>JAOTNS010000449.1:0-281911 GCA_028476615.1 Culter alburnus | reverse complement strand
AGTCCGGGGGTTGAAGTAAAAATGGGGACTCTTTTGAATTGGTTTGTTCATTGGGATGAAGAAACATCATTCTGAGCAGAGAGAGGAGAAAAAAAAATGTCTGGGGGAGGAAGAGGAGGAGTTGTTGGAGAAGAGGGAGTTGGATCAGGACAAGGGGAAGAGGAGGAAGATTATGTGCTGATTGTGCATCTCTGGTTTTCCCCTTACACATGTAGAACACGAAAACTTATTTCTGCCACGCATAGAAAATAAGGGAAGTTGTGACTTCCATTCCTAGTAACTCACAATTCTGAGGAAATGTCAGATTTGAAGTGTAAACTCACAACTGCAAGAAAAAAAAAAAGAATTGTGAGAAAAAAGTGTAAATGTTAAACAGGTAGTTTATTTTGAACAGAGGCATGGACACTAGATGGAGAATGCAGGTGAGTGAATGAACAAGCACATTAGAACAGTCACTTAGCTGAGGAATAACAGATGATGTCTTTGTAGGTGAAGGATCCACAGGGAACGGAGAACAGACGATGGAAGACAAAAGGAAGAGGATACGGGAATCTCAGGTGTGCAAAGGATAATGAGTCCATGAGACATAGTGCTTGCCATTGACAAGATCAGACAATGTGGTGGAGTGAACATGGGGCTTAAGTACTGGTGTGCTGATGAGTGCTAACAATGGTGATGGCTTTCAGGTTGCAGGTGATTGGAGACTGAGTGCAGCTGAGGAACCAGAGGGATGCTGGGAAGTGGAGTCCGGGGAAGGTGAGACAGACGGACTGTGACAAAAAGTCACAATTACTTTTTATACTTTTTTATTCTGTGGCGGGAAAAAAGCTTCCACAATAACCAAAGGCCATGTATGAGATTTCCAGAAAGAGATTTCAACGGAGGGGCAACTGAAGTTCTGCATAGGGGACTCATTTGATCAGTAGCTGAAGTGAGGAATTGTGTTACTTTCTTTTTTTTCAACTGTATGTTGAAACAACTGTGAGTCAACAAGTAAAGACTCATTCACTTTTAGATAGTTGCTATTTTGCCAAGAATGCACACATTCAACAATCAGCCAAAAATGTAGAATGACTTACATGTAAGCAGTCTACTTTTACTGCAGTAAAAGGAAACTTAATTATAAAAACAATTTCATATTTTTTTGTGCACCAAAAAACAAAATAACTTTATTCAGCAATATTTAGTGATGGACGATTTCAAAACACTGTTTCATGAAGCTTTGAAGCTTTATGAATCTTTTGTTTTGAATCAGTGGTTCGGAGCGCGTATCAAACTGCCAAAGTCACGCCCCCAACTGGTGAACCATTAGGTGTGTTTGACATCAGCTGGATGCAACCGATCGGCGAGAGTAGCCGCATGCAGGCGAGGAGGAGCTGAAAACAGATGTGAAGTCTCTTTCTGCTTCTTGTAGTGACGCTCACGCTGTGTTTGTATACTTTATCACAGATGAAGTGAAATAGATGCAATATATTTGACAAATACACTGATGTTTCAGAGACATTTTCATTCAATACTTTATATGTACTGCTTACAGCGTCTGTTTTTACAAGAATAAAGTTCAACATAAGCATATATTATTTAAATGCCAAATGTAGTGTGGTCTATTTTTGATTAACATGACAATACAACACCACGACTACATGAAAAGAGCTTGAACGGTTATAAAAATACAGATTTGTGAGCATTAGTGGAACTGAAGGCGTGAGAATAAGCAATCGTGAAACAGCTGTGTCATCAGAGCTTGTGCAACTCCTCAGAGACACTGTGCTGGCTGTCAGGCTGCAGAGTTTAGCTCCAAACTTAAATCAAACACCTGAACAAGCTAATCAAGCTCTTCAGGATTACTAAGGCTACGTCTACACTAATCCGGATATATTTGAAAACGGAGTTGTCGTCTAAAAACGCTCCGCGTCCACACTATCATTTTCAAACGTTTTCCAAAAGTTGCTCATCCACACTGAAACGTATGAAAACGCTTACATCCCCCTACTGCGCATGAGTCAAGCTTCAACCTGCGTCATTCCCGCTAGGCGTTTATTTACTTTCCGGCTCTTTGAAACTTTGAGGCAATGTCGAGGAAAGGCACTGAGTTTTTTTAAATGGACCGACAGTGAGGTGGAGTTGCTGCTGCGAGTAACACAGGAGTATAAAGTGGCCAAAGCAAGTGAGAATGTAGACTGGGAGACGTGTCTTGGCTGAATTGGTCATATGACTGCATCACATGACTAAAAATGCGTCATCCTATTCAAAAGCCTCCGTTTTCACAGTCCACACTATGACGCGAAGATGGAGTTTTCAAATTTATCCGCTTTGGAGAGCGTTTTCCAAAAGCTATGTTTTCGTTGACTTAAAACGCCGTCTCAGTGTGGACGGAAGGCCAAAACGGAGAGAAAAATATACGTTTTCAAACGAAAACGTATTAGTGTGGACATGGCCTAAGGCTATAGGCAGGTGAGGGTTTTTCAGGGTTGGAGCTAAAACTCTGCAGGACAGTGGCTCTCTAGGACTGAACTTGCCTACCCCTGGTGTAGGCAATGAGAAATGAAGGGATTTGTGTCTAGAGTTTTGCAGTGACAGTTCAACAAATGATTCATGTGCCAAAACAGGGAATAGAGTTTATAGTTTAGGGAAATGTGTGCGCTTTTTGATAAATGGTGTTATGGTTTTGAAATTTTAGTTCAAAAGCCTGGTTATGGTGTTTAAGCAATCAAGAAAAATTGTAAAAGTTGAAAAGCTTGTTACAGTTTCTCAATTGCTACTTTTGTCCAATCTAGTCACATATTCAAAACTCTAAACACAATTAGCAGAACATCCATTGTGACCATACCATTAACACAATTCATGTTTTCACACAAAATGCAGTAAATTAACACGTTTCTAAAAGGCTTAAATTCTCTTTTCAGACAAGCTTTTCCCATACCAAGATCATAAATTTTCATCTTATTTGCAAATGCTTTAAATATAGTATAAAACCTCCATTTCTGCAACAACAGCTCAAATGTATTGATAAATTGCTGACATATTGAGAAATAGCAGATTCAAATCTCATTTGGAGGCATAGTCAGGTGTTGAAGTTGAAGTAAAATATGACTCTTTGAATTGGTTTTGTTCATTGGGGATGAAGAACACCAGAGTAGAGAGAAAAAAAAAAAGTCTGGGTGAGGAAGAGGAGTAGTTGTTGGAGGAGAGGAGTGGATCAGGACAAGGGAGAAGAGGAGGAAGATTATGTGCATCTCTGTGGTTTTCCCCTTACACATGTAGAACACGAAAACTTATTTCATAGAAAGAAAAAAAAAAAAAAAAAAAAAGGAAGTTGTGACTTCTCAATTCCTAGTATCTCAATTCTGAGAAAATGTCAGATTTGAAACATAAACACAATTGCAAGAAAAAAAAAGAAAAGAAAAGAAAAAAGAATTGTGAGAAAGAAAGTGTCAGGGACACAGACGGAGGCAGGTAAGTAAATGTTAAACAGGTAGTTTTATTTTGAACAGAGGCATGGACACTAGATGGAGAATGCAGGTGAGTGAATGAACAAGCACATTAGAACAGTCACTTAGCTGAGGAATAACAGATGATGGCTGCATCCGAAACCGCCTACTCACTGAGTAGGTACTTAATTTCAGTAAGTACTTACTTAACGAACCTAAAAGAGTAGGTACTAATCTCGTTGAGTATGAATGTGATCCGGATATAATCCGCCATGTTGACGTTATCATGTGACCTACGACGTTATCACAAGCGCAACAACTTAAAAGAAATGAGTGACAGGTTTAATTCATCTATCTGTAAATATCTTGAAATTGATTTTTTTTTTACCCTACTAATGTGACCCACAGTTTTATCCTTAAATATATTTTTTTTTATTTAATGAAAACCCAAAATCGTGATCTCTTGAATATGTTGTTAATTTCTTTATTTTATATGCATACAATTTTATCCACAAGCAAAAGTGGCTTAAATCTCTTGTTTTCCTTTTTCTTGTTGAATTTAACTGTCGTTTCATCCCTATAATAATAATTCATCCCTGCAATAATAATATAATAAAAAAAGATATGAGTGACAGGTGCACTAACACCTCACAGCACCAGTAACTTGACAACGCTACCTTGTACGGTTTTCCTCAGCATTTGCAATATCTGCACAAAGGAGATGTTGGGCAGCTGCTCGAAGATCTCGCCTTTGGAGAAGACTGACTTATACTACTAAAGATAAGATTAGCCCAGAATGAACAGCATTGCTAGACCACCCTAAACATTATATAATAATAAATGCTGATCAATACTTAATTATATTACTTTTTTTACTGAAAATAATGTATTAGTAAAACAAGCAAAATGTAATGTTTTGTCATATGGCATAGCTATGCATGAATACACACTAGACAAATACAACCAAGATGAATACATCTCAATTTACAGTCAAGCAATGAATTAATGCATGAATAAATAAAATAAATATATTTTATTTACGGACAATAGGAAACATAAATGAGTTATAGAATGATAAAAGTAATCACCACAATAAATAAATACATATACAAGTCAACAAACACATGAAACAAAGCTTTATTCAAACTTATTGTTTTTACAATAGCATATTTCAGTCCTGCTGCCATCTCACACAGATGTGCCAATTCTGCAGCTTTATTCTGATGAAGCAGCTGATGAACACCTTCGCCTGTCTTTGCCATCTATAATGTCCCTCTCTGCTGCTCCTCTCAGTGGGGACATCTTTGATCCAGATGAGGAAGATGATGATGGACCCCTGAACCCTAACCCCAACCTTGAAGCAAGAGTGGGAGAAGATGTGCGGGACAATCTGGCTGCTGCTGTGTCTGCTGCAAACATTCATGTGCTCTCCATGAACAAGACTACATGTAAAACATTTAAACTGATTGAAACGTTTAATAATTCATGTCAGAATTCTGTTTCCTGACATATTTCATTCAATATTTTTACAGTTACGTGCTATTTTTTTGTTTCAGCTTTATTATTTTAGTGGTGTAGTGGGCTAAAGGTAAGTAGATGGTTGCTGGTTCGATCTCCGCAGCCGTCACTGTCCTTAATCAAGACACTTTACTCCAGGTTACTCCATGGGGATCATCCCTGTAATAAGAGCACTGTATGTCACTTTTGATAAAAGCATCTGCCAAAAGCAAACCTGTAAATAAATGTGTGATTTTTGTAAAGCCTTTTTTGTTAGTGTCTTGGGCACAAACACTCAATAAAGCTCATTATTTCTTAAAGTTTACTTTTTCAAGATACTACCATAATATAAATGCATACATACAGTTTGTATTTGGAGGCTTAAAGGGTTAGTTCACCCAAACATATAAATTCACTCATTATTTACTCGCCTTCACGCGCTGTTCAATCCCTGCTGGTATCTTTTCCCCACAAATGCCGCCATCATCTTGCCTTGCAGGTCCTGCTCCACCACAAAAGCTCTGCAGCAAACATACCGACATCAAGAATCAGAAGTGCTGTAATAACTCTGTTTGAAATTACAGTAATTAAAATAAACTACAAGTTAATATTTAAATAGATTTGTATTGATTTCTGTAGTATACTCACTCAAAGCCTTTGATGGCATCATTCCTTCATCAGCGGATAAACACACGTGATCATCTGTCCCTGTAACATTCAGACAAGATTCATGTTTCCTCTGAGATTTATGTGCTCAAATCTACATTCACATGTTGATGATGTGTTAACTCACTTCTTATCCAATACAAATGTTCCTTAATTTACCAAAAGTACTAACGGACAAATGAAATAGATAACTTAGGTCTAGTTACTTGTACACTTGTTTATTTACATTCATTCATTTACTAACATTCATGTAAAGTGTTGACAACAGTGAATTCTAGCACACATCACTCAAGATGTATATTTCATATTGTGATGTACTCATTAGCTGCAATACTTATTGAATATTTTCTTGTCAGATGTTAAATAAACATTTAGTAATCAACTTTATGTTGGATATAGTTTGGAATTCATGTAAATCCACTTTGGAGACGTGGTTATTGAAGCTCCTGTTAGCTGTACATAATAAATCGTGTTTTTACAGCAAAATCACAACTATACTACACTTACTACCGTCTTTACACCTCTACAGTAGTTCAACAAATGCGATTTTAACACAAGGAACCAAGTTTTTGGTTTTTAATACTCACATTTGAAAACATCCGCGGCGCTTTTCTCCTCCGTGTTCGAGCGTGACGTATCCTCTCCCGTGGCCTCCTGGGATAGTAGAGTGTCCATCGGATGAACACTTCAGAATCTGGGCGGGAGCAGTAGATCATCCGGGAACTTCTCGCCTACTCTTTTATGATTACTGAGGATTTCGGACATACTGCTCCTTTCACGTACTATTTTCCCCTACTATATAGTAGGTAAGTAGGCATATTCGGACGCACTTTCAGTAGACGCACGTCCGAATCTCGCGAGAATAAGACGTCACCCAGGTAATTCTCGCCTACTTTTTTATGAATACTTCGGATTCGGACATACTTTTTCGCTCGCCTACTGCTTTTCCCCTACTATATAGTAGAGAAGTAGGCGGTTTCGGATGCAGCCGATGTCTTTGTAGGTGAAGGATCCACAGGGAACGGAGAACAGACGATGGAAGACAAAAGGAAGAGGATACGGGAATCTCAGGTGTGCAAAGGATAATGAGTCCATGAGACATAGTGCTTGCCATTGACAAGATCAGACAATGTGGTGGAGTGAACATGGGGCTTAAGTACTGGTGTGCTGATGAGTGCTAACAATGGTGATGGCTTTCAGGTGCAGGTGATTGGAGACTGAGTGCAGCTGAGGAACCAGAGGGATGCTGGGAAATGGAGTCCGGGGAAGGTGAGACAGACGGACTGTGACAAAAAGTCACAATTACTTTTTATACTTTTTTATTCTGTGGCGGGAAAAAAGCTTCCACAATAACCAAAGGCCATGTATGAGATTTCCAGAAAGAGATTTCAACGGAGGGGCAACTGAAGTTCTGCATAGGGGACTCATTTGATCAGTAGCTGAAGTGAGGAATTGTGTTACTTTCTTTTTTTTCAACTGTATGTTGAAACAACTGTGAGTCAACAAGTAAAGACTCATTCACTTTTAGATAGTTGCTATTTTGCCAAGAATGCACACATTCAACAATCAACCAAAAATGTAGAATGTCTTACATGTAAGCAGTCTACTTTTACTGCAGTAAAAGGAAACTGAAAAAAATTTATTTCACATTTTTCTAGTGATCTAGTGATGGACGATTTCAAACACTGCTTAATGAAGCTACAAAGCTTTATGAATCTTTTGTTTTGAATCAGTGGTTCGGAGCGCGTATCAAACTGCCAACCAGTGAACCATTAGGTGTGTTTGACATCGGCTGGATGCAACCGATCGGCGAGAGTAGCCGCATGCAGGCGAGGAGGAGCTGAAAACAGGCATGAAGTCAGACTCTTTCTGCTTCTCGTAGTGACACATACTTTTTCACAGCTAAAGTGAAATAAATGCAATATTTGACTAATACACTGATGTTTCAGAGACATTTTCATTCAATACTTCATGTACTGCTTACAGCGTCTGTTTTTACAAGAATAAAGTAGTGGGGTCTACGTTTTTTTATCAGTTTTATTTTGATAAACATGACACATACAACATCACGACTACATGAAAAGAGCTTTAACTGTTATAAAAATACAGATTTGTGAGCATTACTGGAACTGAAGGCGTGACAAAAAACATGAAACACACGTTGTCATGCAGTGAATCCAGCTAATCGTGAAACAGCTGTGTCATCATCAGAGCTTGTGCAGCTCCTCTTGAGAAACTGTGCTGGCTGACTCAGGCGGCTGATCTTGGTACTTTAAAGCCATACGTCACAGTCACATGGCGTCGGCACTGCCTCAAGTCGGACAAACTTTCTTACCAGCATGCACTGCTTCAAGTCAGCCACCGATCGTTCTGTGCGGCACTGCATCAAGTCGAACAAGCATATTGAAGTTTAGAAACACTTATGATGAAGCCTTGATTACTGAAATCACATGACTTTGGCAATGATATTACGCAGCGCCTCTCACAAACTTCTCCATGGTTACAAGGCATGCTTCCCTGTGCAAACAAGAGGTCACAGGCGGTGCGTAATATCATTGCGCCTGCTGCAGCCATGGAACGGCAGCAAAGTTCCTTTATTATTACGCAAATCATACAGAATGATGTTTTCTGAACATCTAAAATAGCAGAATGTTTTCTGTCATGGGTAGGTCTAGTGGTAATGTTAGTGTAGGGGAATATAATATACAGTTTGTACAGTATAAAAACCATTATGCCAATGGTATGTGCCTACCCTTGGGCCAGGAGATAGAGTGTGGGTGTTCTGCCCCAGAGGAAGCAGGGTTGTCACCCAAACTGACTCATTATTGGCAGGGACCCGGAGAGATTTTGGACAAAATTTCTGAGGTGGTCTTCCGGGTCCGAATGCCTGGACAGGGTCGACGGGTGGTGCTACATGAGGATCGGTTGGCACCGTACCATCCGCTGGCCCCAGAGCAAGAGAATGGTGGGAGCCAGAGAGGCTCCCCAGAATCCACCTCCAGCGCCAAAACGGACAATGACGGACTCAGGGCTGAGCCTGGCGCTGAGGGTAGAACACCAGGGAGGCCAAAGCATGTTCGACATTGGCCAGGACATTTGTTGGATTTTGTTTGGGGATTAGGGTTGTGGGGGACACTAACCCTCTTGGGGGGGGGGGTATTGTAATGACCCAGCATTCAACACCAGCAGCTGGTTGCATTATGGGTATTTGTTTGTTTTGAGTTGATTTATGTATTATTTAAGCAAGATGGTTGGGTTTTGCTTTAGCAAAGTAATGTGTGTTTATGTTCTAGTTAGTTTGGGTGGGTTTGGTTCATTTACCACCTGGTTATAAAAAGTGTGGCTCTCACCGTCATGGAGAGAGATGTGTACAGGAGGGACTTGGCGATCTGGCCTTGCCTGTGTAGTTCTTATTCTGTGTTCAGAATAAAAGAGAAGAAAAGACAGTACTGCCTCCTACTGTTTTATTCTGCGAAAAGAAACGCTCACAGTCGTGCGGTGTATGGGACGCGGGTGCTCGCGCTAGTTAGCATAATACAAGCATACTAGCGTAGTATAGCTCCATTCAGCCCCACGCTGTACTAAATAACTGCCAGTTATTACAATATCAATAATACTTTAATCCCATCACAAACAGCCAAGACTCCCTCTTGTGGTTATGAGTTCGTGAGTTTTGTGTGGTGCACTATGTCACTATTTTTGGTCAAAATTTAGAAAATGTATATAATGAGCGGGTACATTATAAATCCATCTTCCAAACTGTGTTTTTGTCTTATCCAGAATCACTACGGTACACGTTCAATACGTATTCTGACTATTTTAGTAGCCCAGTACAATGTTATTCCACATAACGCAAAGCAGTTTGTTTATTAAAGGGGGACTCAGTGATATTTCAATTATACTGTTTGTTAGTCGGGCCAAGTCCAACAACAAACGTCTAACCAATCAGCATGAGGAAGCATATACGGTCGAGGAGAGAGAACGGGCAAGAGATTTGAAAATAAGAAAAAAAAAAAAAAAATGCAGAACAAGGAATGGGACACAATACAAAACAGCCCAAAAGAATATCACTGAAATGAAGGTTTATGCCTGGGCAAGTGCTTTAGAACCCAGTTATGCTGGAGAGAGCTAAGAGGGAAGGCCTGAAAACTGCTTTGATTCATGTGAGTAACACTGGGTTTTGATTGTCTGGAGCTGCTGTGCTGTTTGTGACTAACAAAGAACACTTTGTATTTACTCGTGTGTACTGTATGTTTATTTTTTGTGCTTCCTTGTCGTTCGTTGATCATCTGCGCTGTATTTTTCGTGAAGCATTTTGTTGCGCATCAGCTGTGATAAACAGACATCTACTCGCATTGCGTGTTTAACAGTGGCCAGATATTGAGAGTTTTGCAGTTAAACTACTGCACACTGACAACTGCTAGAGAATGAGGTGCTTAGCGTCATTGGTAGTGCACTCGCCTCGCATGCCAGCAGCGATCAGCCAGTGGTTCAAACCCAACTCAGAGCAGGGTGGTTAAAATTGGAGTGTGAGTTTTGGAGGCGGAAGGATGAAGAAGGGGGGTGTGTTTGTTTGGGATGATTTTAAATATCAACAATGTTCCACAGCCTAGTTCATATACCACTTACTGCACCTTTAACCATAGAGCGCCAAAAGTCAATCCAATGTTAGCTTAACTTCCTGTCTCATGAGATGCCTTTATCTGATTGATTTTTGAAGGCAGCGGTACTACGGCTGCATGTTGCTAGGTTCCAAGAAAGCTGAAGCTCTCTTTTGAATCCTTAGCTCTATACTGTAGCTCCTCCCTCCTAAACAATTTACAGGTAAGCATATATATTTTATATGTAAATTGTGAATATGAATTAGATTTTTGACAAAAATACATTACAGACTCATTGGCTATACTATGATATACAATAATGCAGACATATTCAGACCATCTAAATCAGATTAGGAAATGGAATATTCTGCAATTGGTAGATGCTGAAATATACAACATACAGTGTATTTTCTTTTCTTTTATTATTTTATTATTCTTTATTATTTATTATTTAATTATTCTTTTATTATTTTTATTCTTTTGAATCAGTCATTATACATAAAGACATCATCTGTTATTCCTCAGCTAAGTGACTGTTCTAATGTGCTTGTTCATTCACTCACCTGCATTCTCCATCTGCTAGTGTCCATGCCTCTGTTCAAAATAAAACTACCTGTTTAACACTTACTTACCTGCCTCCGTCTGTGTCCCTGACACTTTCTCACAATTCTTTTTTTTTCTTGCAGTTGTGAGTTTACACTTCAAATCTGACATTTTCTCAGAATTGTGAGTTACTAGGAATTGAGAAGTCACAACTTCCTTTATTTTCTATGCGTGGCAGAAATAAGTTTTCGTGTTCTACATGTGTAAGGGGAAAACCAGAGATGCACAATCAGCACATAATCTTCCTCCTCTTCTCCCTTGTCCTGATCCAACTCCTCTCCAACAACTACTCCTCTTCCTCACCCAGACATTTTTCTCTCTCTCTCTCAGCTCAGATGTTCTTCATCCCCAATGAACAACCAATTCAAAGAGTCATATTTTACTTCAACTTCAACACCTGACTATGCCTCTAAATGAGATTTGAATCTGCCATTTCTCAATATGTCAGTGATAATTTATCAATACATTTGAGCTGCTGCAGAAGTAGAGGTTTTATACTATATTTAAAGCATTTGCAAATAAGATGAGAAAGATCTGATTTTGGTATGGGGGGAAAGCTTGTCTGAAAAGAGAATTTAAGCCTTTTAGAAACGTGTTAATTTACTGCATTTTGTGTGAAAACATGAATTGTGTTAATGGTATGGTCACAACAAAGGGATGTTCTGCTAATTGTGTTTAGAGTTTGAATATGTGACTATAGATTGGACAAAAGTAGCAACTGAGAAACTGTAACAAGCTTTTCTACTTTTACAACTTTTCTTGATTGCTTAAACACCATCCTTTTGAACTAAAATTTCAAAACCATAACACCATTTATAACTCTATTCCTGTTTTGGCACATGAATCAGATTGTTGAATGGTCACTGCAAAACTCTAGACACAAATCCCTTCATTTCTCATTGCCTACACCATGTCATTTAGAAAGCACTAGCATTCAATATTGTTCACTCAAGTCAGCGTAGCTTGAGCTCAATTAGCACACAGTTACCCATGTGGAACCACTAAGAGTCAAAATTTATCACACACACCAATCAGAACCTTCAACAGAGAGAGAAAAGAACAGCGTCATTCAATTTTGGAACGATTGATCCAGAGAGATGCTATTGAAAAGGTCGAGGAAACCAGAGGAGGATGAGCAAGAGCAGTAAGGAGTGGAGGAGGAGGTGCAAGGAGACAAGGACACTCAGATGAAATTCGTGCCACTAGTTGACCATTTCCTTGTCAGTGGTTTGACTATGAGGGAGGCTGGGTAATGAGTTCAGCCAAACTTAAGTTACTTCACTGTTGCCTCGATCATAAGATCCTTCAGGGAAGAAAACAGGCTGGTGTACCTCAGTGTACTGTGACTTTTGAGTGCTGTACTCTGTTACAACACATGCATCAAAGTGCCTTACATACAGACAGAGTTTCTGTCTGCTTCCATTTTGTAAAAAGGATGTTACAGTTACAGTAATCAGTACTTCTGTTTTTGTAGGACACAGAGACGATGGAAAGGAAGAATCCTGACTAGACATTTCAGTTGATGTGTGTCAGGGGTGGATCAGGCATGCAAGAGGATTTTCCCCCTGCTGGCTGGATAGGGCCAGTTACAGCCTGTGATGAGATTCTCTGGCCTGTCCCAGACCAAAGATGTGATGCTGGGGCAGAATATTTTTTTGTTTTTTGGTGTTTTGTACTGTATAGTACATTTAAAGAATAAAAAATGTGCAAATGTATGCGTTCATCATGTGAAAAGTTCCTTAAGGGGTAGAACCACAAGCAACACAACTTATTACTGGTTTTTGTAGTATTGTTTTGAATTTATCTCACCAGTGTGTTGTAGTGTGTGTGTTTTTGAGGGCTTGTGTGTGATGTCTGAGGGCAAAGTTTGGTGAATGGTTTTGAGTGTAGAGCTTCATTTTGACCTGAACATTTGGGGAATTGGGTGAGACATTATGGATTTGTGTTTACTGTTTTGAGAATATGAGGCAGTTTCAAGAAATGTTTAACCAGTCGAGAAAAACTGTCAAGTATTGTTTGGATGTATTATCTATTATGAAAACATTTGAGAATTTTGTGCGTAGTGTTTTGAGAAAAGGATTCACGTGATTTGCAATTTGTGTGAAATGAATGAAAATGTACAATCTGTTTAGGACAACTATAAAGTGTTCAGATCACCGTGTTAACTGTTTTGAGAACAGTGATCTGAGTTTGGAGAAACATGTCAAATCGATTGAGAAAACTGTAAGTCTCAAAATAAGCTCTTTCCAGCATAACATGAGCAACAAATCTCACTCAGAAAGAGTGTCATCATTACACACTGACCTAAAAACAACAGGGAGCATTACATAAATGATGAACTTTTATTTATTAGACTGAAGGACTTTTCACATAAATCAATATTTCATTCTAGAATAGAAGAATAACATCTTTTCATTTTACTGACTACTACAACAGTTGTAACAAGAATGAATCAGAAATTATTGTTGCATATAGTAATTTACCTGTAAAAAATAAAAAGTTGAAAACAAATTCTGAAATTCCAGGGCTGAAATAATATGTTTGAGCAGTAAAATTTATCAACACGATCTGTTTGGTCTTGTGCAAGCAGCAGTTGTGATCAATATGTGTTGCAGCACCTTGCAATCTGCTTATCTTTGTACACATAAATGATCTGGCAGATTTTATCAGTTAAGAGCAATGGGATGAGACATGCAAGTATTTATTCACACACTCAGCTTCAGTGTCAAAGGGTCAAATGTGTGAGAAAATATAGCTTTTTTTTGTTTGTTTTTCTTCAGTAGAAAAATATATTTTTTGTCTTTCTTCAGGAGACTGTTCTAACAAAATGGGTAGTCTTTAAGTGTTTTATGCTAACAAGCCTTTAGTAATACATAAAGTGCTTTTTATAAACTCTTAAAGGGTTATTTCACCCAAAATTCAGTCATTAATTACTTACTCTCATGTCATTCTACACCAGTAAGACTTTCGTTCATCTGGAACACAATTAAGATATTTTGAAAATCTGATGGCTCAGTGAGGCCTTCATTGCTAGCAAGAAAATTAACACTTTAAATGGCCAGAAAGTTACTAAAGACATATTTAAAACAGTTCATGTGACTACAGTGGTTCAACCTTAATGTTATGAAGCGACGAGAATCAGTGGCGTAACTTTGTTTTAAAAAGTGGGTGGGACAGGAATGTGTATGTGGGTGGGGGGTGGGGTATTGTAATTGTATTATTACAATAATAATAATATGATATTAAAATTAATATGATAGTTTCTTCGTTACATCTGCTACAATATGTCTCGAGAGTATGTATATTAGTTAATAAATAAGTGGATCCGATGTTGAAAGTAGATTGTCCTGATGGACTGGAGGCAACATTTTCGATTAGCATGCAAGAGATTCTGGGTTCGAATCCAACCCTGTATGCTTTTTTTTTTTTCTCTCATTAAAACCAAAGATGTTCGTCAGTGATTGTATATCAAGAGCAGGGACACGTTTATTTGTATTTGTTTGTGATTCAACGTAACGAATAGAGAGTCTCTGCAACAGTTAAGCGATAGATTGAAGCGCTCGTCCGTGTGAACACTGCGCAGTGTGCACGAGCGCCAAGAGAACACTGTTGCGCCTCTGATAACAGCGACAACGAGCACTCAACATGATTTCAAAAACAACACATCCCAGCGCCAGATCGCCAATCATTAACACAAATTGATAATCAACTAGAGGTGTTTCTTTTGTATTAGATATCCGCGAGATGCCGCGAGATGATTCAAAAAGTGGTGGGGACAATATCGACCCTTTCAAAAAGTGGTGGGGACATGTCCCACCCGTCCCACCCGCAAATTACGCCTATGACGAGAATACTTTTTGACAAAACAATGACAAAATATGACTTTATTCAACAATATCTAGTGATGGGCGATTTCAAAAAGCTTTACGAATCTTTTGTTTTGAATCAGTGGTTTGGAGAGTGTGTCAAACTGCCAAAGTCACCTGAACAATGCTTCGTTACATCATAAGTGTTTCTAAACTTCAATAGGCTTGTTCGACTTGATGCAGCGCCGCACAAACCGATCGGCGGCTGACTTGAACCAGGTAAGAAAGTTTTCCTCTTTTCCTTTAAAGGTTTTGCCCTCTTTTTATTGCCTTTTTTCTCTTTTCTTTTCTGTAATTAACTGAAAGTTCTTCAGCAGTCAAAAAACTTGAAGCATCAACTGCAGAGACATAAGAATACACTTTTTAGGGAATGCATGTCTGTGCACATTATAGCCTACATACACTACCGCTCAAAAGTTTGGGATCGGTAAGATTTTTAATGTTTTTAAAAGAAGTTTCGTCTGCTCACCAAGGCTGCATTTACTTAATTAAAAATACAGTAAAAACAGTAATATTGTGAAAAATGATTACAATTTAAAATAACTGTTTTCTATTTGAATATATTTTAAAATGTAATTTATTCCTGTGATGGCAAAGCTGAATTTTCAGCATCATTACTCCAGTCTTCAGTGTCACATGATCCTTCAGAAATCATTTTAATATGATGATTTGATGCTCAAGAAACATTTATTATTATTATCAATGTTGAAAACAGTTGTGTACTTTTTTTTCAGGATTCCTTGATGAATAGAAAGTTCAAAAGAACAGAATTTATCTAAAATACAAAGCTTTTGTAACATTTTACACTACCGTTCAAAAGTTTGGGGTCAGTAAGAATTTTTATTTTTATTTTTTTTTCAATAAATTAAAGAAATTAATACTTTTATTCAGCAAGGATGCATTAAATCAATCAAAAGTGGCAGTAAAGACATTTATAATGTTACAAAAGATTAGATTTCAGATAAACACTGTTCTTTTGAACTTTCTATTCATCAAAGAATCCTGAAAAAAATATTGTACACAAATATTTTGTACAATTGTAAACAATAAATGTTTCTTGAGCAGCAAATTGACATATTAGAATGATTTCTGAAGGATCATGTGACACTGAAGACTGGAGTAATGATGCTGAAAATTCAGCTTTGCCATCACAGGAATAAATTACATTTTAAAAGATTTTCATATTAATATTTTCATTGTCATTTTAAATTGTAATAATATTTCACAATATTACTGTTTTTACTGTATTTTTAATTAAGTAAATGCACCTTTGGTGAGCAAACGAAACTTCTTGGTAGTTAGTTCCCTAGGCAGACCACATATTCTGCATATATGGAGCAGTGGTAGTGGAATTGTTGTAGTAAAAGCTTTACATGAAATTTCAGCAACAAATCCAACATACATGGCCTTTGGTTATTGTGGAAGCTTTTTTCCCGCCACAGAATAAAAAAGTATAAAAAGTAATTGTGACTTTTTGTCACAGTCCGTCTGTCTCACCTTCCCCGGACTCCATTTCCCAGCATCCCTCTGGTTCCTCAGCTGCACTCAGTCTCCAATCACCTGCACCTGAAAGCCATCACCATTGTTAGCACTCATCAGCACACCAGTACTTAAGCCCCATGTTCACTCCACCACATTGTCTGAGCTTGTCAATGGCAAGCATTATGTCTCATGGACTCCTTATCTGTTGCACACCCGAGATTCCCCGTATCCTCTTCCTTTTGTCTTCCATCGTCTGTTCTCCGTTCCCTGTGGATCCTTCACCTACAAAGACATCATCTGTTATTCCTCAGCTAAGTGACTGTTCTAATGTGCTTGTTCATTCACTCACCTGCATTCTCCATCTAGTGTCCATGCCTCTGTTCAAAATAAAACTACCTGTTTAACATTTACTTACCTGCCTCCGTCTGTGTCCCTGACACTTTTTCTCACAATTCTATATATATTTTTTTTTTTTTTTTTTTTTCTTGCAATTGTTTACATTTCAAATCTGACATTTTCTCAGAATTGAGATACTAGGAATTGAGAAGTCACAACTTCCTTTTTTTCTGTGCGTGACAGAAATAAGTTTTCGTGTTCTACATGTGTAAGGGGAAAACCACAGAGATGCACATAATCTTCCTCTTCTCCCTTGTCCTGATCCAACTCCTCTTCTCCAACAACTACTCCTCTTCCTCACCCAGACATTATTTTTTTTCTCTCTCTCTGCTCAGATGATGTTCTTCATCCCCAATGAACAAAACCAATTCAAAGAGTCATATTTTACTTCAACTTCAACACCTGACTATGCCTCCAAATGAGATTTGAATCTGCTATTTCTCAATATGTCAGTAATTTATCAATACATTTGAGCTGTTGTTGCAGAAGTAGAGGTTTTATACTATATTTAAAGCATTTGCAAATAAGATGAGAAAGATTTATGATCTTGGTATGGGAAAAGCTTGTCTGAAAAGAGAATTTAAGCCTTTTAGAAACGTGTTAATTTACTGCATTTTGTGTGAAAACATGAATTGTGTTAATGGTATGGTCACAACGGATGTTCTGCTAATTGTGTTTAGAGTTTTGAATATGTGACTATAGATTGGACAAAAGTAACAATTGAGAAACTGTAACAAAGCTTTTACTTTTACAATTTTTCTTGATTGCTTAAACACCATAACTAGGCTTTTGAACTAAAATCTCAAAACTATAACGCCATTTATCAAAGCGCACATTTCCCTAAACTGTAAACTCTATTCCCTGTTTTGGCACATGAGTCAGATTTGTTGAACTGTCACTGCAAAACTCTAGAGACAAATCCCTTCATTTCTCATTTATACACCAGGGGTAGGCAAGTTCAGTCCTAGAGAGCCACTGTCCTGCAGAGTTTAGCTCCAACCCTGAAAAACCCTCACCTGCCTATAGCCTTAGTAATCCTGAAGAGCTTGATTAGCTTGTTCAGGTGTTTAAGTTTGGAGCTAAACTCTGCAGCCTGACAGCCAGCACAGTGTCTCTGAGGAGTTGCACAAGCTCTGATGACACAGCTGTTTCACGATTGCTTATTCTCACGCCTTCAATTCCACTAATGCTCACAAATCTGTTTTTATTCATTTTTTTAAACAGTTAAAGCTCTTTTCATGTAGTTGTGATGTTGTATTGTGTCATGTCTATCAAAAATAAAGACCACACTACATTGGCATTTAAATATATGCTTATGTTGAACTTTATTCTTGTAAAAACAGACGCTGTAAGCAGTACATAAAGTATTGAATGAAAATGTCTCTGAAACAGTGTATTAGTCAAATACTGCATTTATTTCACTTCATCTGTGATAAAGTATGCAAACACAGCGTGAGCGTCACTACGAGAAGCAGAAAGAGACTTCACGTCTCTGTTTTCAGCTCCTCCTCGCCTGCATGTGGATACTCTCACCGATCGGTTGCATCCAGCCGATGTCGAACACACCTAATGGTTCACCAGTTGGGGGCGTGACTTTGGCTGTTTGATACGCGCTCCGAACCACTGATTCAAAACAAAAGATTCATAAAGCTTCGAAGCTTCATTAAGCAGTGTTTTGAAATCGTCCATCACTAGATATTTTGTTTTTTGGTGCACAAAAAAATATGAAATAAATTGTTTTTACAATTCAGTTTCCTTTTACTGCAGTAAAAGTAGACTGCTTACATGTAAGTCATTCTACATTTTTGGCTGATTGTTGAATGTGCGCATTCTTGGCAAAATAGCAACTATCTAAAAGTGAATGAGTCTTTACTTGTTGACTCACAGTTGTTTCAACATACAGTTGAAAAAAAGAAGAAAGTAACAGAATTCCTTAATTCAGCTACTGATCAAATGAGTCCCCTCTGCAGAACTTCAGTTGCCCCTCCGTTGAAATCTCTTTCTGGGGTTGGGTGTGTGGTGTTGATGTTGCCCCATAGAGGGTGGGATGGTCTCCCCGTGGTAGTTAGTTCCCTACGCAGACCACATATTCTGCATATATGGAGCAGTGGAAGTGGAATCGCCTTACATGAAGCTTTTAGGGGCCGTTCACACAGAACGCGTTTTTCTATTCCAATGCGCTACTTTCCCATTGTTTTTCTATGTAAACACGCGCTTGACGGATGTGCATGACCGTTACTGAAATGAAGACATTAAAATCGCTGCCATTGATCAACAACAAATCCAACATACATGGCCTTTGGTTACTGTGGAAGCTTTTTTTCCACCACAGAATAAAAAAGTATAAAAAGTAATTGTGACTTTTTATCTCACATTTCTATTTTTTTTTTTTTTTTCCTTTACAATTGTGAGTTTATATCTCAAAAATCTGACTAATTTTCTCAGAACTGTGAGATATAAACTAGGTTTTGAGAAAAAAAAAGTCACAATTACCTTTTTTTATTTTCAAGGTGTGAACACTGACGCCCTTGCTAAATGATCCAGTATTTTTACAAGAAGTAGATCCAGTTATACATGCAGTTTATAGTCAAATGAATCAATGAATTCAGTTTTGAATTAGTGAAATGCATGTAAATATGCATGCAGTTTGGTTTGAATATAAAAATGCAGAAGGAACAAGGCAAATACAATGTTTCTTGAGAATTGTGATAACCTTATGCTAACCAACCCAGATGCAAACTGATGTTCAGTACGCAATAACGATCAGTGTCCCACCGGATCAGTGCACAAAGGAAATATTTGATATCCAGATGTGTTCAGCAAGGAGGATGCAAAAAAACATAAAAGATAAGCTCAATGAAAAAGAGAAATGTTTACTCAGTGAAGAAAAGAAATACACATCATCAGGCAATGTCATTGCTATAAGGCCAGATCTAAAAACAAAGGAACATTCTGAGCATTTTCTGCTCTATCCTCCTCTTAAATCTCTCATGGACAAACTTCTAGCAAAGGCAAATAAGGATAGCTGTGTAGTTTTCTATTCTTACAACTCACCTTGTGAAAACATGCATTCAGGGCCAAGACAATTATTTTTGATGGCTTTCAAACTGAATAAATAACAGAAAAGAGGAAATGAATGTATTGAATGAATAATGCACCTAACGTAATACTAACTCTTATATATATACATATACATACATATATATATATATATATATATATATATATATATATATATATATATATATATATATATATAATATATCTTTCATACTTTGTGGGGTCTTCTGGATAAATACAAGGTCACACACACACACCAGAGAAATTTAAAAAAGTTCTGACTTTATATCACGCAAATTTTACTTTATATCTCACAATTCTAATTTTATTTCTCACAATTCTGACTTTATAACTCAATTTTGACTTTAACTCGCAATTCTGACTTTATATCTCACAATTTTTACTTTATATCTCACAATTCTGACTTTATAACTCTCAAGTCTGACTTTATAACTCACAATTCTGACTTTATATCACAATTCTGAGAAAAAAGTCAGAATTGTGAGATAAAGTCACAATCACCTTTTTCATTTTTTTATTTTGTGGCAGAAACAAGCATCTAGAACTGAGCATCTTTCTGAATGAAAAATTGAAGCAGTCTAGACATATTGTCTATATTTAGTCCTTTGTCTTCCTCAGCTGTTTTTGTGTGTTTTGTGTCACAAGTCAATTTTAACAAGGCTTGTGGAAAACAACACAATAGAAAAAGAGAACACCACAAAATTGTGTTCTGTGTATATGAACTGTTTCATATGAAGTTTCACACAGTGTCATTTTGAAAAATCCTGAATTTGAATATGTACTGCAGCAAGAAACCAAGCAATGAATCTGCGCATGAGATTATCCCAGTGTTTAACCAGAAGCCCTGTCATCTTATATTGTCTTCTAATACTAAAGAAGGACATGCAAAAGTAAGGACAGAAATGTATAGTGTATAGTTATAAAGATTCTAAACATTACTTTCTATTGTCGTTGTAATGCAGAAACCTTGTATCTCTAAATTTTGTCATTTTTATTTATTTATTTTTTCATAAATAATTATTATTGGTCACCCTTTACGTCTCTCTGTGGGTTTTGAAATATTTAACTAATGAAAAATATTTCAAAAAAGCTTGTGACTGAACCTCGTAACCCCATTGGCTCTTCAAACTGTCAGTCAAACCTCATGACTCCGCTTGGCTCTATCGTGAATGAAGTGCCGCGTGCGCAGTTTGGAGAGCGATCTGTTTGTTTATAATATTACGGTAAATAAATAACTGTTTGTTTGAGTAAGTACAGCGTTTTCTTTACTCAAGAAACACTATAGCTTAACTTATATGTTTGAGGAGCGGAGAAGCGTGTCTGTCTTAGTGTAACATTTGTCATCGAGTAGCCTCTTAAATAGCCCGTGTACTTCATCTTTAATAACATGAGATTTTGGCCAAATGTCAAAAAACAAAACAAAACAAAACAAAAAAACTAAGTGCCCGCATAGCCAATGCATATTTTATAACTGTAAGTTGATGAAAACATAGGCTAATGCACTGCCTTAAATGAGGCTGTTGATGACAGACAAAGCATGAATCTCTGAAGTGTCTGACTGACCATATACAAATTCATTCATTCATGCTGCCTTTTCCCCCCTGATAATTTGGCATGCAGTTTTCATACTCTGTTTTATGAAGGCCCGCCCAGAGCGGCTCTGGGCCCACCCATTTGAACATTTCTGGCCTCGCCCCTGGTTTATTTGCATATGGCTGATCCCAGAATAAATATTCTCTCAGTCGGACGGGACCCAACACATCTTCTCTGAAGAGCTCAGAAGCGTCTCCCTTCTTCTCTAAAATTCATCATGGTAAGCATGGTCATCAGGGCTTTTTTTGTTTTGTTGCACATGTTCTTTTATTTATCAAGTTTGTCATTTTAACTTTAGGCATCTGTGGCACTGAGGGTGTTCATCTTCTGCCTGCTTCATCTGTGTATTCAATGTGATGAGATGCCAGTGAACACTAACGTTCTTGCTGAAATGATCCGGTATTTTGATAACAAGTAAGTCAAAATGTGCACATTTTACAGTAAAAATTAGTAAAATCCTGAAATGTGTTGATGCTAATTGTACAAAAATCAAGGAAAAAGATTAAATGAATTCTGTCTCAGGAACAAGTTTGAGTTTTTGAAAATGGTAATTTTTGCCTTCTAGGTTACAGTCAACCTGGTACGATCAACGTGGTAGAATCGGGTATAGTCAGTATGCTGTCCTCATCAGGGTCCCAGATCAACAGTGTACAGAACAGTTTAGTCTTGATTCAGTCTTCATCACGAATGAAGTGAATAATGCTTTCAATGATTTCAAGACTAATAGTCGACAAAGGTTTTATGAAGTCACTCGAGGCTCAGTCAGACTCACTGCTGCAAAGCCGAGCCAACCTTTAGGTTCTGAAGAAAATTACCATGCTGAGTTTATTCTTATCTATCATAGAGATTACACAAACAGATCTCCTCTGGAAAAGATTTTGAGCATGAACAATGATGATAAGTGTGTAGTTTTGTATACTTACTACTCACCTTGCATAGAAAAGTGCATTAATGGTGCATATGACAATATATTGTATGGCCTTTCAAACTGGAAAAACACACAGACAACTGGGATTAAAGCTTTTGTTTTCCAAGAGATCTGGCCCAGTGACTCAACTGGTGTGCCAGCGGATCAGGAAGAGCAGTTTACAAAGATTAATAATAGAGTGCCTCTCTATCGGTGTGTGTATAATGATGATAATGAAATGGAATGTTATAAGTGTGGAGATACTTTCAGTGAGACGTTACATGAATATTGTGTGTCCTAAAAAGCATTTTATGTCAATAATCATACAGCAGTATGTTAATGAATGATTTTCAAATAACTCTGTCTTGCACCTAAATAAACTTGTTTTGTCCATGTGGCGGCACGAGTAACATGACTGTTCATGAATGATTCGTGACTCTGGCTGTGTTCGTCAGAAGAGTTTTGAGTGATTATAATGATTTCTATGCATCTTGACTGTACATAATTATCTATCTTTTATACAAGTTATGTTGTGTGTAACTTTACTTTTAGCCTACGCATGCAAAAGTGAACATCCAATCATTTTACTGACATGACCTTTAAATTTTAAACTTTACATTTTTAAACCCTTAAATTTACGACTAGATCTTAGATAGCCTACAAAAAATCCTGCACTTTAGTACAAGACAAACAACAGTACACAGAACAGTTATTCAGGTGAAGAAAAATCTTGCAAATGATAAAAGTTAAGTAATAAAAATAAAGTCTTCTTTTACTATTCCTTTTTAGTAATAATTAGAAATTTAAGAAATAAGTAGTGTAGTGTATGGATCCACTTGAGTTTGATAGTCTATTATGAGTCACACTGTTTTCCCAAACTTAAGACATCAAAATTAAAAGCTCAAAATGACACATTCCAGAATATTATGTTTATAGATTATAATTACTGAACTTATGTGTTCATCTTTAAAGTTGTTGTTAATAATTGTGAAAATAAAATAAAATTGCAACTCTGATGGTGTATAATTTGCAAATAATCTCCAGGAGAAAGTGAGTGAATTTTTTTTAAAAAATTTTTTATTTTTTATTATGCTTGTAAACTGTACAGAGATGTCATTAATGACATAACTCACGACTGTGATCATGAAGGCTTATTATATATCATAACATATCACAAAACATGAACAATAGACTACTATATGAGCTACTGCCAACAGACATCCTTCAGATACATACGCTGTATCGAGTCTTTCCGAAAACAGCTTAGCGACTATCAGTTTCTGTGGTTATTTTAATAACAAATACCAAGAGTGCATCAATGTAATGCGTGAGCACAAATCTCTCAGCTCCACTGGGTTCTTTGGGAAGCAAGGTTATCTTTCCCTCACAAAAGACATTCGTGGTCTAAAAACAAAGTGACAAATCTTTTAAAGCAGAAGAACGAAGCGTATTGATGGGCGTGCTCTCGCTCTCTCGCTCTGGTTAATGTGTGCGCACACTATTTTTGGCACAGAAATACTCAGTTATATGTCCAATTCGTTTTTTGAAACTTTGGTCATGTTTAGGCCAAACTCTTTAACAGTGTAAATAAGCCAGAATGCATGAATGCCCCCCCCCCCCCCCCCCCACACACACACACACACACCCTTTTACATAACTTGAGGCTACAGGCTGTGATATTAACAGTGTCCACTAGAGAGATCCACAGGATAAGGAATAGGCCTAGGCCTATTTTAAACTTATTTTTAAAATCAATTTCCATACCTTTGAATGGAAATAAATGCATATAACTATTTCATTAGTTTCACTATGATGTGCTGACATTGTTATATATAATCAGTGTAGCCTACGTTGAAATCTGTGAATGCTTACCCCAAGAATTATACATTTATTTATGTTTTCTAATATCTTGCAGTCTTTCTAGATTGCTAACACACAATTCATGAAATCATTCACCATTTTCTCACAACTATAAACACAATCTCATAACTACATATAACTACAATTGTACAAACCTCAAGCTTCCATGTCAAAATCAAATATTTCAGTCAAAAACATTCTATCAATATCAAACTTTGGGATTCATATGACACACAAAACCTGCAAATACACAGACTACTTTTTCCTGCCCAGTGAACACTAGTGACATCAATTCATAACAGTATCAAAAACCTCTTGCTGGGATTCAGGAATAACTTTGCAGCTCAATGTCTATCACAGTATACAACATATATGAAAGACTGCAGAGAGTAAACTACAACAATGACAATTTTCATTTCACCTCTGTAAAAGGATCTTACAGTAGACAAAAGTAGATGAAGTTACAAGAGAAGAAAAGTTCAAACACAAGAACTGAACATTAACTAGGTGTGTAACACAATACAGTATACAGTTGATTACACAATAAATAAATAAATTAATTAATCCTTCATTCATTCAGCGTATGCACTTTCGGACAAATTCCATGACAGTACACAGTACTATAGCAGTTTCTTGGCTTTCTGATAAAAGACTTTCTGTAGCCGTCCGTCATATCTGCAAAAATACATGTAAAAACCAACAGGCTACAAATAAATTTGACAGGCACGAGTTTGAGTGTGTACCATGTGCTGTATTATACTGTATTCAAAGTGTGGTGAGTCAAGATGTGGACAGAAAACCCTTTTCAAGAATCAAACATATTTTCGTAACAAGTACGCTTTCATGTTGCTGTGAAATAAAGTGGTAACACTGTACAATAAGGTTGTATTTGTTAACATTATATGCATAATGTAGCTAACAGTGACAATGTTATTATATTCATAGGTAATCATAACTAAAGTGTGTTCCTACAAATACGTTTTTGTATGATTGCATGGAAACAGTTTGCCCTAATGTTAAAGTTTACACTGTTGTTACACACAATCCCAGCATGCATGTTTGATTTCTCACTTACTTTGCATATGTAAATGGTGATAATATTTTTCTTTTTTGACCAGTGTCATGTAGCGTGTAGTCGTGCAGCCAGGGAAGAGTTAGGAAGCACACAGTAGTTTTCCCGAATGCCAGCATGCTTTATTTTAAATGCCTTTCACCAGCGGGTGCAGCCAACAAAGTACAAAAAAATGAAAATAAAACAAAAAAATATATATAATGCAAAAATAAATTCAACTCATACTTGTACTAAAATACAAAGGAAAATGCTGTGAGCAGCAAAACCTGGCACTAAACAAGGCCCAGCGGCACATCTGTAATATAAAACTGTTTGTCTCACTTCAGACAAACATGTTCACGCGCTTGCATCATTCACAGACTGCCCCAAACCTACACAGATCATGGATTAACTAGACCAGTTTCCCACCACTAATGGGTCAAACCATTGTTACGGGGAAAGGTTTCACCCCGTAACACTTCACACCAGATTCAATGCATAATATCATATAAATACATAAGCAATTAATTTCTTACATTTCAATCATAATACCAACCAGAACAACATACAAACACAAAAGAAAGATTTAACTCATCATAGTATTCACACATCTCTCCCCACTTTAGAAAATAGTATGACCGCTAAATAAGAGTAATCAGTGATATTCACTTACTATTCAAGTTGAAATGTAAGACTATGACATGTTTTAAAGGTGCCCTAGAACTTTTTTTAAAATATGTAATATAAGTCTAAGATGTCCCCTGAATGTGTCTGTGAAGTTTCAGCTCAAATACCCCATAGATTTTTTTTAATTCATTTTTTTTAACTGCCTATTTTGGTACATCATTATAAATGCCGATTCAGGGTGTGGCTCTTTAAATCTCGTGCTCCCTCGCCCCCAGAGCTCACGCTTGCCTTAAACAGCATGAACAATGTTCACACAGCTAATATAATCCTCAAAATGGATCTTTACAAAGTGTTCGTCATGCAACATGTTTAATCGCATAAGTACAGTGTTTATTTGGATGTTTACATTTGATTCTGAATGAGTTTGATAGTGCTCCGTGGCTAAAGCTAACATTACACACTGTTGGAGAGATTTCTAAAGAATGAAGTTGTGTTTATGAATTATACAGACTGCAAGTGTTTAAAAATGAAAATAGCGACGGCTCTTGTCTCCGTGAATACAGTAAGAACCATGGTAACTTTAACCACATTTAACAGTACATTAGCAACATGCTAACAAAACATTTAGAAAGACAATTTACAAATATCACTAAAAATATCATGTAATCATGGATCATGTCAGTTATTATTGCTCCATCTGCCATTTTTCGCTGTTGTCCTTGCTTGCTTACCTAGTCTGATGATTCAGCTGTGCAGATCCAGACGTGTAATCCCTTTCATAATGTTGGGAACATGAGCTGGCATATGCAAATATTGGGGTCATACATATTAATGATCCCGACTGTTACGTAACAGTCGGTGTTATGTTGAGATTCGAAATAATATCAAAATATACCCATCATGTATTTCGAGCGTATGCATGTTTCCTAGTGTTTAAATGAGTGTATTTGTGCTAGTGTGCATTTTAATGATGGAATTTTGTCTGTAAACCATAACTTCTTTTATGCCTTTCTGATCTGTCGAGTTTGATCTCTCCGTAAAGCTCCGGACTCGAGCTATTCACTGAGATATGTCACATAGCTGACAAATGCATTTTTCTATGTGTTTAATGATACTGTGAAGAAAGTACTCCATCTCAAAATCTGAGCTGATAGTCATAAATTCAGCTAGGAGACCAAACAAAGAAACTTTGCCCGCCAATTTTGCATCAATGTCATTGGCTATTCCACCTCAAGGAGGTGTGTTGGCTTATCTGTCATAAAAAGGAACACCAGGATTCTCCTGTGTGTTCTCCCGACGGCCCTGAATCACTCACGCACGTCTCTCCCGGACGTCACGGCGACGCGCTTCCATCGCGCTCATCACGGGACCACCATCTCTCCGGCGAAACTAACTTTCACGTCCTCAGTTCAAACCCTCCCGCGGAAACGGAAGAAGCCAATGAACTGCAGCAGCACTGACCTGAAACCCTGCAAGCAAACTGATGCAAGTACCGTTTCTGAATCTTAGATAATGAAACTGATTTCTATGCTGGCTTTCCAGGACTGTTAGGTTTTGCTATTTGCCTTCTCTCTTTCCTTCCTTTCCTGTCTCTACGTTCCCTTTTTGTATATATTTGTATATTTTTCTGTATTCTGTATTTAGACGTATAACCTCTGTAGTCGTATATATAATTATATACGACTATATTAAATTAATTTATTAATTTAAACATATATTAAACACGTTATTCATGCTCGATTGTTCTTTTTGCTCATTTCAACAAAAACCCGGTCACTTTAACTTTTCGATCCTATATCCTTGCTTTACGTTTGGATGCTAGAATAGGAAGTCTTTCTCGTGGCCAGAGGAAAGACCCTCCTTTTAATAACATTCTGAGGAGCTATAGTTTGCCGGACAAACGAACAGTTTCTCTAAATAATTATTAAACCAGAACTAATCATATATATTATTGATTACAATTCGTTGTAATTAATCCATATATGGTTAATTCCCCCTTTGGGTCGGTATGTGCATAATAATTCATAAAGCTTTATGAATTCATATTCCACCCATAAATTGATTAATAACTGTACAAATCGTTACACCTATGTGTTCATCATCACAACCAGTTTTTTTAAACAAAGGTCAGTATGCAGTAGCCATCAGTGTATCACAGGAGCAGTGTCAAGAGGGATTTGACCTCACAAACGCCAACTTTCTGATACATGACCCACCAAGAACAGTTAGACGTTACACAAGACGTAATAGCATGAATGTCTACTGAGGCCATCAAGTCATCGCTGCAGGTGTTCATACAGATGCACATTCAGAGGCTTTACTGATGAATCCTCCAAATAATTCTCCTTTGACACACTTGATGAATTGAAGAGGGAATGGATGTGTGGTTTTCTACACCTTAAATAGTCCCCGTTTAAACCGTTGTCTCAATAACAATGACATAAATATTTTACAAAGTCTTGTTGAATTAAACACGTACCAGGGACCATTAAAGTTTACAGACGTCTACACAAATGACCAAAATAATGCAGGTCTTAGAAACTGACTACAGCAGATTGCTAATCGTGTGCCGCTTTACCGCTGTGACTGTGGCCGTTGTTTCCTTTGTGGACAACCAGGTTCAAACATAACACTGAATAGCCAATGTTTAAATGACATTAAACTAGGTCTCACTTGCTCACTGGTGTTGAGTTTCTTGTTTGATAGCAATGCTTTAGAGATGAACCGATGAGCTAGTTATCTGCTTCATGCTTAAATAGTCTGTCACATGCAGCTTTTTGCTTTTTCTTTCAAAAAACACAATTTTTATAAATTAGTAAACTATGGCAGGGGAGAGTACTTTTCATTTAAAGAAATTATTGCTTTATGAGTGATTGTAATCATATATAGGGACATATCAAATTCAGCAACAACTGGA
This sequence comes from Culter alburnus, assembly GCA_028476615.1. Classification (NCBI taxonomy): domain Eukaryota; kingdom Metazoa; phylum Chordata; class Actinopteri; order Cypriniformes; family Xenocyprididae; genus Culter; species Culter alburnus. Next base: position 253,333 of record JAOTNS010000449.1, on the reverse strand, counting down.
CATTTGAAAGCCTTGATAAAGGAAAAAAATACTAGTAAATTAAATCTTTTGTATTCAGAAACATCTGGAATTATGACCAGATAGGTTTAATGCTGTGAACCACAATGTTTTATAAATTAAAATGCTTGTTTGTTTATGCTTATGCATTTAAAATGTAATAGTTTTATAAACACTGTTTGGGGAAATAAATAAATTTCTATGCACCACTTTCCGTTCTATTCTTTAATTTTACATTTTAGACACTCAGTGGTACACAGTACTGTACAGGTGGGATGTTCACACTGTGAGGAGGTGGAATCAGGAGTGACATTCAGGCCCTTTTACATCTCAAAACATCTCCTTGATGGTAACAACTGAAATTGAGAATGTAAGTGTTGAGAATAATCCTCTGTAATAACCAATGCTTTTTGTTTAACTTAAATAAATATAGGCTATATTATTACCTTTTTTTCTGAACACAAACTGAGAAATCTTTTTAAATGGTCCTGCTCACACTTGATCTTATAATGTAATGGCAGTATGACTCTCTTTTCAAGCTTTAAAAAAGATGCAAAAGTATCATAAAATGGTCGTATTCGACTTGTGCCATATATTCGGAGTGATCTGCAGGCATAAGACATAGGGTTTGGTGAAAAACAAATGGAAATGTAATTTATTATTTAGCCTGAACTGTTACTCTTGGTGGTTCATAGGGGCCGTGTTTCATTTTGAATGTTAAAATGGGGGTGAGATTGAGAACCACTGTTTCAGACCATCCTCTGAATGAATTTAACATTATTGTATGCACTGCAGAAGTGCAAATGAAAGTGTGAACTTATCTTCGGCCTGTTGAATGTTTGCTTAAGCTGCCATAATGGGAACATGTGGAAAATAATAACTTTCCTAACTAATTGCAAATTTAGATAGTAAATTTGGTGACGGCAATGTAGGAAAGTCTATCCCTTTTAATTGCACTTTCATACTTAACCACTAGAGGGCACATGCCTTTCACTGTACTGATACCTATACACCTTTCCCTTTAGTTTTTTTTTTTTTTTAATTGCTTACACACATATCTTTCAAAAGCAAACACCTTAATTCAAAACTATTTTAACTCTTCTAAAAAATTGTATTTTTGTGTAACTCTACACACAATTTCACCATCATCAAGCCTGTATTACATGAAGAAACCGAAAAAAATGATATAGACTGAATCCAGAAGAACTGCAGAAACATCTCCAACAACACGATAGGTTCTCAGACACGTGCTATAATGCAATGTTGATAATATATTACAGTTTTTTACAATTGCTAAGTGTTTACCAATACTTAAAGTACTTTTTCTAAACTCTTAACACAGCAACACACACCTACATCACACAATAAGCCAAATAATTAATTTTCTGCCCAAAACCAGATTTTGTTAAATAAACACAAACTCTACATTTTAAAATGCTAAAAACCTATTTCTACATATACTAACTCTATAAAAAAACACAGCAAACCTGATTTAAGTTAAAACACTCGCATTCGTTTTCTATCATGAACATATAGTCAATCAAAGCGCAATGACTGTCAAAATACTAACAGTTGATGGCATTACAAAAATGGTTCTACCTGCAGAAAATATGAAATCCATAGTTTTTAAAATTCAGTTTCCTTACATGTAAGCCATTCTACATTTTTGGTTGAGTGTTGAATGTGTGGATTCTTCACAATAGAAATCAGTCTTTATTTTATAGAATGTACAGTAGAAAAAGAGAAGAAGAAAGTAAGAATTGCTCAGGGCAGCTACTGTTCAAATGAGTCTCCTCTGGTTGATGATGTCCCTGTAGAGGGTAGGAAAGTTAGTTCCCTACGCAGGCCACATATTCTGCATATATGGAGCATAGTGGGAACATTGTTGTATGAAGCTTTTACTGAAATGAAAACATGAAATTGCTGCCATTGATCAACAACAAATCCAACATACATGGTCTTTGGTTATTATGGAACCCTTTTTCCACCACAGAATAAAAAATAAATAAATAAAAGGTAATTGTGTCTTTTTATCTCACAATTCCATTTATTTATTTATTTTTTGCAATTGTGAGTTTACATCTCACAATTCTGTAAACGGTTACACATGTGTAAAAGAGGAAAATCATAGAGATGCACAATCCAGCACACATTCTTCCTCCTCTCCTCTTCCTCTTCTTTTCCCTTGTCCTGATCCAACTACTCCTCTGCTCCTTCATCTGTTCCTCTCCTTCACCTAGACACTTTTTTCTCTCTCTCTGCTCCTCTGTGTTGTTCTTCATCCACACTGAACAAATCCGATCATATTATACTGTGTAATGAAAATAATTTCAACACCTGACTATGACACCAACCGAGACTGGAATCTACTATTTCTCAATATTTCAGTAATCTGCCAATTAAAAATGCTTATCAATTGTTTCAGTATTTGTTTGATATATTTTTAATACTTTTGAGCTGCTGTTATTACAGAAGTAAAGGTTTATGCTATATTGAATGAATGGAACATTAGGTCTTAATTTCTGACATGCTGTGTTTTAGCAAATAAGATGAGAAAGATCTATGATTTTGGTATGGGGAAAGCTTGTATGAAAAGAAAATTTAAGCCTTTTGGAAATGTGTTAATTGACTGCATTTTGTGTGAAAATGACATGAATTATGTTAATGGTATGGTCACAACAGACGGATGTTGTGCTAAATGTGTTTAGAGTTTTGAAAATGTGACTATAGATTGGACAAAAGTATGTTAGCAATTGAAAAAACTGTAAGATCAGAAAGATCCATGATTTTGGTATGGCATGAATTGTGTTAATGGTGGCCACAACAGACGGATGTTCTGCTAAATATGTTTTGAAAATGTGACTACAGACTGGACAAAAGTGTGTAAGCAATTGAAAAATAAAGTAATTGCAGGTGCAAAAGTGATATTGAACCAACATCACTTTGTAATGTTAAAACCTGTTGAAACCAGTTTTCAAAAGTTTGGGTTTTTCCAGGGGGCACATCACAGAAACTTTCTATCTTAAGTCTTAACTTAAGGTATGTTAATTCAGGATTTTTCACAAATTCGTATTACAAAAACAAATCTTAAGTTGATTTAGGATTCTTATCCTATCTTCTCATCTCATATGTATTTAGGAAATATTAGCTGTCTCATGAGATTCCTTCATCTGATTGATTTTTGAAGGCAGCATAGATGTATCCTTCGCTGTCTTTGATATCCCACAATCCCGTGCTTTCCATTCTGTGAAGGTTGAACTAAAAAATAAAAATGGCGTCTGAAAGTTGGGGTTGGTGGTCAGTTTGTGTGTGAATATGTTTTTGACCATTTGTTTTAAACTTATGATGTCATTTCTAGCGAGAAATTACTATTGTAGTAATTAAATATTCATTTAGTTATCACCAAAGCTTGCGCTATTTTGATGTAGATCATTAAACTGTTGTGCAGCCTCAGAAGTCTGTCTGAAATCAGTTTCGTGAGGTGCTTTCGTGTGCAAACGCTGCCTGCAATACCATTACCTGATAAAGCAGTGAGTCAAAAAGTCAGTTTAAAGGTGCCCTAGAACCAGTTTTAACAAGATTTAATACAGGGGTGCCGTTGACACGGGGGACAGGGGGGTCAGGACCCCCGCAGTTTTGAAAAGAGAGAAATCGACCCCCGCACTTTTGATAAGGGCTTCAATCAGTCAAACTATATCATCTTTTAGCTTAGGATATTTCTTTAAAATGAGACCATTTTCACGTTTCTGTGAGCTTTCATTCATAAATAATCAACTATTTTGTCACGGATGTGAACAGGAAATGCGCTCTCGAACAGAGAAACATGCGATCGATCAAAGCATGCTAACGTTTTAGGACAGGTCGATGGTATATAAATCATGCCCGAACATTAGCGTTTGTCAATCAAAGCCAAACCGTCCATTCAGAAACCGAGAAATTTGACAGGAGGCTGATCTCTCAGGTTGATGCGCGAGCTGGATTGACTGAAGTTTTCGTGAGGATTTATAGTTTATGGACTGTTTTGATTTCTGTAATGACATTTAGAAAGTAAAAGCATTGAGGGCATCTATAAAAGAGATCTCTGAAAGTGAAATAAAAGTGATTATTGCCTCGACCAGCAACGCAGTGGGGAGGACGCACGAGAGGAGCGTTTAATGGGTATGTGTATGGGCTACTGTAATACTGCATAATGCTTATCAGTGGCATGCACTTTGATCGCGAAAGTGAAAGTGCCCTTTGAGGTCGCATTGTGGTGCCCCCGTGTTCCCATTTCTCCCGATGTGAACCGTGAGCTCCAGTCCATTACAATGTAAGGCGGTTAAGGCCCGGGTATACTTCATTTCCCGCATTCCGCTCAGCCTTTCAAAGAAGCTCCTTTGCCCATGAGCGTGGAAAGACGCATGCACATGTGCACTGCCCGTGGTGATTTACATGTACATTTATTCATTAACAACACCCCCCCCACCCCCCAACCCCCAAACGCAGTTTGGTCCCCCCCACTTTGAAAATGTCTCCTGCGCCCCTGATGTAATATAAGTCTAAGGTGTCCCCTGAATGTGTCTGTGAAGTTTCAGCTCAAAATACCCATAGATTTTTTTTAATTAATTTTTTTAACTGCCTATTTTGAGCCATAATTATATATGCACCGATTCAGTGCACGGCCCCTTTAAATCTCGTGCTCTCCTGCCCCCCCGAGCTCTCGACTGCCTTAACCAGCATAAACAAAGTTCACACAGCTAATAACCCTCAAAATGGATTTTTACAAAGTGTTCGTCATGCATGCTGCATGCATGCATCGATTCCTGTGAGTTATATTTATTTGGATGTTTACATTTGATTCTGAATGAGTTTGATAGTGCTCCGTGGCTAACGGGCTAATGCTACACTGTTGGAGAGATTTATAAAGAATGAAGTTGTGTTTATGAATTATACAGATGCAAGTGTTTAAAAATGAAAATAGCGACAGCTCTTGTCTCCGTGAATACAGTAAGAAACGATGGTAACTTTAACCACATTTAACAGTACATTAGCAACATGCTAACGAAACATTTAGAAAGAATGTCATGATCGCAGAAATGAAAACAGAAGCACTTTGATAACACGGTAAATCATACATTCAAGTCTGAAGGAAATACACTTAAAGAAATCAATAACATGTACAGGGAAAATCATGTAAAATAAGGCATGAAAAGGATCTAGAATTCATTAAGAAAATATTAATAAGATTCATGACAAAGAAAAAATATTAAAAGAAATGAATAACAATAAAAATAACATTTGAATAAATTCAAATATGAACGATTTTGCATACTTCACTTCTTTTAGTGTTTTTCCTTATTTAAAATAAGATATTTTCACCAAATATCCTGTGTTGGAATTGATTTGTTAATAAAGCGATGTGATAACATTTCAAAACTGTTGTTTGTATTCTGTATTTTGCTTAATGTTTTTCATATATTTTTTCTTTTGGGGCATGTAACTAAATTTTTTCCATTGGCTCAATTGATAAAATACAATTCACACAAATTTAATTAGGCCAACGGAAACATTTAGATCTTAGGATTTTTGAGTTGGAGAGGTCTTTTTTTTTTACTGTGCATAAAACCTGCAGAAACGCTGTCTTTTTCATCATCCTGGGGAGGGCCTCTAGTTACAGAGCAGACCAATCACAACTGTTGTGGTCTGTGTAGACGTGACACTAGCTACTGGTTCTGATGATCAGGCAAACAGCGCAGAACATCAGTTACTGTGCAAGATGAGAGGTTTACTGTTACTGCTTAACGCTCTGTTACTGCTGGAGTCAACAGACGGAAACGAAGAATATGATAAACTAAGCCAACATGAGAAAAATATTATTGACAGAGCAATAAAAGCAGTCAATGAGAGATATGGGAGAAACAAACACATTGATTTTGACTCCATTTTAATCACTGTAAGTTATTTAATTCAAATGTTATACCATTATCATTTTACTGTAATTTCTGTTTGTTTTGATTGTTTTCTGTGCTTATGCCTTAAAGTGCTTGATAAAAAAATATTTAATCATCTTCTACATGTATGGTTGTCATCTTTATTCTTTATTTCATTGTATTCTTTACATGTATCTTTCCCCTATATGACAGGATTCAAAAAAGCGCATGATCAATGTGTTATTAAAACCCACCTCGTGTGACAAGACAAGACCGTTTGTCCATCGGAAAGACTGTGAAATCCAAAATCAGACTGTAAGTACCTACTCACTCTCACAGAAGGATCTTGATTGCCTGAATGCCTATAGAAGTCATTGTAGAATACACACAAAAATGCTTACAGTTTCACACAGCTCTGGTATTTTTCTCAGCCTCAAGTTTCTTGTGTTGAATGTCGTGGATCCATGTCCTGTTTTTCTCTCAGAGAACAAGAAAAGGTACATCACATATTAGTCACATACTGGGGACAAATAATTCCTTCATTCACCATCATGTTCCAACCTTTTTGTTGTCAAGTTATTCCTGCACAAAAAGGTTTTAACTGTTCTCATTGCAGATTAAACAAACTGTATCCGAATGTTTGCATTCCCCACCAAGGAGTAATAATCATGTATTGTTGCAAGATGGAAAAGGTGAGCAACTGGATGTCTGGATGCTTCTGAGAAATAAAAATGGCCAAGGATCTTTGCAACTGTTCATATGAATTAAAAACTAAAACAAATCTACTAACCTGTAAAACTGACCTCTCCGGCCATGTTTCTTTCTTTCTAGAATTTAATTATGAGGATTAATGTATACTTTTGCTGAATTATCAGTTTTCTCAATACGTTTCAATGCCATGATGTAATTTTGAGAGAAATAGGGAAATTACAGTAGCCTTCATTATGCCCTTAGTGTTGAATAACATGTCAAATTAATAATTAAAAAGTTAATTGTTTAAAAAAGATAATATATTAATTGTTCAAGATTTAAAAATGTCTAAATATTCTTTCGTCCTAAATGGCAACAAAATGTTACAAATCTGGATTTTTTAGACATTTTTTGGCTCTGAATTTGAGAGTTCCAGTATACCTGTAAACAGATGTCCTGCAGTGTTACGCTGTTATTCAGTTGTTTCTAACAGTTGCTTTCATTAGTGCTTTAAATTGATGTAGATCGATACAAACTACATTAAGGGACTTGAAGGACAAATGCTAACTGTTGGTTTTCTAAAATGTATTTGAATATTTATTTCATGCTTAGTATATTACTTACACATTTACATATTTATTTACTAAAATACCCTGCAATTGTACCTTTGGTATACTAAACTGGTATACTTAATCTGCTAAATTGGAACAACTAATTTTGTACTTAATTCACTTTAATTGTGTGAAAGTAGTGCTGAGGCCCAACTAAAGAAATACTTAAGTATATCTGATTGTGTTAAAGTGGAACTATTGCAAGTATACTTTAGGTACTTTAGGTACACTTTAAATGACTTGCATTTAAAGATTATATTATTCAAAGTTCATATTCAATATTTATCAATATTTACATTATATTTACATATACAAACACATTTTAGGCCTAATATTAATAAATGTGCTTTGTGCACAAGTAGTACTCCAAATAAAGTTTAATTACAATTTTTATATCATTAACTCTCAAGCATATGTCAGTAATGTGTTCATATATTGAACTATACTAGTATGAAATAAATCTATGTTAAATATATTACTTTTTTACTATGTTAAAGGGCTTTTATGGTTGAATTTAACCCCACCACACCCCCACATATGTGTATTTATGCATGTTGTCCCCACAGATATAGATGGGTGTAAGGAGATGAATGGTGGTTGCGATCATATATGTGTAAACACATTCGTGCCATACTACTGTGAGTGCAGAGCGGGGTTCCTCATACATGCTGATGCTCACACATGCATAGGTAAGATCTTAAAGACACATGCATGCTTACATACACACATGTATCATGGAGATGTCTCTCTCTTTGTATCAAACTTTGAACTCAACACTCTTTTTCTTCACACTGAACCTTTAAATACAATTAAATACAATTAAAGTGAACTAAATTCACAAACAAACTATTTACAGTTAATTAACCATATTTGTGAGTACTGTCATTTTACACACTGTAGACTAGCCTCGATCGGCTAATCTTTTCACTCTTCATGTAGTAATTGCTGTTTGTGAATCGTCGACCATCAATGTTCACTGGGAAATGTTCTTTTATTTGAATGGCCCTCTCTTAATAAGCTCACAGCGCTCATTATCTGACAGGTGTTTTGGCCAGAAAGCAGGATCGTCACTCATTAAAACTCTTGCGTGCTTAATCTTTACCTCTAAATTCTGTATGCTCTGCTCTCATCTGGCAGTGTTTTCAAACTGCTCGCGCATATGCAGTACGATTGGAAAGTTCCACTATTTCACTCCATATTCAAGCAGATGTAATAATAACGTTAAAATCTTGTATAGAAAGGCAATACAAATATAATATAAAACTAATAAGTTAAAATATTATTTATTTAGGCTTCTTGGTATTTTTGGGGGTCCCCTAATTCTTCAGGGCCCTAAGCGGCTGCTTACCTCACTTATTGGTTAAGTCCGCCCCTGCTTGTAGTGATGCATTCTGGGAAGCTCTAATGCCCAAAAAAAGTACTTTCATTTTTTTTTTTTTTGAACGCATAGCCTTTTAAACCCAACACAATCACATGAGAATGCGTATCAATAGTACGAGTTTGTAATCTCGTAGAATATATACGCCAAAATGAGTTTTGCCGTGCTTATGGTACGCGTTTTTTTCGCGTGCATATGATACGCACTTTATGGCGTGTATATGATACTCTTGGGTAGGATGGGGTGGGGGCGTGGGGTTTCGTACGTATAGTACTCCATAAGTGCGTATCATATCACAGCGAAAAACTGCGTACCATAAGCACGCCAAAACTCGTTTTGGCGTATATATATTCTACGAGATTACAAACTCGTACTATTGATACGCATTTTCATGTGATCGGGCTCCAATTAGGCCTACAACAAATAAAAATGTCTTTGTATTGTTTTAAACTAAGGTTACGGCTATCTCATACCCCCTCACAAGCGCTTGTCTGTTTTTGTTGTCATAGTTTCCGGTATTTTGTTGTTGTTGTCAATCCGTCTGTTTAGTTTTATAGTCAATCCGTCTGTTTCAACTGTGAAACAACAGCCCGGGCCAGTGTTGCCACCTTTTGGAAAAACTGATTAGTACAAAACAAATTCAATCCATATACTATTCTGGTGATGAAATTTGTATCATAACATGGAAACATCATCAGGCAGAGAGAAGGAATAATAATTTTCCAAACCTCATATATATACATACTTCAAACTGAATTTGATTCAGATATGTTTTCCCTTCACAATCTATACTGTATATATTTTTACTTCCTGTCCAAACAGTAAATCTGTGCTTGTCATAAAGATTTCTGGCATTCATTTAGGGCTGCACAATATTGGAAAAAACTGATATTGCTATTTTTTTTTTCTGCGATATATATTGTGATGAGAAATAAATTCCCCAGATGACTTGAATAGCTCTATTTGGAATTAATTAATCATTATAGGATGATTGGGGTGATTTTGTAGGTGAGTGAATATGCATAGAAAATAAAGAACAAATTACAAGCATAGATAAATATAAAAGAACAAAGATACAAATGAAATAAACAGTGCTTTATATTTTCCAGGTAAGTCTAACAGTATTCAGATACAGAAATTGAGTAATCAAATGTAAAATAACACTGCATGGTGTCACTGTATATATTAAACATAATTAATCTGTGTTAAAACTACAAAAGTGATTTTTCTCTTTGTCTTTTGTTGTTTAATTAACATCCATGACACAGAAAGCAGCAGGGGCTTCTGTGGACCCAAAATACTGTTACACATCCGGTTTTCTTTCCCAATTGTTTCGTTCACCTAAGCCATAATTAACTGTGTTTACGAGGATAGTCTTTTACGTGCATTTTGACATGTTTTGCATTTATGTGTCCGTTCATGTACAAACAGAAGCTGAAGACAATGGCATTCGGTGTTCACGTGCGTCTGCGTGGCTCTCTCTGTGCGTGTTTTTGTGACATATCAGGACCCAAATGTGTATAATGACATAGGTATTACAAGAAGAGGTGAATTATGAGGACATTACTCCATGTCCCCACTTTTCAAAAGGCTTATAAATCATACAAAATGAGTTTTAGTGAGAAAGTAAAAGTGTGCACAGTTTCCTGTGATGGTTAGGTTTAGGTTTAGTGTTAGTGTAGGGGGATAGAAAATACAGTTTGTACAGTATAAAAAACATTACGCCTGTGGAATGTCCCAACAAATTCACAAAAACGATATGTGTGCCTGTGTGTGTGTGTGTGTGTTGTGTGTGTGTGTGTGTGTGTGTGTGTGTGTGTGTGTGTGTGTGTGTGTGTGTGTGTGTGCCTGTGCGCACATAAATAGCCGTGTCTTCATGTGCTAAAATCTCCTGAATGTTTCAACTGACAGGACCTAAAACACGTTCAAATGATAAACTTTCATTGTATGATGGTCAAACTTTGCTATTAATCACGTGCGTTTTGAACCGTGGTGTCTGGTCCGTATGGATTAACAATCCCTATACTAGACATCGCACATCCTGCGATGTAACTATCTTGAATGTGCACATCACGATTTCGATGCTAAAACGATATATCGTTCAGCCCTACATTCATTTTTCATATGCTCAAACCACAATTTTTTGAGGTGGTGTTGCCATAGTGGACAAAAGTGCTAGTTCTAGGGGGGTGGTCCCCCTCGGCATCGCGACACGACCAAAAAGGGCACTTTCATTTTCATGATTAAAGGGGCAGGGAGGCCTGCCAAGAGAGCATCAGAATAGTCCAGTCTGGATAGGACAAGAACTTGGACTAGTAGTTGTGTACCATGCTCTGATAGGAAGGGCCTGATCCTCCTAATGTTGTATAAGGCAAATCTGCAGGACTGAGCAGTTCTAGCAATGTAGTCTGCGAAGTTTAACTGATCATTGATCACAACTCCAAGGTTCCTGGCTGTCCTGAATGGAGTAATGGTTGATGAACCTGAGCTGAATGGAGAAGTTGTGATGAAGTGTTGGGTAGACTGAGACCACAAGCAGTTCTGCTGCTTGTTTTATTACAAAAACAGCAAAGTTATCACCTCGTTTCTGAGAAATAATGTAGCTTTCTAAATATCTACATTCATATTTAGACAAAGGTCAAAATAAAATATAAATAAATATTATCAGTTGTATTAATTTATCAGGTGAAGGCAGACCATGATTCATTTGTTCTGTATGTGTGTTTATTTATGTCCCCACAGATATAGATGAGTGTGAGGACTGAACGGTGGTTGCGAGCAGACGTGTGTAAACACACTCGGGTCATACCACTGTGAGTGCAGAGCGGGGTTCCTCATACATGCTGATAATCACACATGCATAGGTAAGATCTTAAAGACACGCACCCATGCTTACAAACACACACACGTATCATGGAGAAGTCTCTCTCTGTCTTGAGTGGCATCTTTTTATTACTTATAGTGATGTATTCTGGGAAGCTCTGTTAAATCTGCAAGCTTAATCTGCTGATGTTAACACCCTAAAGCTAAAGTATACTTTTGTTTTTTACGCGTATGCTAGCGTATGCATACAGTTGTAAATTACCCTACACCTCTAAAAAAAAAATGGTTTCCGCGGTTTCTCAGCGGTTCTTTGGTGGTTAAGGTGCTATAGCACCGCTACCTTATAAGAACCAGTAAAGCACCTGTATGGTTCTTCAGCGGTTCTTCAGTCAGTGGTTCTTCAGTGGTTCTGTGGTTAAGGTGCTATAATAGCACCACTGCATACAAAGAACCTGTTAAGCCTTGTATAGTTCTTTAAAGGTCTCTAACTCTCTTATTCTCTTAGTTTAGTTGGGGAAAGGATTAAAAACAACATTAAATTAGGTACAGTGTATTTTCTAAACATAACCTGGTTCTCAACCTTTTTGTCCCCAAGCCCCTCTACACTGTAAGTGAATAGGTGTAAGTTGGATTGCTATAACTATTTGAGTCTAATTTTTCGTCTTTCTGCGAATTGCTCTCAATATTGTACACTCAACAACTCAAATATCTCACTTTCAGCCAAGGATAATTTCTCTTTAGGACCCCGTGCAGACGGTTTTTTTTTCTGACGTCATGACTCACGAGACTTTCTGGAGTTTTCTGCTCGGCCGCCATTTTCTTTCCCCTGGACTCGGATGAAATAAGGTAGGTTGGAATGTTTTTAATTAATATACTCGATAATGCAAAGGTTGAACATGTGTTTTAGCGTTTATGAGTTAATTAGCGTTGTTTGTGAACATGAATACTAACGAAATCGTAACTAACCAAATTTTTGAATTTGCGCGGCCTGCAGTAACGTTATAAAGGTTAGCGCTAATTGAATATTTCTATTCTATACAAGATGTTGCATTTACTCGTTTTATTCTATAGAATGTATTCAGTTTGGACCATGTAAATATGTCTCTAAAATATTTTAAAAGAAACGCTCCTTTAACCGTGTAAGCAGCGCGTGCTATTTGAAATGCTGCGGGCGGAAGTGCGTGGGGAGCGGGAGAGACGCTCGAGTCGAGGCTGAGGGGATCCTCGCATTACAATTATTGAGTTTAGGTTTTTAAAGTAATGTTTGTCAGTTCTTTTATTTGTCTTTTTCACGTTAGCGCTGATTTATTCATCTATTTATTCGACCAAAATGACGAAGAAAGTGTGGTGAAAAGACTATTTAAGGCTTACTTCATTTGACTAGCGCGAGGTGTTTTTTTTATCCTGTTTTTTTTAGTAGAATGAAATGGCTGAGTATTTTACAGTACTAATTAATTACTTGCACTGCAGCAAACAAGGTTTTTTTTTTTTTTTTTTCCATTTATAAACACTGATTCCCCTCCCCCTTTTAGGATCTAAAGCTCCTCAATGTTTGACGACTAAGGACACGTCTTTGCAATAACTTTACATGGTAGTAATTTCTATATAAACGGCTATATTGTTAATAGATAATATGAATTCCAATGTTGGACATGTTTTGAATAAAATCCATCTAATGCTGTATATGACTGAATGTTATCCTCATTAACAAACTTTAGACTAAGAATTATCCATTCCAACATTCATCAACTCCCTCTTATGCCATCTCAAATGCATGCGACTTTTTCTTGTTGTTTTGTATTAATTTTTTTTTTTTTTTTTATTCTCACAGTGACAGTAGCCATTGACATTAAAATAATCACAGTTCCAGCTAAAAATCTTTACTGTTCTACTGAAGAAAAAAAGTCAACTTGGATGGCCTGATGGTAAGTAAATTAACAGCTAGCTTTCATTTTTCGTGAAATATCCCTTTAATCAAGAATGATTAAATATATTGGGGTATAAAGCTAATTTATTAATTGATGATGTCTTATTTTCAGACTTATAATTATATATTATAAATCATAATTTAAATGAAACCAATGACTGATTCAGATGCATTTCTTATTACAAATCTGTAGTAATTTAGCACTGACGAAGGCCTGTATGCTGAAACGCATTAGAAAAATAAAGAATGGATTTTTTTTTTAGCTCCTTTTTTTATTTATTTATTTTTTTTTTTTTTTGATCCCTCAATGCCACAAGTGTTGCTGGTATTGTCCATAAATATATTAATTGCAAATTTGGCCAGTCATTAATATGAATTATTTTCTTTTTCTTGTCCTTTGCTATAGCATATATGCAAAAATTTGATTTCCTATTACAGATTATTGTGCTTTTTTTTTAATTAAGAAAAATAATCACAATTGCTTTATCACAGGCTGAAAACATTCACCTGAGAAGTGTGTCCTGAGGCCCTTATCTCTTTTTCCTGAGAGAAAGTCCTGAAGACCTCATCAAGGAGTACTTTCTGAGTTGAATGTGAATATTCTATTTGATTTATTTTCAGAAAAATAAGTCTAAATTTGTGTTTTTGTAGTTATGCTAGCAAAAGGTGACCAAATTAGTTTTTTTTATGTTCACTATTTTAGGATAACCCGACAGATGATTGAGGAGCAGCTCATGGCGATGTTCATTATTTGGAAGGAGGGGGAGAACTTCATGAACCATCTGCTGACATCGAGGGAGTTAAAGTTTTGAATCAACTTACTTCAGTTACATCAGCTTGTGCCCTGCTTCTAGGTACATACATCATCAACCTGGCTTGTCCGAACCCCCTTTGATTTACTTTGTATAGTATATGTTAGAGCTGCACAATTTATCGTAGAAAAGGTCGCAATCCTCGATTCAAACACCCACGCGATCCCTACTTTATTAATGACAATGATTCGCCTGTGTCTATTAAACCTTTGACAAAACATTCAGTGTTCATGCTGCCACTGATCCAGAGACAGCAGTTTTGATCCACACTGTAGTTATTCAAGGATTTGGTTATTTTATTTGATTTCTTTCACAAATATTTAAAATTATCACATAAGTAATAAGATAAAGTTTACAGTAGGATATAAACACTGGACATCATATAGCGATCAAATAGAGCAAATCGAAACTAACATGGTGCTTCAATAACTGTTGTATATAAATTACCTTGTTAAGCCACTAGGTGGCAACCATGACGTTGTCATTGAATCATTCATTCATAGATTGGATAGGTTAAACCCCATCATCCAGTAGTGAAACATTTATTAATGAGCCTTAATATTATTCAAAACCATTTTTTTAAAAATAATTCATTCAAATTAACATTTTCCGGCAATTAGAGTCCAGCTATTAATATTTTGCTAGAACTAGTAAATGAAATGTTTTTTTAGTTGTTGTCTATTCAGAATCGTGGGAGAATTGCGATCTCTATTTGAAACCAAAAAATCATGATCTCATTTTATCCAATCCTGCAGCTCTAGTGTATGTCTAGTACAAATGTGAAGTTGTATGAATATCATGTTGTGTTGTTTGAGAATTGCTTTGATTTGTGCAAGGGTAATCACCTTTAAGGATTAGTTTACCCAAAAATGAAATTCTGTCATTAATTACTCCCCTCATCATTGGAGGGACAGAAACCTCTCAGAACTTCATCAAAAAGATCTTAATTTGTTTTGAGTTCAGAAAAGCATACGCATAAAATACGAAGTACTTTGGGCTTTACACACAGTAATGAATGTTAAAAAACGAAACAAAAAAGTATTGGGTAAAAGCATCCCCATGTTATGTTAACCTAATGAGTTATTTTTTGTTTAAAGGCCTACAGTTGGAAAGCAGCTATTCTCCTCTTGCCTGCACTGTTCAAGTGACCTGGGTTGCTGTTTGACCATTGAGGTGAGCCATGAACAGTTGAACTACAGTTGATTGTGTGAAGCACAATCTAATCAAAGCATGACACTTATTGCCCATTTTGTTATACAAATGATAATACCACAACTATTCTATCAATGTGAAGAGAAAATTACATTCATTTCCAGTTAATGGCAAAAGTATTTGAGCATTGTATATGACAGTAGTTGAAATTAATTTAGCTTATAGTTTGCCTTTCAAATAATATGTGAAGATGTTAATGCTATTATCCCCTCTTCTCCGGGCCATGCTCAGACCAGCCCAAACATCTAAGATAGTGCCTAAAGCCTGCGGGAGATCATCTCATGCAGTATGACCACATTTTGTTCACGTTGGATGGCCAGTTATCACAGAGTAGAGTGAGGACATCTTGATGGCACTGGGCCTCCTCCTATGTGCATATTTTGCATTTGGCATCGAATCCCATCCAGTATCCTAAAGACTGAAAAAGACACTGACCTTTTTGAAGTGTGTTGTTTGAAATTGAAGGATGCAGTCGGACTTCCTGTCACTGTAAAATGAGTGTACAACTCAATCTGTGAGTAGAACTTTTGGAGTCATATTCTCTCTTGCTCCCTTTCTTATGGTTTAAGTTACAGTTTCTATATTGTTTTTGAAATCCTGAAGGACTTACAAAATGTTAGTGCGCTGAAGAAACTGCAGGACTTCAGAGCATAACTCAGTATTAAAAACAGGACTATTGTCTTCAAAAATGTACATATTCAAGCTTGTTGCATTATTTTGTATTTGTAAAAGGGGAGTATAATGTGATTTGTACATGTATATTCCCTGACTTGTCAGCACTGAGTTTATTTGCTGCTGAAAGAAATAAATTAAAAGGTTTTGAAAGTGTAATGTATTTTGTTTTTTCAGTAAGCATTTAGTACATGATTTTGAATCTTTGAAGTCATGATTTGGTAAGAAATTATTATTATCATTCATAAAAGTGTAATTTAGAAGCATATTGACTCATCTACAGTAGTACCTGCATGATAACGGGCCCTGCTAGCTCAAAAACAATATATGGCACCTCTAATTGACAATGTGCTAGAAAACTTTAAGAATAGGTGCTATATAGCACCAAAAGGTTCCCCTATCATAACGAGCCAAAGAACCACTGCTGGTGCTATATGGCCCTCTATGGTTCTATATAGCACCATACGACAAGGTGCCATATTGCACCTTTAAAGATAGGTGCTATATAGCACCAAAAAAGGTTCCGCTATGATTACGAGCCAAAGAACCATTTTTGGTGCTATATAGCACCATTTTTGTTTAGAGTGTAGAGCAGTGGTTCCCAACCACATTCCTGGAGGCCCCCCAATACTGCACATTTTACATGGCAATGGATCTCCTGCGAAAGTGCTGGGAGGTCCCTTCATCTGCACATCTGACTATCTGTGACTTTAGGAGAGTTTGCTGTCCAGACCTGCAAAAACTCATCTGGATAAAATCTGGATATGCAAAAAATCAGACCGTTGCTAGCAGTCTGTTTTCTGCTGACATATCTTCTAATAATTACCCAATCGTTTTCTCTCTCAGACATAGATGAGTGCGAGTCTGGTGAGGCTGAATGTGCTGATGGCTGTGTGAATGTACCGGGATCTTTCCGTTGTGTATGTAATCCGGGATTCGAGCTTGACGCTGATGGGAAACAGTGCAACCGTGAGTATAAATGCACACACATTCATATATTTTGAGGATGAAACCTAAAACACTTATCATTTCATTATCATATTCTCTATATTATATTTTATTGACACGTGGAATTGGTTTACTGGAGCCAAACAGTCTGTGATCAGTCAGTGTACAGAAAACCTTCTATTGGACAAAAGCTCCATAAAACACTTTTGAAAGTGGTGAGTTTTGAAAATATGAAGCTTATCTAGGATCTTTATACAGTGTGTGCCATTGAGACTGTAAGTCTATTCCCAACAGCCTCATTTTCATCCGCATAGAATATGGTATCAGTACGGTGTCTACCCTGAGTACTGAGGACTTTTTTAATTAAATTGGCCATATCATATACATGTCAAGTTAAGTCACCTTTATTTATATGGTGCTTTATACAATGCTGATTGTTTCAAAGAAGCTTTACAGTGATAAACAGGAAAATAATGATTTAATGATGCAAACGGACATAAATTCTGCTGTAAAGCAGCTCTAAGAGTTCATCAATTAGTGAATGAGTTCAATTTATCTATAAAGCAGCTCTGAAAAAAAAAAGTGATGCATTCAAATCAATAATAATGCCAAGTAGATCATTCTATTGTTCTGTTGATCTCTTACATTGCCCTGTAAAGCCTATAACCCTTCAAATATTTTAAAGCAAAGCTACAGTATGTCAGTTTTGTAAAACTTTGCTTTTCTAGTTAAAAGTCATATCTATATTAATTTGTTTGACTTTAAGTTTATTTTTATTCTGTTTGGTCATAATCAAATTTGGGAATTGAATTGAATTGGAATTTAAAAGGCATTGTAAATTCATTGCTGATTTGTGCACAAGCCTAATTTTCATCTACATGTATCCATCAGTGTGTCTTTTTTTCTTCTGTAGGGCCCTCTGATAACACGGATGGAACTGAATTTTTCTGTATAAAGTGGAATGTCACCTAAATTGGCAAATTGTTCTTGAAGTCATTATTACTAAATTGTGAAGGAATATTCAGTTGGGGTGATGACTGATTTTTTTGTTGTTACTCTAGCCACTGTAACAAATAAAAACCCTGTTTTGATTTTTTTTTCCTATGAGCTTGTGGAGATTTTCAGCCCTGGCAGTGTTTAGATACCGTCTATATCTAGACATTCTGTGGTAATGAAATGTATTATTTCTTATGTGTTTTCAATCAATGCCACTGCTTATACATGATTAATTTTGTTGATCTCACATGAGTTACAGAGATTTCCTTATATAACTTTAAATCATGAAAGAAACACTTTGTTTTTGATATCTGTGTGTAATATATCTGTCAGTATCTTTGATATCTGATATCTGTCAGTATTTTTATTGTATGTATAGAAAACAGACTCTCTACATTTATTTGTCTCAAGATGCACACCAGTAAGGTTTTTTTCTAGGGTACGTTTATAAAAGCTACTTAAAAAAATTCCAAAAAATTCTTCTTTAGTACTTCTTAAGAACATCTACTCAACTGTGCTATTTTGAGACACCATGAAATATGAACTAAAATGTGCTTTTAATGTACTATCTCTATATTTAAAAAATTTATTTAGTTACTACTTATAGTAAACTTGAACCCATAATGTAGTACAAGTGGCACATTTTAGTTCATATTTCATGATGTCTCAAAATAACAGTTGAGTACACTTAAATGTTCTTAAGATTATCTTAAGAAGTACTAAAGACAAATATTATAGTATATTAAGTACAAAATTAGTGCGTGAAAATAGAGCACTTTAAGTACATTATAGAAGTGTACTTTTTTTTCACCTTTAAATGAACATGCATTTTGAGTGATAACGACGGTTGTGCATCATTTCATTTGAAAAAAAATGGGGTCGTTTTTTGGAGGAGGACAGTCTCGCAAATACTGTGAGAACTTGTAAATAATGCTTCTTTCTGTAGTCAAAGTCACTAGGCCTGGGAGGAAGATAAAATGTTTCCAATTAAAAAAACATTTATGTACGTAAGGTGGGCATATTATGGGATGTTGAGGAAGACCAGTGTGGAGAAGATGAACCACAAAGTGTGCATATATGATAACAGGAAGTAGAAAGCCTTATGAGAAATGTTCAGTTGTTTATTCAATCAACTTTGAAATCTTTGTTCAATGATAAATTAATATGTATGATTATACTGAATAAATACTCTGTTTTACTTGGAGCTCATTTTGTAGTTCTCTGATGTGTGTTTTGGTTGTAAGAGAGACTACCCTGGATTGAGATTTCAGACAAATTTTATTTCATTTTTACCATTGAGTGGCCTTAGTTCACCCAAAAATGAAAATTCTGTCATTAATTACTCATCCTCAATTAAGGTGAGTAATTAAAGACAGAATTTCATTTTTGGGTGAACTAACCCTTTAAATTTACTGTTAAATTTCCACGTCTGTCTTTCCACCTCTAATGAGTGAGGTTCATTCTCTTGTGTTACGCAGAATGTTTGAGCTTCTGCAAAAGGTTTGTTCTCGCACGTCATTCAGGTTTGGTTGAGCTTCTATTTATGTTCTCTGTTGCTGATCAATGTTTATATGGAATTAAAAGCCTATTTCAATCTGTTCATCAAATAAAGCGATATTTGGATTAAACTGCTCGATTCAGATGGATTCGTTTTACGATTTCTTTATGAACTTTTTGAGGCAACAAGTGGTAGTTGCGTGGACTGTCAACAAATTAAAAAGATCTTCATTTGTTTTCCAAAGATGAAAGAAAGTCTTACGGGTTTTGAGCAAAATAAGGTTGAGTAAATGTCACAATCGCAGTTTTATCCTACTTGTAGCTTACTTTAATAAAATAACAGTCAATTACATTGTAATATAGACTACATACATCTGTGTGTATACAACCAGCTTTGTGGTTTCATCAGTTCATTGATTTGGTTTGCCATAATATCCTAATTTGTGTTCATAAGTATTAAACTTTGCCAACAAAAATAAACATAAATAAGTGTACATTATTGTATATATTTAGACTAGACATTATTTTTAATATCTTGAACTCTTTTGTTCAAGCAACTTTTCTGCACTCTTAGCCTACAAGATGAAAATGCGCTAATCACAAAAATAAAATTGCAATGTACATAATTAGATGGGACAGTCGACAAGTGTGTGTGAAAGAGAGGGATTGTGAGGAAAAAGATGCAATGAGTTGAGAATCAAAAAAATTGTAAAAGTTGATGAATGAAACTGTGGAGGAGAGAAGAAACATAATTATCCCTAAAAGTGACATTTCATTCTGCCATAGATGAAGGCAAATAAGAGCCTGTGACAATAATAAATACACATCACACAGTGTTGACAGAGAAAAGAGAAAGTGGACCTCTCTTGTGCTTAATGACTTCTAGACATATTGCTGCTATTTGTAGATGTGCCGCAAAGACGCACTGAAAACACAAAACGCATTCGATTGCAAACCAGTCACTCAAACCAAGTGGTGTAAATGCTTCTGTTTGTTCAAGCCACATATGTACATTTTACTTCTCCCAAAGCTACAAAAATTAAAGGCGTGAAAGCGTGTTACACTGGCATCCAGATACCAGCACTACTGCAACACATATCTCCACAGGCCCGCCACAGATAAGTATCTCTTCAGTAAGCAGAAATGCAAACTGACTCAAATGAAACAGAAAGTTTGGTGTCACGTCTTGAAGCTCAACACAAATTCATCTCGATTAAAAGCGCTGAGCGCTATATTCTCTCGCCAGTGTCAATGCCACTCTCTACCCTGTTGCTGTCTTTAATCTTAATCATTTTTATGTTACTTTTTGTGATGGGACCTCAGTATCATTTGCATACAGCACTGGCATTGAAAGACTGATTTTTATTAATTTTGCGGAGACATGTTTTCAAGTAGACTGGGTTTTTAAACCTGCTCCTGGAGGGCCCCCAGCACTGCACGTTTCATATGTCCCTCATCTGTCACATCTGATTTACCTCATCAGCTCATTAGTGGAGACTACAAGACCTGAACTGTATATGTCCGATAAGGGACACAGTAAGCCCACATAGGGGCCTCAAAAGGCAAACGTCTTGGGCCTTGCGTGCACGGGATAACCCACATAGGGCCCACATGGGTTTGCGCTTGCTCACACTTTCCCACAGAAAACCCACATATAACCACAGTGGGCCTGCTTGGTACTTTAGACCCCATTAGACCTAATCAGACCTCATCAAACTGTTAAAAATACATCTGTTAGCTGGTAGCATGTTTTTGCACATTTATAGCATTTTTTTAACACATTAGCATGTTTCTACGTTTTAACAAATGAATAGTTTCTAACATGTTTTAACCATTTGCCAAAATATTTTAGCACGTTGCTAGCATATTTTAACAGACAGCTACTGTAGCATCTTTTAACACTTTGTTTGCATGTTTTAGCATGTTTTGACATGTTGCTAGCATGTTTAGCACACTGATAGCATTTTAACATGTTTCTGCATGTTTTAACATATTACTAGTATGTTTCTAACATGTTTTAACACTTTGCTAGCTTTGTTGGCATATTTCTGATCACATGTTCCTAGCATGTTTTAGCAAAGGGGAAGGAAATCTCCAAACAACTACTTCATCTTGAAAATGAGTTAAATTCACTTTCAACGCATAAAGTAAGGTTGTCTTGTTGTTTTACAGTTTAGCAGAATGCAAACAAGTAAAAAAAAAAAAAAAAAAAAAAAAAAAAAAAAAGTTTTTAAGTTTAAATGATTTCTCAAAAGTACAGTAATGATTTAAAAACATGAAAAACTTTGGAGTTGTCAATATATCACAATAAATAATCATAATTCATTTTATATTTTCTTTGTACTTAGATATATTTTAAAATTGCTTTCACACTAATAGTACTTAAAACCTACTCATATAGGCCTTTTATGAGAAATGGAGCCATAGTTTCAGAAACTGTGTGTAAAGATTTTTACAAAACTGTAATCATAACAAATCAAAACTTTTGAAATGAAAAAATTACAGGTTTTACCTGTGACCCACACAGGAGAAGAAAACAAAACAAAAATCTTGATTAGATTTTCAAAATGTTATTGGGCTTTATGTATCTGCAAGGAAACTTAAAACAATTCTTTATTTTAGAATTTATTAGAATATTTGAAAATGAAAATTATTTTTTGGTGGTACAGTTGCAAGTGTTTTTACACACACCAGTGTGCAATAGAAACACACATATACAGTTCAGTGAAAAAGAAAAAAAAATGCAATTAAAGCACATAATCTTATGACAACATTTAGGGTGTTAACAATGTCCTTTCTTAATGCAGAATACAAATACAATATTTTCCATTCCCGACATCAGTACCAACATTTTCTTAGTAACATCATAGACATTGGTACTGAATTGATACTTGCATAGTATGGCATTTACCTCATATGCCAATGTATTTCAAAGTCAATGCGTTTCCTTTAATTGGAAACTGGTTCTACCTGAAGTATAGTGCCGTTGACAGGTTCCACTTCCACTTCCACTTTCACTCTTATCACTCATTATAGCTTAGAGATTTGAAGCAACAAACAACATGGTAAGTCACATTAAAGGCTCATAACACACAAGCAGTGTTAGTAGTAGAGTAGTAGGTTTTTGTCATGATGAAATTTTTTATCTATGCACATTGTGTTTATGAATGTATTTTGTTTACCTGTGTGTGTGTGTGTGTGTGTGAAGTAATCTGTGGAACAGGTCACTCACTCAACCACCACTTCAGATAGGCATTAAAACTGGCTGCCCTTGGAGTGCAATTAATTTTATAATTGCCATCAACCAATGGCTCAAGTGGATGTGTCAGTGTGCCCCCCCTGATGTGATATCTCCTATTCCAGTGCAGGGCTATGCAGATGATGTCCAATCGCTTCTAGAGAAGAAAAGTAGTTAAAAACATGCTGGACAGAACAGATTCCTTTCTGAAGTGGTCAGGTCTGGAGATTAAAGACACCAAATGTGCTGTTCTGTATGAGAGGAGGAGTGGAGGAAATAGGTGGTACCGTTCAAAAACTGATAAATGTCCTGTGTTTACAGTAGCAACAAATCCTATACGTGTATATTCTCTTCATGAGACATACACTTATCTTGGGCACAAAATTAATATTGCAGGAGAATGGAAAGAGCAAGTAGATATCATTGTGTCAGAGTTTACATCCAGGTTGGACTTGATTGACAAATGTCCACTGCCATTGACTATGAAGTTAGAGGCTATTAGACAGGTGGCGCTGTCTAAAGTACAACATCTGTTCTCTAACGTTCATATTCAACAAAAAGTGCTGAGCGAAATGAATAACAAAACAGTGAGCTTGGTGCGAAAGTGGTTTGGACTGATACACATAGCACTCTGTGATATTATTTTTCATCCTCAAGGAGAGGAGGGTTGGGGGTGCCAAACCTGATATGGACTTATACCAGCATGCGGATTTCCCATCTTTTGAACATGCTGAAATAATGATGATAAAGATGTTAGAGAGTTTGGGTTAGATCCTCCCTGTTCCTGGACCTAAGGAGACCAAGGTGCGCTTGGCCAGGGAGTCAAGCTCATCCCTTCCTTGGCTTCAAAAGAAAATCCAGTGGGAAACTTGACACTCACTCTGCTTGTTTGGTGTCTGGTCATTGGCCAGACTTGAATGTCTCTGTGTTCGAACTGTAGTATCGCTGGAGTGGTGTGAGGTCTGACTCACGGACTGTGAAGTCTCAGAGTACATTTACTGACCCCCCTCACGCCTACGTTAGACAACCAGCCACATACGGTGGTCATAACCACCCTTACATCTACAGGTGCCCGGCGAACTCTTATGGGCTTACATCAACATCCACCAAAAACAACAACGGGGCGAGTCTGAAACTTCAGGGAAAACTTGCATGTCTTCCTCTGCTGACCCATCTGTTTCTCATTCATTCCTTAAGAACAGCACTTAATGAGGACATTGTATTTTCATAGTAAAAGCTAGATACAAGTTCTTCCCCCACGATTTACCTTTCCATCTGGTTTTCAACAACTCAGGTTCCCTATTGTTTGCATCTACCACAGAACAGACTATTGAAACATTGCACATATTTTGAATGGCTGTCATGCTTACAAGGGAATGTATAGCACGTCACGACAGAATTGTGGATCTTATAACGAAAGAAATATCAAATCATTTCTCATCTTCAGTAAAAATGTAAACATTCTTGTGTAAACCCATACATGTTTCAGTGTTGTAAATAGTAACTAACTTTGAAACCTTTTCACATCTGTTGGCTAACACCTGATGTTGTTGTGATAATGAGGAGTCTAGAGAAGTGTTTGTTTGGAGGTTGCTTGCCTTTGACTCCAGTATGGAGGAGCTTTATACTAAAGTAGTTAAGTACCACCACTTCTAAACATCATTTAGAGGTAGGTTATCGGGCCGATTACTGTTTTTATATTTGGCAGCTTAGGACATACACACAGGCTGGTATCAAGGGGCTTCAACAGCTTGGGAGTGCCAAAAAAGGGCTAAGCTGTTCGCAAGTACTGTCTCTTTCTGCTATTTATGCAGCCGCCATATGTGGCGGGGAGTTGTACTTATCCACATAAAAGTATGCTTACTATTGGATTATACTGCTGTATGCCCGGGTCCATGATTTCTTGTTACATGTATTTGACTTGCACCCTATACTATTTCTGGTCCCTGGGCTTCTTTCTTTTAAGTGATTAAATAAAGTGTCAAATGTGGGTGTGGTGTGTGTGTGTGTGTTGTGTGTGTGTGTGGTGTGTGCACTGGCTGCTGTTGTATTTCATGAAGTTCACTGTGTTTGGAGTGGACTCCTGCTGCTGCTGTTTCTTTCTGCTTCTCGCCTGGACAAAGTGATAAGACCTGTGGACATCACTACTCACACCCGTATTATTAACTTCTTCGAGCAGAAGTAAGCTGTCTCCAGTGTCTATGAAAAAGTAAAAGCTCAAAGATTGCATTGAAAGTTAGCAATGAGGAAGAGGGCTTTTCAAGCTGTCATTCTAAACGGTGCTTTTTAGAAGCAGTTTAGCACTGCTTTTTATTCAGGGTTATGACCATTGTGTTAAACTTGTACAGTGTGAAATGTTGCGGTGTTAGCAGTGTCCGAAATCGAGTACTTCCTTACTTTATGTTACCCTGGATCACAAAACAAGTCATGAGGTCCAGTTTTTGGAAATTGAAATTTATACAATCTGAAATCTAAATAAATAATCTTTCCATTGATGTATGGTTGTTAGGATAGGACAATATTTGGCAGAGATACGACTATTTTAAAATCTGTATACATATACATATAATATGCAAGAAACAGTATGCCAAAAGTTTATGTCCGAATATAGTAATCAAAAAACAGTATAGGCGAAAATAGTAAAGTTTTCATTTGATGGACACTTTACTATCCCATGAGGCCATGGAGGTGAAGCGACACAACTGATGCTGGTAGGTCATTTGACAGTAACAACATGGCGAATGTAGTACAACCAAATTTCATTCTAGCCACATTCGTACTATATAGAACCATTTTAATGGTCGTGTAAATTCAATTCAAATGTTGTACTCCTCACTATGTGATTTCAGACACAGCGCTCGAGCTGTATGTGTTATGCAAAGGTGACACAAAAAAAGTCACGAACTGAACAAAAAAGAACTTACAAAAAAAAAGTTGATACATAAAGGAATAAACCTATAACAAAAATTAATTCCCACTCAAAGATATTAAATTGGAACAAAATGTTTAGTTAAAGCTGCAGTCCGCGATTTTTCCTCTTTGTCGCCATCTCTGTTTGAAACCTGCAATGCAGTCATAATGCGGAACGTTATCTGTACGTGCGTTGTGCCTCGGCGCAGCTCGTCAGCGAGGATGAAGTAATGCTTGCTGTCAGTCACCGCACCGGTGTGGATACTGACTTCAGAATCACAAATTCTACGTCTTGAGAATGACCATATAAGATTTTCACTGGAAAATATCATCTGAACAAGTAAGTAACATGTCTGCCACTTTTGTTCTGACCAACTGAGGAAAAAAGCATCAGGCCTACAATAAATCACGCTGCCAATGATGATTAAATCTAACCATCGCTTAGCTCGGATCATCCAAACCGTGCAAATTATTATTACTGTTATACTTTGTTTTCAAATTTGTATTGTTACATCAGCATTGCATGAACTATGTGATTTAGTGTGTATTAGCGTTACCTGTAGATTTCAATTTCTGTATCCACCCACAGTCCAAAGTCTTTTTGCTTTTTGACTACAGGTGAATCTCCAGTTGTCACTGATGATTGCCATTTGGCTTTCTGGATTACAATCTGCCATCAAAATGATATAATTATTTCAGCTCTTAAACAGGCTATAATGTGCCGCTACCGGCAGCATCCTCACATGATAAAACTGACTAGCCCTGAACGGGACTCCTCCTTTCTGTTTACGGACGTGATGACGCACACACGACTGTGAACGGCTGCATGCTTGAATTTCCCACGAAATCCTCCGTCGCTCATATTATAACATTATTACAAGCTTACATTGTGAATCGAGCTAAGATAATGGTAGTTTTGAACACTGGCTGGTTATGTACTTGCTCAAAAATTGATTTTGGATCATTTTTAACCAAAAAAAGTTGCGGACTGCAGCTTTAATTTAACGTCTGTGTAACAAAAGTTCACTGAAGGCGAGCCTTGTGAGAACCCAAGTGCAGTTTTAATAGTATCCAAAACATGACAAAAAACAAAGATGTGGCTTGACTAAAGACAGACACTCACTAACAGCAGGTTACACTAACAGCTAGACAAGATAACCATGAAACATGAGACTAGTGATCTAACAAACACACCTGAGAACAATGAGACAAAGAACCAATGACAGAACAGAACTGAGAAACCACATGAATAAGTCAACCAGTGAGAACATAGGTGTGTTCGACATCAGCTGCGGCTGGATGTAACCGATCGGCGAGAGTATCTGCGTGCAGTCAGGGAGGAGCTGAAAACAGAGACGTGAAGTTGGACACTTTCTGCTTCTCGTAGTGACGCTCACGCTGCGTTTGCATACTTTATCACAGCTGAAGTGAAATAAATGCAATATTTGACTAATACAGAGACATTTTCATTCAATACTTTATGTACTGCTTACAGCGTCTGTTTTTACAAGAATAAAGTAGTGGGGTCTACATTTTTTATCAGTTTTATTTGATAACATGACAATACAACATCATGACTACATGAAAAGAGCTTTAACTGTTATAAAAACACAGATTTGAGAGCATTACTGGAACTGAAGGCGTGACAATAAACACGAAACACACGTGATCGTTGTCATGCGACGAATCCGGCCAATTGTGGAACAGCTGTGTCGTCATCAGAGTTCATGCAGCTCCTCTTGAGAAACTGCGCTGGCTGACTCAGCCGGCTACTCTCGAATCGCTCTTGCGGTACTTTGAAGCCATTTGTCACAGTCACATGGCGTCGACGCTGTCTCAAGCAACTAAAAAAGGACAAAAAGCGACTAAGTTTTCTCAGTGTGTTCTGCACCGTCTGCTGAAGTTCGACATGTTGAATTGGCATCGGAGCTTGTCGGCCCGTCAGGCCATCTGATCATTCTGATTGGCTGTTCAGCAACTGCCACCTGCTGGTACAGAAAGGCATTTCATCTTACGCAGGTGCAGAACGGACGTGCTACTTGGCCATCGGCTGTCAAGCATCGAGCATGTTTTTTGCACATAATATAGCATAGACTACATAGATATTTTCACTATATTTGTTTTCATAGCATTCAATATGAACATTGTTTGTATACAATGTAAGGCATGATGTAAAATGTTTTATATAAATACAGAATTTTTACTTCAGTCGGCAATGTATAAATGATATATCTGGAAACAATGTGAAACACGGGACACGACTGACGTGAGTATAAGATGGAGCGGAACATAGGAAATGAAGTGCTTAAACCTCGGTCTTTAGAATGACCCAGGCCAGGGTTAACTATTTCATGTGTGAAAAGCCCTATTAATGAGGTAGTAGAGAAATGAGAAGTGATTGGTTAACTACTTATTGATAAATGTTGATAATAATCATTAACCACCTTAAACAATTATTAACAGCTACAAGAGAGTCAACAGGAGATATGAACGTCAGTACGCTACAGCCATCAATGTGCCGAAGCATCAGTGTCAACAGAACTTTCTCAGAACAACTTCCTGACTCAGGAGAATGCGGTGAATGTGAGAAATGCAATGATGACTCAAATGCACTTTACCAAGGTTCAGAGCTCATCGCTGCAGGAACTAGGAAGGTTGTGTATAAACAGAAGCAATTCAACATGCATTCAGAGTATCTCCTGCTGAATCCTGCTAACAACTCACCCATGACCAGACTTTTGAACAAAAGAAATGACGGCTGCTCTGTTTTCTACACATTTAATTCTCCCTGTGTTAACACGTGTTTGGATGCGACAGGCAGACACAGCATTATACAGGCTCTGAAGAACTGGAAAAGACATGGTGGAATTAAAGCTTTTGTCTTCAAGAAATTCTGGAAGTATGACGAAACAAACACTGAAATAGATCTTCAGGCTGAGTTTAAGCAGATTGTGGCTCATGTTCCTCTCTTCCGCTGTGTGAGTGAGAATCAGTGTTATGCTTGTAAAGGGGAAGGAAACACTCCCATAGACGCACACTGTCTGCCTCCAAGAGAGATCAATAGTGAACTGTAACATTACAGGTTTTGTGATTCTGTATTAAGATCTATCTCTTTTTTTTTTAAATTCATATGCATAGATAACTAGTGAATCCATTTAAAATAATCTTGCTGTGGCAACCATTTTTGCAAAAATGATATTATCCTCTATTGCATTAGAAATTAATGTACCACAATTATAAAGTTAATGTCATATAAAAATGTATTTGATGAAGAGACTGTGCCAATAGATTAAGGATTAACTTTTTTGTTCTAAAACATCATTTCTGCATGCTTTTCCTTCAGAGCTCCAGCATATGGGAGGTTACATTGAATAATATTGTACATTTTAGTCTCATGATGGGCAATTGCAGCCAATCACTTCTTCATTATGTCATTTTCTGTAGCTGATTCCTTTCTATAATAAAATCTTTAAAAGTAGTTTGGTCAAAGAGTAAATCACAAGAGAAATTACTGTCATTCCACTATAATGAAACCTGTTGCATGCGGTTTTGTTGCTTGAGGCACAAGTATGTGTTAATGAAGGGTATTTGTAGTGTTTCCCAACACTGTGTTCCAAAGCTGTTTCAGAAGAGATGACAGAGCCGGTCAGATAGACAGGACCATTCAGACTTTCACTTCAAATCACCTTTACACACTTGTGAACTAATGCATATTCTTTTAGGTTACAAAAAAATTCTGTTGCACAGACATCAAGGCCAATTCTGTTGCTTCACTGTTACATATTATATTGACCAATATTATATATTTGTTGACTTCTGTACTTACATTATCCCAGATGTTTCCAAGAATGTTTAAATCCAGAGAAATAAAATTTTAACCAGGACAGACCATGTCCGTGCGTCGCCTATCAATATGTGTTTTATTAGACAGGTTAGCAACTGTTTGGATACATTCATTGACAGAAAACTAATCATGTTATATAGCTCAACCAGTAAGTCTTATTGTTTAAATCTTGTTTTCTTGATTTACCACGAGTACCATGTTTTACCATGCCTTATATCAATGCTTCATGCTACAGTAATGTAATAAACTCATTCATGAACATGTCTGGCCACGTCCCGATACTTTCCACCGGCTCTAGATGTGAAGACAACACCTCTCAGCGACCTCTAGTGCAAAAATTTACATAATGTGCCTTCAATGAGCTACAATTAACATTTTCTGTATCTTTCTGTATGAAGTCTTTAAACAATCCAGAAGGATTCCTTGTATACTGACTAGTCCAATAGTGTTGGACTTTTTGACGGACCACTGCAGGACTGCAGTAGAGACGACATTCATTATAACTGATATGGACTGAATTATATGCAAATGTCAAACAGTGTGTTGAACATTCACACAGCCTTCTCTGTTAAAGATTACACCTAGTTTATTTGCATATATTTGATCCCTGAATAAATATTCTCTCAGTCGGACGGGACCCAACACATCTTCTCTGAAGAGCTCAGGAGTGTCTCCCTTCTTCTCTATAATTCGTCATGGTAAGCATTTTCATCATGGCTTTTTTGTTTTGTTACTTTTATTCTTTCATTTCTCAGGTTTGTCATTTTAACTTTAGGCGTCTGTGGCACTGAGGGTGTTCATCTTCTGCCTGCTTCATCTGTGTATTCAATGTGATCAGATGCCAGTGAACACCAATGTTCTTGCAAAAATTATCCAGTATTTTGATGACAAGTAAGTTAATATTTGCACATCAACAATAAAAATAAGTGACATGTTTTAATGGTGAATGTGCATGTAGCAAAGTTAAAGGCTCAGGGGAAGGAGGAGGCGGGAACTGGTGATTGTTTAACATAAAACTTTAAAGCTGCAGTCTGTAACTTTTTTTGGTTAAAAATGATCCAGAATCAATTATTGAGCAAGTACATAACCAGCCAGTGTTCAAAGCTATCTCCTTACCTTCACAACTGTAAGCTTGTAATAATTTTTTTTAATTTGAGTGGTACTGGTAGGTTTCCGCGGGAAATATGAGCTTGAATCATTACGTCACATCTGTATACAAAGAAGGAGTCCCGGGCTGCAGGTGGTTTCATTTGTAAATGTCATTTTGATGGCGGATTGTAATCAAAGGTAAAAACGACCATCATCATTGACAACTGGTAAATCACCAATAGTAAAAAGCAAAAGACTTCGGACTACAGCAAAAAAGGGAATGCGACCAGGCCCTTTGGGACACAAGAATAAATATCGGCAGGGCTTTTGAAGGTGGCGTGAACTCTGAAAGGGTTTAAAACAGATGCAGGGATTGCTTTTTTCTGCTGGACAGGAAAGACATTTTAATAGTTCATTGGGTAGATAATGCTAATATAATACTAATATATGCTAATGTAACGCTAAATCTTTTTTTGAAAACTTTTTGGTCAGAACAAAAGTGGCAGGCATGTTACTTGTTCAGATGACATTTTTTGGTGGAACGTATTATTTTGGACAAACTTGCAAGTCGTAGTATCTGTTGTACAGTATCAGTGAATATCCACACCGGTGCGGTGACTCACAGCCCACATATACTCCTCAAAACATTCGATTCATCCGCTCTGAGGAGCCACGCTGATGCACAACCCACGTAAAGATGATAATTCCGCAAATAACTGCAGTTGCAGGTTTCATACAGAGATGGCGACAAAGAGGAAAAACTTATGGTCTGCAGCTTTAATCCTAAAATAAACAAACACAAAACGAAAGTAAAGCGGCATTAACATAACATAACAAACATAAACAAAACACAACATAAAGTCCAGACCTGCTCCTCTCTCTTCCTTCACTGTCATCACTCCTCCTTTTATCCTTCCGGAGCTCCTGCGTGAAAGACCCGAGACCGGTGTGGCTCGTTAGCACTCGCACCACCCGTTCCCACGGCTCTCGGCCCCGCCCTGCTTGCTAGTAATTTTGTTTTGAAACAAGTCTTATGTCGTGTCCCAATTTGTCTACTATGCCCTAAAAGTAGGCTATGTACTGTTTTTGTGAAGAAAAAGTACATACGTTTGAGTGTGTAGCAGAAGAGTATGCAAGCTTTAGGATATACTACTTTATCATAAAGTCTGATTTATACTTCTGCGTCGGACTACGCTGGATCCTCTGCCATAGGCTATGCGTCAGTTTTCATTTATACTTCTGCGTCATTGTCCACGTCGACATGCAACATGCGGTTCTAGCAGACCAATCACAGCGCTTGCGGTTCGCTTAGAATTGATGCATGGCTACATTTTTGGAGAGGTGCATGTCAGGCTATTCTGTGGTCTACACATGCAACACACAGCCTATGCCGTAGCTACAGCATACACTCAACACTTAATTGCATCTTTAAGGCTCCGGTATACTTCAAACAAAGTTCTTTTTCTTTCTTCGTTTAGGAGAAAAACAAAGTTCGAAATGTGTGACCAGCAATATACAGTAAACGAACATCTAACGCCACCCACACTGCTGAGAAAGACGGTTAGATGAATATGTAAATATGTGCTGTGTACTTTCTTCTCAGTAACAAAATAAACACAACAAAAATAAGAAAACAGCAAGCATTTATTATAGAAAGCATAAGAAAAGCGTCTGATCATAACAGCATGGGTATGTTAGCATGAGCTCTGCAAATTAGCACGTCTTCATATAGCATTTTATTTAATAGATAGCTTAAAATCAAGCAGCTTTACAGTATCAAACTTAAAAAAACAGTGTTAGTGCCTCATTTTTTACAAGCACAACATTTTGTACTATAAAGCGGCTATCCAGTGTGTTCATGTTTTCACCCGGGAGCTCTTACCTCAACAAACTCAAACACACGAAATGAGTCAAAGACGCGTCCCACACGAGTGAAGGCGGAGCCTCAGCGCACACCTCCTATTACGTTATCGTCACTGACCAATGGTAGTACGAAGGTGTTTTGCAGCTGAGAGTTCGCTTTGGCAAGCCATTTCGAACTTCCAAAAAGAACACAAAATGAACTTCGTTTCGGCCTGATTTTGTTTGAAATGACGTCACATCAGTTCCTTCTTCGATTTCGTTTGAAGTATACCGGGGCCTTTAACGGATACTCTGACGCTTAAGGTGCGTTCACGCGGCCTCGTAATTCCTGTAGTTACGAGATTCTAGCTTGTAAAAAGCGTTCACGTCCTCGTAGAGATTGTAATTACAGCTTGTAAGCTGGGAGTTTTCTGAAAGCTCCCAGATGTACCACGTGGCCGCTGTACCACCTGACCGCTGTAGATTCATTTAGGCGTTGATAGTGGTGCCATGGAAACGCTTAATTCCCAGTCAAAGGACGTGAACAGCTCTGAATATAACGTCACGTGTTGTCATTTCAAGATACCGAGGTGACTGAACGCAACTTTAGTTACATGCAACCTGTAACCATTTAGTAAACCATCCGGTATCTTTGGAATACTCACTTTAACACGATTTGGGACACACTAATTCTATTTTCGAATACTTTAGGATGGATAGTATGCAAATTGTGACGCAGTGTTAGTTTTTGAGAACTGCAATATTTGTGATTTTTGTCTTCTAGGTTACAGCCAACCAACTATGACAGGCCTAATCAGTATTCTGTAGTCATCAGGGTCCCATATCAACAGTGTACAGAACATTTCAGTCTGATTGGGTTTCAGCATGGACGAAATGGAAAATGCCTTCAGCGATTTCAAGACTAATAGTAAGCGAAGGTTTTGTGAAGTCATCCAAGACTCAGTCAGTCTCAGAGCTGCGAAGCCGAGTTGGATCCAAAAGACCAGTTCTTCTGGAGAAACACTGCATTCTGAATATGCTTGTTTATCCTATAGATGCCACAAAAACATCTCCCCTGGACAAAATTTTGAGAATGCCAAATGATGATCAATGTGTTGTTTTGTATACTTACAACTCACCTTGCATAGAAAAGTGCATTAATAATAAAGATACACTATTTTGTATGGCCTTTCAAACTGGCTAAAACGCAGAAAACTGGGATTAAAGCTTTCATTTTCCAAGAGATCTGGCGCAGAAACTCGACTGGTGTGCCAGGATCAGCAACAGCAGTTTACAAAGATTAATAATCTAGTGCCTCTCTATCGGTGTGTGAAGGAAAATAATCAAATGAAATGTTATAAGTGTGGAGATGCTGGCAGTGAGATGTTACATGAAAATTGTGTTTCCTAAAAAGAATTTTATGTCAATAATCATACTGCAATAAATGATTTTCAAATCACTGTATGTCTTGCTCCTAAATAAAACTTGTTTTATCCATGTGGCGGCATGAATAACATGACTGTTCATGAACGATTCATCACTCAGAGTGTATCTGTGTTCATCCAAAGAGTTTTGAGTGATTATAATGGCACTGTACATAAAACAATTTATCAAGTCGACACTGAAAGAGACACAATAACAGCCCTAATCGTGTGAAATAACCTTGATGCTGCTTATATCAGCCAAAGGTTAAAAAACAGCTTCAGTGAAACACTCAGTGTATTGTTGCTCTTCAGTGAAACTGGAGGTAAATAAAGAGCTACAGGTAAATGATAATCTTTGTGGTTAGTCTTAATGTCATTCAAGTCTATAGTGAGAAAATATCCAGGAACTGACAAATGCATTCACTTAATCTCTCAACAGTTAATCAAATGTTTGCAATGTCAATTGACTAATCGAATTTGTAAATGATAAACTTACATTCGGGTCTTTATATGTGCTTCATTTCCTCGTGATCATCTGCACTATCAGAAGAGAAACAACTGTGCTTCATCTCTGAAAATAAAAGCATATTCTTCCTCATAATTCCAGCCGTCACAATGGTAAGTTTCAATTCAATAAGTAAACTTTCTTTTCTTTTCTACTTTTAAACAATCTGGTCCTTCAAATGATCTCCTGCATGAATTTAACTCAATTTTTGTGCTGAAATGAGAGATGTTTTTCACTTCAGGCATCATTGAAGGGTCTTGTCGTCCTCTGCCTGCTTCATCTGTGTGTTCAAAGCATTCAAGCTGATGTGAACCCTGCCGCCCTTGCTAAAATGATCCAGTATTTTGATGACAAGTAAGTCTGTTTGTACAGTAGACAAATTAATTAAAATCAACATATTTAGTTTTCAATTACAATCGATGTACAAAGTGTTGAGTTGATTCATATAAAAAGACACAAGGAACAAAGTAAAAAAAACAAACAACAACAAAAAAACAATATTTCTTGAAAACTGTGATAATGTTTTATGTCTTTCAGTGTCCAGCCAAAGACCAAGCCTGATGTTCAGTACGCAATAGCGATAACTGTCCCACAGGCTCAGTGTACACAAGAAGGATCTGATATCCAGACTGTGTTCAGCAGGGAGGATGCACAAAATGTGAGAAATATTCTCAACAACGGAGAGAAATGTGTGCTCTGCACTCCATCACAAAATGTCATTGCTGCACGACCAACTCAAAAACCAAGGGAACACGCTGAGCATTTTCTGCTCTATCCTATAGGTAATTCTCCAATGGACAAACTTCTAGCGCTGGCAGATCAGAATAGCTGTATAGTTTTCTATTCTTACAACTCACCTTGTGTGACAAGATGCATTCAGAGTGATGACAATATTTTGAATGGCCTTGAAAACTGGAAGAATATCCGAAAAGAGGCAATGAATGTTTTTGTCTTTGAGAAGATTTGGCAGAAGGACGAATGGAGGAAGGATATGGAAAAAGATCTCCTAAAGATTCATGCGCAAGTGCCTCTTTATCGGTGTGACATCAACAATAATGTGATGGAATGTCAGAATTGTGTGGAGAAAAACACTGGGAAGGTGATTCCCTTCTGTCTGCCTAAAAAGAAATCACTACTTTTCTATTTCCAGAAAACGCTTTTGTCAATGATCAAACGTGTGTGGCGTGTTAATTATCTTTCATAAAGCTGTTTTACCCAGAAAACTTTGGGCTATGAAAGCAGAATTCTTACTCGTCAAACACATGCACATATATTTTTTTTTTAATTATTATTCTTGAACTTCTGTTCTGTGCCTAATAAAATAATCATGCATGTGTCATTTGTCAATTGCCAATTCATTATGTAGACCCTGCAAACATTAGATTCTGCTCATGAATCATGCTTATCTAGTTTATTTGCAACTGAGTGTTCTTGTTCACTAAAAAAACATTGGTGTAGGATTAACTTTGAAACTATTTTCACAAATAATTACAAAGAAATGGCAAGAGCAGGGACGAAAGTAACATTTTTCACAAAAATGTAATTTTAAAAGGTAATGTTTTAGACAGCGATATATTTTTGCTGTGGTCAATAACTCACAAGTGTGGTCTATCAATACCAGGTGGTATTTTGTACAAATGTAGAACGGCTTCAGTATAATTTCACTTTGAACATAAGTTGCACATTGTTACTTTCGACCCCATCAGGTGGGACGAAAGTAACACAACAATACAAGCTAGATTTTTTTGTGCTAGTCTTGTTTTTATTAAATATACCTGTCCATGGCCTTGTTAATAAGTAACTGCAAACATATTTTGTCCTTTATCTTTGCAAAAAAAAATATTAAATTACATTTTCATTTCAAATTGAGAATTTCAGTTTCATCAAATGTTTCAAAAGTAACCCGACTGTACAAACTTTAATTGTTTAGAATATTTTTGGGGGGCAATGTCAATTTATTTTATAAAACATTTTTTCAACAGTTTGAACAATATGAAAATTAAATTAAATTAGCATAATATAAATTCTCAACATAATGTAGCAATAGTCATGTTTCCAATCCAGCTGTTTTTATGCATACATTCTGATAGAAACACGGCAAATTCATAGGTGGGTGTGGAAAAGCTAAGGTATGGCTAAAAACTAAATGTGACTATGGTAAATGTAAACAGATTGAGTGAATAAATGGTGACACAGAAATCAGCAACAGATATGTCCAGAAACGCCCTCTCATAAACATCTGGCTGAATCAGACCTCTGTCTGTCTTTCTGACCCTCACTCTTGGCATATTCTGCTAGTATAATATGACATAAACATGTTTTAATAAATGCTGCAACGCAGAGAAAGCCACCACATTAGCATTGGGACAAAAGAAACGCTTGTTGTCACTGGAGCGGGACGAAAGTAACAAGTGTTACTTTCGTCCCGACAGGAACTCCTGATATTTAAACCCGAATTACTTTCATACTGAAAAATACTGACAAGTCAAACTTCAGGATGTGTTACAGCACTAAATAACCTGTAGATTGATCATTATTGTGACACATGAAACGAGAAACACAACTTGTAATTAGAAAAAAAAGTACCGCTTCAGCAATTTATTTACCGTACTCGAAAACTGTTTTCCGGACCTAACCGCGGGAAACAATGACGAAATTACATGATATTTGGCAGCTCCGTCAAGGGTTGCGTGCTGAACATGCTGTCATAACTTGAAATGCAAATGTAGTCGGGGCTCTGAAAAAATCGCTTATTTACTTTCGTCCCACGTTACTTTCGCCCCGGTTCTCCCCTAACACTCAATTAAGGCCAATTCACACCAAGAACGATAAATATAACGATAACTATATTTGCGTCCACACCAACGAACGATAACAGTCTGTTTATTCTGAACGCGCTGCGGTCCCAAAGGGGTGTACAACATGTTTTTGCTGTTCTTGTTGCATTTACAGGCTTTAACCAGCAGATGTCCTCAGCATGCTATGTTTCGAGTGAGTGAATAGTGTAATTGATCTAATCTAACTGTGAATTTAGCTGACAAAGTCCATATAGTGGAATAAAAACAACGCATAGTCTTTTTCACCACAATTTCAAAGTTCAAAATACTTGTTAATTTATCAAAACAATAAGTAATAAAAACAGTTAACCATGTTCCCTTATAATCAAGCTGACCCTTTTACACTGTTAACCGCTTAACCCACCCCTAAACCTACCCGTACCACCAAACCTGTCCCCATCCTTACTCATATCACACCTCAATAGCAGCAAGAGTGTTTTGCAGTAGAACATGAACACAATAAGTACATTGTACCTAACCATTTTTGACGCAAGTACATAAGACACCTAATATAAAGTGGGACCAGTCATTCTTATATTGTTCAATATTCTGTTGCTACCAAACACCTTTTTGCATTTGTACATTTATAAATAAAAAAGTGCATTAGATAATATTGAAGTTTAATGACATTTTTAAGCATTTATATTTACATTGAATAATGATCTGTTAATCAACGTGTTTTTAATAAATTCATTAGCGTTAGTAAACATTAACAAGCATATTATCTCATATTTCTGGCTATGTGAATATATATATATTAACAAATGATCTGATCTGTTAAGCATTATATAATGTTTGTTAATGATGTATTAATTAAAGTTATTACAAAGTGTTACCTTGGAGGAATTATTAATTGTTCTATTTCTTATTGGCCATTTTGAGAAAGTCCAACAAATACTGTACATGGTGAGACACACAAAGATGCTCAGACATTATTAAAGGAGTCAGTGATGAAACTGTGAAGCATTTTAATTGGTGTTTTCATGGTGTTGAAGAAGAGGGCTGGTCAAGTGTCAGAATAAAAACCATCTACTTCCTCTTCCTCATCACTCCTGCTTCACTGCAGACTCACACAGCATCTCTGAACCTCCTGACTGAGCAACAGAGAAAATGGTAAGTTATATTCACACTTCTTCATCACTTTATGCCACTTTACTAAGTTTGACTTATTTATACTTACTACATATAGTTTTTTGTCAAAAATAATAATAATAGCTAATCTGTAGAATGAGACTTTTTTTTTTTTTTTTTTGCACATTGCAAGTTATGAGAGAAACAACTAAATACAAAAATCACGACAGCATTACAGTATTACAAGTAACATTTTATGTTACTTGATTAAAATACTTGTGTAATGTGATGTAAATATAGTAACAATACTATATTTGTGTACATAAGTTTTGTGTTTTATGCGTTTGACCACTTTAGGTTTTCGCTGTACCACTGAGGATCCTTCTTCTGATCTGCCTGATACATTTTTGTACTGCAGTAGATGAGAGTGTGGACCCAAAAACCCTCATGAAAATTGTAAACAACTTTGTGAATCAGTAAGTATTTTAATATTTTTACTTGTACAATATGTGATAAAAATTATTTAATTTATCCATTAGTATATTTTAATCTAATAATATCAACATGAAGTCTTACACAATATTAAACTGCTAATGTTTAATGTTTTCCAGGTTGGGTGATGGTCAATTTGCTGTAGCCTTCAGAGTTAATAAGGAGAAATGTCTTGATCCTTCATTTAAAGGTGTAACCTTAACTGATGAAGCGATAAATGCAATTAACAACAACCAGGTTTATGAGAGCGATAACCTCATTGCTGCAAAGCCTATAAAAGGGCCTCATCCAGAACATTCAGAGTTTCGCCTGATGCAGTGTTTGCAGAAAATCTTGGGTAAAGGCGATGACTGTGTGGTTTATTTCACCGTAAATTCACCTTGTTTGAAGACATGCCTAGACTCTGGGCCATACAGCATTAAAGCCAGTCTTCAACAGTTAGAAAAATATAATGGAATTAAAGCATTTGCATTCAAAGACATCTGGCGCTTTGATAAAAGGAATGAGGTGATTGCAAAATTGAAGGAAATAGCACTTGGTTTGCCATATTATGAGTGTAAGAGAAACAGTGCTGAATGTATTCGCCTTTAGGAAGAAGAGTAATGCTAATGCTTGACAGTTGCTTTCCTCATACAGACCGTTTTATTTAGTGGAGGAACTTTTAGTTTTTTTTTTTTTTTCAATTGCAGTACAACATTAAAACTGGCAAATAAAATATATAATCTGTAAAATGCATAAAATCTGAAATTGCACGCTTGGATGGCAATTATTGTTAGAGTAAACTAATGACAACATGCCTGCTTACTGCTGGAGCAAATAAAAATACATTTCATTGAGCATCATTTGTGGTTCAAGTATTATTACATTCGAACACACTCTAGATTTATGTTATTCAGTCATTTCTCTTTTTACTATTCTGTATTCAGTCTTCAAAGTTAATGTTAAACAAACTTGGCTTGCTTTCCTCTAAGGAAGCTCGACCCGAGGCTCGGCTCGAGCTCCGAGTTAAACCCCCCTAAAATGATACTGGGCAGAGGAAGAATAAGAGAAATAGAGAGGAAGAGGAGGATGCCGGAAGAATTGTCGCTGGAATGACGCAGTGACTGCTGCTTATATATGCTCATAATGATGATTGACAGGACTGAATGTTTAGGCTCCTCTCGAACATTTATATCGATATATAAAGCACTTTTAAAGGGATAGTTCACCCAGAAATGAAAATTTGATGTTTATCTGCTTACCCCCAGGGCATCCAAGATGTAGGTGACTTTGTTTCTTCAGTAGAACACAGATGATGATTTTTAACTCCAATCGTTGCCGTCTATCAGTAGTATATTGCATTGCAATGGGAACTCCATCTATAAGAGTAAAAAAAAACATGCCAGTAAAAAAAAACCAGACAAATCCAAATTAAACCCTGCGGCCTGTGACGACATGTCCTAAGACACAAAACGATCTGTTTGTGCGAGAAACTGAACAGTATTTATATCATTTTTTACCTCTAATACACCACTATGTCCAACTGCCCTGCGCATCTGGTTAGTGAGGTCTGAACGCGCTCTGACAATGGCAGTGATGTCTTGCACTCATTGAAGCAAAGCGCAAGAGATCACTTCCGTCATCAAAACGTGTTTTTTGACCTCACTAACCGGATGCGCAAGGCAGTTGGACATAGTGGTGTTTTAGAGGTAAAAAATGACATAGTTTTTCGCACAAACCAATTCAGTTTGTTCAGTTGTTCAGTTTCTCGCACAAACCAATTCAAAGAGTCATATTTTACTTCAATTTCAACACCTGACTATGCCTCCAAATGAGATTTGAATCTGCTATTTCTCAATATTTCAGTGATAATAATAATAATTTTATCAAAACATTTGAGCTGCTGTTGTTGTTTTTATACTATATTTAAAGCAAAATTCACTCTTGCATGGTGTTTGGACATAAATGTGTGTTGCCAGTGTGTGTACACCAGCACCCTATAATGATAAAAATCCACCCACTCCTTTTTTTTTAATCCCCATAAATCATAAGCAGTGTCTCAGAACAAGCCGTTTCTAGATCCCTGGCAGTGTGACGTCACATTAGCCACAGCCCCGCCCATGAATGTTGACAGACACTGCCATTTTAACATAGAACCGCCCTAAGCGAGTTCACAGCCAGTTGTACAGTCCGCCATTGCTGCACTGACGAGAGCATCTCCCAAGCGTTCTAGGTGTTCTGTAGCTGGATGGATTAATTCACAGAGCTCTCTCCATTTACTCCCTAAATCTGAGAAGCTAAAGACGAGGTGGATTAATTTTGTTTTCCAAGAAAATGCTCCCTCAATTATATCGAAATTTGTTTACGTCTGCGTGAATCATTTCACACCGGACTGCTTTGTGAACGAATATCAATACAAAGGTACAATACAGGTTGTGCTAAAATTGTGCTACTCAAGGATATATAAGTACAAACTATTTCATGATCCAGCTCCTGAGTGATACTGGATACGGCAGTAATAAAGGTGAGAGCACTTTATTACAGTTCATCAGAGTTGATTTACGGATATAAAGCTAACCAGTTTATTAGGCACCACCCGAAAAGGCATAAGGTCTTTATATTTTTGTTTACTGTTAGTTGTAACGAGTGTTTGTGTTCTTTACTATGTATGTTGATGATAATGCAAGGGAGAGAGAGAGGTTATGGATAATATTTTAATGCACACTTGCACTGTGTTTTATTTAACTCTTACAGTGAAAACGGACACTTCTTATTTTGTGTGAAGTACAATAAACATGATAAAAGTCATCTGTAAGGTTTTGGCCAGTGGTGGACAAAGTACAGAAATCAAGTACTTGAGTAAAAGTACAGATACGTATAATAAAATATTACTCCAGTAAAAGTATGAAGTACTCCTTTTCTAGGATTCAAAGATATTTTCGTAACAAGTACGTTTTCATGTTGCTGTATGAAACGAAGGGGTAACACTGTACAATAAGGTTGTATTTGTTAACATTATATGCATAATGTAGCGACAATGTGACCTCACTATATTCATAGCTAATCATAACTGAAGTGTTTTCCTACAAATACATTTTTGCATGATTGCATGGACATAAAACATACAGATCAATGACACAATGAGTTTGCCCTAATGTTAAAGTTTGTACTGTTGTTACACACAGTTTCAGCATGCATGTTTGATTTCTCAGTTACTTTGCATGTAAATGGTAATTTTCCTTTTTTTTTTAAACAAAGGTCAGTATGCAGTAGCTATCAATGTCCCACAGGAGCAGTGTGAAGAGGGATTCTCTGTCAGGGATCTGTGAGGGAGGACTCAAATGCAGGATGAATGTTACAGGTTTATTGAGAAGACGAGATGCTAGACAAGATATTGAGGAGAGGAGGTGAACACAGTCCAAACAGTAGGAAGGGAATGAGGCACGATGACAGGCCAGCTGAGAGAGTGACCGCTGAGTCCAACCCAGGTTGACAAAAGGTTGGAGAGCAGAGATGGTATGGCAGTGCAAGACAGGAAAGAAACAGCATAGCCCAGGCAGGAACACACTGTTTGAGGAGACAGTCACTCGTGGACTCACAGGCACTGCACAGGTCTGGCTGCTTGGTAGGACAGAAGAGTGGCCAGGGAAGCTCATTCTGCTGGACAGGACAGGGGGAGACCAGAGACACAGTACCAGGACTTGACAAGAC
The DNA here is from genome assembly GCA_028476615.1 of Culter alburnus. NCBI lineage: Eukaryota > Metazoa > Chordata > Actinopteri > Cypriniformes > Xenocyprididae > Culter > Culter alburnus. The sequence continues at coordinate 210,919 of JAOTNS010000449.1, read as the reverse complement.
AGGTGGTTAGATGGTTATGAACAAGGCAAGACTACAATGACAAATGGATACAAGACACTCCTACAAAAATGCTACAAGCTTTCATGAACAAAAGACTAGAACACAGTGGCACAAGGTTTAACGAACTGGCAAAGACAAGAGGGAAAGTGGGCACAATATAAAGGGAGCAAAGAACATGAGGAACAGGTGACAACACTCAGACTCTTTTCCATCTGTTTTTGTATGACCCCGCTGACCCAATGAGCATTTTGCTGTACAATGGTCATGCTTTAACTTTGCAATTTCTAGTATTGCATTAGTATGCATCTTTCTCATGAGTATTTAATAATTTTTGACTTTTCAGTCTGAGTTAAATCCTTTTGGCTCATTTTGCCTGTAAAAGAAAACCTGCCTAATAATTCTGCACACCTGAATATAAGGCATTTTTCATTTCCAGCCTTCATGAACAATTATATATCAATTATAAATGATTAAATACAAAATGAATAGTAGTTATTAAGATTAATGTGGTTTAGAATTGGTAAAATGTGCTTGGAAAAAAATATAATCAGAAAATCAACTTACCTAATAATTCTGCACACAGTGTATAAATATATATCATTCAGCCATATGACCCTTTTTTCTGAACACAAAATGAGAAATTTTAAAAAATAGTCCTGCTTGCCATGATCATATAATTTAATGGCAGTATGACCCTCTTTCCAAGCTTTAAAAAATTCCTAATTCAACTTGTGTCGTGAGTGATCTGAAGGCATAAGATATAGGGTTTGGTGAAAAACCAAATTTATTATTTAGTCCTAACTGTTGCTCTTGGTGGTTTATAAGGGTAGTGTTTCATTTTAAGTTTTAAAATAGGGGTCTCTTGAAAACGAGGATGAGAACTACTGCTTCAGACCATCCTCTGCATGAATTAACTCAACAAAATCAATTGTGTTTGAAAATGAGAAAATGGTGAATTGTTTCATGATTTGTGTGTTAGCAATTGAGAAAAACTGTAATAAAACATAATTTAGTGATGACACCTGGTGTTAATGAACAGTCTACTGAAGAAAGACAAAAAAGATATTTTTCACACATCTGACCTTCTGACACAGAAGCCGAGTGTGAATGAATACTTGCATGTCTCATCACATTGCTCTTTAACAACTGATAAAAACTGCCAGATCATTCTCATGTAGATGAGTGTCAAACAGACTGCAAGGTGCTGCAACACATTTGATCACAACTGCTGCTTGCACAAGGCCAAACAGATCATGTTGATAAATTTCACTGCTCAAACATATACAGTATATACATACACTATATGCAAAGATATAGTAAACACACATTGCAGCATTTTTTATTAATTCTTGTTACACCTGCTATAATACAGTCAGCAGAATAAACAGAATATACAGTTTGCACAGTATAAAATCATTGTCTATGTAAAGCACCCATAAAACATGTTTGGTTTAGTTTCCATTTTTGTAACAGTTGCTTACTTTGGTTGGAGTTATATTTATAGTTTTACATTAATAGTTATTGTAAGCACAACACCTTTGAGTGATTTTGGTAATCGTGACAAGTAACAAAAGATTTTGCATGGTGATTTTTACAGGACTGTATAAGACTTCACATCACAAACTATTTAAATAGGACGGTTCTGTTTTATTAAAGTGTGTGGTTAAACTATGGACTGTTTTCTAGAAAGATCAGTGTGAGTGGAAACTTACACATAGTGAGCATTCGTGAGAAGATTCACACTTCAACCATTTACCAAAACATTTGCATGTCTTTAAATAGAATTGTGACTTGTACACAGAGCTGGACTAGGACAAAAATTTAGACCAGGGGTTTCACACTCATCTAGGCACATTTTAAAACCCCCTACTGTAATTAAACTCAAAGCAACATAACTTACATTACTTATAAGAATAATAATACAAATATTGGTAAAGTGATACCATTGTTCCTTTTTGTGTGGATTTTCTTGTTCCTAACATTTAAATCGATCCCAGCTCCCTTCCAATTTTTGCTAAATATACTCTTTTAGGTGTATATACTATCCAGATTGGGCTACTCCACTCTAAAAAGTTTGGGGACCACTGCCATAGAAGAACCATTTTAGGTTTCACAAAGAACTTTTAGTCAGCAGTTTAGTTTTTTTTTTAAAATATATACTATATTGCCAAAAGTTTTGGCACGCCTGTCTTTACGTGCACGTGAACTTTAATGACATCCCATTCATAATCCATAGGGTTTAATATGGAGCTGGCCCACCCTTTGCATTTGTGAGGTCAGGCACTGATGTTGGCGAGAAGGCCTGGCTCACAGTCTCCGCTCTAATTCATCCCAAAGGTGTTCTATCGGGTTGAGGTCAGGACTCTGTACAGGCCAGTCAAGTTCCTCCACACCAAACTCACTCATCCATGTCTTTATGGGCCTTGCTTTGTGCACTGGTGTGCAGTCATGTTGGAACAGGAAGGGGCCATCCCCAAACTGTTCCCTCAAAGTTGGGAGCATGAAATTGTCCAAAATGTCTTGGTATGCTGAAGCATTAAGAGTTCCTTTCACTGGAAGGGGCCAAGCCCTGTAAAACAACCCCACACCATAATCCCCCTCCACCAAACTTTACATTTGGCACAATGCAGTCAGGCAAGTACCGTTGCTTTGCATTGCGCTTGGTGATGTAAGGCTTGGATGCAGCTGCTCGGCCATGGAAACCCATTCCATGAAGCTCTCTACACACTGTTCTTGAGCTAATCGTAGTTTGGAGGTCTGTAGCTATTGACTCTGCAGAAAGTTGGCGACATCTGCACACTGTGTGCCTCAGCATGCACTGACCCCACTCTGTGATTTTACGTGGCCTACCACTTCGTGGCTGAGTTGCTGTTGATTCCAACTGCTTCCACTTTGTTATGATACCACTAACAGTTGACCGTGGAATATTTAGTAGTGAGGAAATTTCATGAATGGGCTTATTGCACAGGTGGAAACTTATCACGGTACCATGCTTGAATTCACGCTGAGCTGCTGAGATCGACCCATTCTTTCACACAAATGTTTGTAGAAGCAGTCTGCATGCCTAGGTGCTTGATTTTATACACCTGTTGCCATGGAAGTGATTGGAACGCCTGAATCCAATGATTTGGAGGGGTGTCCCAATACTTATGGCAATACAGTGTATTTTTCCTTAGTGTAAATAACATTTTAATCATCTAAGAACACTTTAATAAAGCAATGAAAATATTCTATCATCCATTAATGTTAAAGGTTCTTCATGGAACCATCAATGCCAATAACAGTCCGTTGCAATCTTCTTATATCTGATTTGCTGGCAGACCCAAACCAAACATTTATAGAAGTGCACAGAACTGAGTAAAACTGTCATCGAACCTTTGGCAGGTTGAACTTTTTCAGTTGACGGAGGAAATACAACCTCTGCTGGGCCTTTTCACTATAGAGTCTATGTGATTGTCCCAATTCAAGTCCTGAGAGATGGTGGTGCCAGGAACCTGAATGACTCCACTGTTTTCACAGTGCTGTCCATGATGGTGAGGGAGGGGAAGTGCAGGGGGGTTTCTCCTGAAGTCCACTATCATCTCTAATGTTTTGAGTGCGTACAGCTGCTCAACCTCTTGTAAGCAGACTCATCACTGTCCTGGATGAGGACGATGACTGTGGTGCTGCAGACTTCAGGAGCTTGACAGAGGGGTCTATAGAGGTGCAGTCATTTGTGAAGAGAAGTGGGGAAAGGACACACCCCTCAGGAGCTCCAGTGCTGATGATGTTAGTTTTTACAAATAGGAAATCAAACCTACTGTAATTAAAGAAACAAAATCTCAAACATTGCCACTGTAGAAACACTACTAAGAGGTCTCAGCTCAAGCAAATGCTGCCACTATGTCCTCTGTGTCTGAAGACCTGCAGCAAAACATACAATAGATGTATTGTCACAAATCACTTTTTACAAGGCAGTTAACAGTTTATAAGTATTTCTTTGGACACACTGAACTCATCATTTTTCATGTAAGGAGGGAGTGGGGAATGTTTTTGAGGTGATGCTGTGCTGATGACAGGAACTTAATGCTCCTACAAAGGTTAGAATCTGAAATTAACTAAATAAATTGAACAATTTATTTTACACTCTTCAAGTTTACTAGATCATTTAGTTTAATCATTAATAAAACAAGTAATGGACGAAAAATTAAGAATTACATTTCAAAACATGAAATAATTACCTTAAAGAAACACTGTACCGTTTGTTAACATGGTAACACTTTACAATAAGGTCTCATTTGTGTTTCTAATGCAACGTCTGAGGAGTGAAAAAGAAAAAAAAAGAAAAAAAATATTGTATGCAATGCATCAGCAAGTACTTTATTATCTCTATTATATTTAACAATGTTAACTCATATTTCATTTTCATATTTATGTTCCTGCGTATTATTTTAAGATTACAATTTTTGATTATCTGTGTCAATGGTCAGCCTTCGGGGGCCTCCTACAAATGTGAGGCCCAAGGCAAATGCCTGCCGTTTATGTTTTATTGGAGGAACCCATGACAATTTTTAGAGTTCTTGGAGGAATTATTGTTCTATTTCTTACTGACCATTTTGAGGAAGTCCAACATTACCATACATAGTGAGGCACAAAGATGCTCAGACATTATTAAAGGAGTCAGTGATGAAACTGTGAATCATTTTAATTGGTGTTTTCATAGTTGAAGCAGAGGGCTGGTCGAGTGTCAGAATAAAAACCATCTACTTCCTCTTCCTCATCACTCCTGCTTCACTGCAGACTCACACAGCATCTCTGAACCTCCTGATCTGAGCAACAGAGAAAATGGTAAGTCATATTCACACTTCTTCATCACTTTATATGCCATCATCAGTGCTAAAGCTCTTCATGTGACCTCACACAATTCTAACAGCTGATAGAAACTGTCAGATCATTCACATGCACAAAGATAAATGTCAAACAACAATATCAAGCAACACAATGCAATATTGTTGCAAAATTATGTTCTTGGCCAAAAGGGTTAATATTAATGTGCAAGCAATTTAATACTTTAAAATTTTATTGCTATTTTTTCTTTTGACTTATTTACTACTTAGTACATACTGTTTTTTCAAAAATAATAATAGCGAGTCTGTATAAATAAGAATTTGTTTTTTTTGTTTGTTTTTTTGTTTTTGCACATTGACAAGTAAAAGTTTAATTTAGCATTTAGCAATATACTGTACAAAGTTATGAGAGAAACAACTGAATACAAAAATCATTTCACAACTGTGTTACTTGATTAAAATGCTTGTGTACCGTGATGTACAGTAAATAGTAACAATACTTTTAGAACTTTTAGACTATTTATAAAGAAAGATTAATATTTTCTGCTCATTTGAATTGAAAATGCCTTTGATACATCAGCAGATAATTTTAACCTGATTAAAAATGTGTCATTCTGTTTTAGAGACGGACGGTTAGTGTTAGGGTTATGAGAGTCTAAAGTGTTTCCTTCTTTACGAGCATTCTCACTCACACAACTTACTCTGAAGATCTTTTTCTGTGTCAAACTTCCAGCTGACAGGACGGGTGAGACTCACATCAGACTTGGCCATTATTGAACATGGAGGAAAATTATGACTGTTGATTATCAATATTATTTAGGTTTTTACTGTGCGTTTGAGGGTCCTCTCTGGATTTTGCTTCCTTGTATTCAAGTGTGGTGAATGAAAATGTGAATGAGGAAACCCTTTCCAGGATTCAACAATTTTTTCATCGCAAGTAAGTTTTCATGTTGCTATATGAAATGAAGGGGCAACACAGTACAATAAGGTTGTATTTGTTAATATTATTTTATGCATAATGTAGCAAGCAATGACAATGTGATCTCACTAGGTAATCATAACTAAAGTGTGTTCCTATAGCACAAATAAATTTTTGTATGATTGCATGGAAACATAAAACATACTGTACATATCATATAAATGACCCACGTTGAGTTTGTCCTACTGTTAAAGTTTGCACTGTTACACAGTCCCAGCATCCATGTTTGATTTTGCAATTACTCTGCACATGTAAATGGTGATAATTCTTTTCTTTTTTTAACCAGTTATGAAAATAACTGCCAGTATGCAGTAGCCATCAATGTCCCAAAGAAGCAGTGCCGAAGTGGATTCAGACCAGAAGAAAGCAACTTTCTGACACAAGACCCATCAGGAACAGTTAAACCTCTCATAAAACGTGACAGCATGTATGTCTACAGGGGCACTGAACTCATCGCTGCAGGGGTTCATAAAAATGCACATTCAGAGCATTTACTGATGAATCCTCCAAATCGTTCTCCTTTGACACACTTAATGAAAAAACAGAATAGATGTGTGGTTTTCTACACCTTAATCTCTCCCTGTATAGACAAATGTCTAAACGATGATATTATAGCAGGTCTTGATGAATTAAATGCATACCAGGGAATTAAAGCCTTTGTTTTCACACATATCTACACAAATGACCAAAATAAAGATCTTAGTACTGAACTAAAGAAGATTGCTGATCGTGTGCCGCTTTACCGCTGTAACTATAAAGGTTGTATCCTTTGTGGACAACCAGGTTCAAACAAACCACTGAATAACCAATGTTTAAATTAAATTAAACTAGGTCTCACTTGCTCTCTAATGTTGAGTTTCTTGTTTAAGATCATTTTTTTTTTTTTTTTAATTAACTGATGAGCTTGTTATCAGCTGAGACTTTTCATATGTCGTATATCCTTTCATATGCTGCCTTTTCCTTTTTCTTTCAAAAAGCAAAATTCTTACAAATGAGTAAATTTTTTAAATTCATTTGATTAAAGAAATTACTGTTTTATGAGTGACTCTAATCATGAATAGGAGCTGAAAGTACCAGTAAATTAAAGATTTTGTTTTCGAAAAAACATCTGGCTTTATGACCAAATGGGTTTACTGCTGTATGAACTATGATCTTTTTTCAAAAATGTGTGATTGAAATGCATGTTTGTTTATGCTTGGGTGAAAATATTTGTAATGATTTCATAAACACTGCTTGTTAAAATAAATACATTTCTATATGCATCATGCTTTCTGTCCTGTCCTTTATTGCTTTTCTTCTGTCATTTTTATAGGGCTCAACGCTCCTAAAGGGTCCAAGCTCTCCTTGTTTTGAGGGTTAAAAGAATAAAATATATGAAAAATTGTTAAACTTATTTCTGTAAAAATGCATTTTGAATATTTTAATATCTGAAATATACAAGAAGAAAAGCCTCATAGGTTGTTTTTAAAAAGGATTGTTTTCTCAAAATCTAAATTCTGTCATTATTTACTCAACTTGGTGTTTTTCTAAAGCCTTTTTACCCTTTTTTTAAACACAAAAGGAGACATTTTGTGGTTTTGTGGTTCATCCCATATCCCAAGTGACCAAATTCCTATAATAAAAATAATATAAAAATAGCTTTTCAAATCCAAGCAATTTTATTTCACCTAACCTAACCTCTAAAAAACTGCTGGGTTACCTATACATCAGGTTATTTGTTGTCTCATTGCCTTGCTACTTTTATAATTATTATTAATAAAAATAATAAGGGAATGTAATATTATAAGTACTGTTGTTCTGTAATACAATAATGCAAATTTTCCACATTTTCCCCAAAACAGGTTATGAATGGATGCAAATGTCTAAAACACACTTGAAACCACATCCCCATAGATAAAAACACAGTTTTATAGAACAACTTCTTAAGAATAATAAGACCAAAATTTACAAACAGCGCATAATTGCACATCATTAAATAAAACCATAACAGTCCTTCAACATAATCAAAAAAATACATTTCCAAGATATTCTCTGTCAAACAAGGCTGTTATAACAAATACGCCTTTAACTGTGCAAAACTATAAGAATAATAATAAAATCATTTTTTTATCATCAATATACTATTTCTATAACATTTTAGACAATTCTAAATGATATTTAATCAAAAAACAAATAACATACACATACTGTATATGTAATTAAAACAATGTTATTAAAAATGATATATATCATAATTTCAATTACTTTTACAACAACACTTCTATCACAGTAATAAAATATATTGACCTCTCAGTGTGCTGGTGGAGCTGTCAGTGGTGCTGCTGAATGTATTTCATCCAGGATGAGCCTGTCAATCAAACCTCACATTCAGTCAGTGGAGGAAGGTACAGCTGCTCCTCATCCACACCCACAGCCTCCACAGGTTCCCCGGGGTCTCGTCTCCTCTCTCTGCCCACAGAGAGCAGCTACTGACCCTCTCGATGGAGGTCAGGATCCACTCATGGAAACTATTGGATTCAGTCAGCTGGAGATGAAACATCTCCCACAGCATTTTACCCTGAGGAGAGAGACTATGTGCGTCTGGATGCACGAGAGGAACCAGGTGTCAGGTGGAATTCAATCAATACGAGCATTTTACTTATAGTAAGATGAGTATAAACGGAATAAAATGAGTTGAATAATAAAATCCCTGCTGTAAACCCGCAGGATATTATTGAGTCCAAACAGATGCCCGAAGAATGTCTTTTCACCACATCAACAGTGTAAAATCGACACATTGGGTTTCTTTTATTGTGTCTTGAATGAGGCACGTCGCTCACTCGAGTGATGAAAGAAATGAAAGAACAGCCCACGTCACGGTTCATTTGGCGGAAATTTGCGCCGTTGTGCGCATGAGCAAAGGTATGCTGTTTATTAAGCTTGTTGTGTCGGAAAATGGACGCTAGATGGCGATATAAGACCAGTGCACATCAACCCGAAGACACATCCACTTTACTACTAGCCTACTGCTATTCATTATAATAATGCTATTTAATAAATAGGTTTTTTTTTTTTTGTTTAAATAGCCTAATATTATTTTTATTATTTTATATTATAATTGTATTATTTATTTTTATTATATATTATTTTAATTCCTTAAAAATTAATATACAATAAATATTTCAAACAATGTACTATCTTTAATAATACAAATTTATTTTAAAATTAAAACAATAATTAAAATGATTAAGTGTTTAAAATGAAGATTACAATGGCATTATAATTATACTTGAATAATAAAATGTTACATATCCACATACAGCCTATATGTATTTAAATTAATGTTATTTTAAACAATAATTGCAATTTGCATACAACATGATGGAATTTTTTACTTTTTTTAGGTTACACATTATTTTACAGTGCCATAGTTACATTGTAATTACTCAAATAAGTACTGAGTAATATTCATTAACTACATGTACTTACTATAGAGTTACAGTTAGGGTTTGGTATAGGTAGTTACTTGTAATTATGCATAATTTACTGTTATTACTATAGTAAGTAGCCTACATGCAGTAACGTGTGGCACTGTAAAATAAAGTGTTACCTTTTTTAGGCTGCCTACAAGGATAACATAGGTATATATTTTTTATATTATTATTATTGTTATTATTACTAATTGTTATTATTTTAGACAATATATAATATAAATATATGCCCACTTCTTTCTTTCTGTCTTGATTGACAGGTACGTCACCACAGATGCCACGCCCCCTCCAGCAGAGCTCGCTGAGTGAGCGTCTCGTGCACCTCAAGATCAGTCGCGCGGAGCAGCACGAGGAATAAACAGGAGTAACGGACGGTTAACGTACAGGACGAATGGCGCTCATGGCCGGGATTATTTACGCGCTCAGCTCGCTTTTCCTGGGGATTTGTGCAGGTCTGTCCGCTCCAAGGAATCATCCGGCGAATGAAGGTAAGAGGGGATGGAAGAAAGAGGAAAAGTTTGGGGCGCAAGTGAAACTCAGGCGGACATTTAAGTTACACAGTAACGATATGTGAACAGGTATCACATCCTCTTAAATGAAGAAAAAAGTAGGCCTACTTAAAATTTTAAGGAGTTTTTAAGGAATTTGTTGCAACTCATGTCTGGAAATGTAATATATACATTATATAGCCTTCACCCAGCAGGTCAACTGACATGTTAACAGATTAAAAACAAAATACTATTCATACATGGAGAAATGCCACAGATTTATTATTCAAATTTTCAATTTTAGATCTTTAATCATTCACTATTCTGTTTATTCTTCCCCTAATTAATATTTATAATGTCATATATCTTTAGTTGTACCTTGAAGATATTCTGGGCCCTTTTTGTCTTGCAGTCACAAGAATTAAATACTAATTCATTTGATTTACGGAAATATAAACATTGTTCTACATATAACATCACACAACATAATTGTAGTTGTTGCTTTATAATTATTATAGGGTTTCTTGTGTGGTCTGGTGTGTTTTTTGTTGAAGAAAAACAAAAACAATTATCTTTATATTTTGATGTATCTTAATTGGAAATCTGATCATTCATTTGTCAATTACTATTTTTTAATGATTAACAATTTCCTACTCAAGTCAGTGCTCACAGATCAAACCCTTGCACACTTGTCTGTCACTTTTTAGCCACCTTTGCAGCTTTTGTCATTATTTATCTGAGATTTATGCCTTTAGACTTCATCCTAGCATCAGTTTTCTCCAGTAGACGCACAAGCTTTGGCGATCTCATTCTCAAGTCTTCTGTGTTTTTCTCCTTCAGTCCCGCTGCTGGATTCCAGATCAGTGCAGGGAGAACTGGCATGGGTCGCCAGCCCGACGGAAGGAGGGGTGAGTCGAAAAACCCATCTTGCAATTCATCTTTTTCCATCTCCGTCTCCAACCTGAACTCTTTAGTATTCATGCATGTATTTCTAGCACATTTCCATACGTTTAGATACAATACAAAATCAATGTAAGATAGAAACACTCCTAAAAATAAAGCTTCTTTATGGTTCCAGGAAGAACCTTTAGAGTGGAAAAAGATTATTAAAATGTTCTTCACACTAAGAAAAAACGGTTTCCAAAATGGTTCTTCCATGGCATCACTGCGAAAACCCCCTTTTGAACCTTTATTTTTACTCATACAATATCAATGTACTGAAAGCGTCTAAATTGGCCTTTAAAAAGGCGTACAAATGTTTGCAAATCATTTGAGGTTCATAGAAAATGAAATTCAGAGGTTAATTGCATTGCATTATTATTAAATGAGATTATTCAAAGATGCTTAACACCATCAAATGTATTTAATGTGGCTACAGATGTACCTAATTTAATATTAGTTTAAGTATTCTCTGTTTTGATGATAATTAAATTACACTAGTGTAGGATTTACTTTGAAACACTTTGACTCAGAAATTGCAACTAAATGTCTTAAATAATGACAAGAAACACACTGAATTAAAGTGAAATTTTTAAGAAGAAAAAAGTATTTTCTGGTCACACACTCCAATATTCCAGTTTCAAAGAGTGCAGATCACTTTATTTTTATCTGGACTGCTTTTATAAGGACATTTGCCAAAGTTTCTCATTGTTTACTTGGGATTGTGTATTAAACTCAGTTTCGATTCTAACCAGTTTAGACTTTTATAAATTGTATGTATAAGCATTTACATGTTTGATGCCATCAGTTTGTTGATATTCTACATTTCAGTGTCCGAAAATGTTCATGTCACGTATGAATACCTCTAAATACGAATGAGATCAGCCGGCCCTCTCCACTTCTCTCGGATGTAAATTTGGAAAGCTAGGTTACAGCAACGGGCGTCAAATTTCCTAAATAGTGGAGGGAGACAGAAATGCCCTTTGTTAGGAAACTCTATCCCTTTTCTCTCAAAAGAGGTAGGGGGGAGAGACTTGGCAACCCAGAGGCAGAGAAAAGGTCTGTTTGAGTGTGTGAGTGTGTGTGTGTGTGTGTGTGTGTGTGTGTGAGATTTCAGATTGAGGGGGTCAGCGGGTTCTGTCCGATAATGTATGCTTCCCGGGATCTCTGCACTGTTCGGAGCCCCTCATCACCAATTAGCCGTTTAACATCTTCAGATCAGGTGCATCTAAATTACCACATCAGCGATTCAATAAAACACACAGAATTCCCTTTCATTGCAGAGCAGCTCGGCTTCCTTTCGCATCGATCCAAGTTTCATTGAGCTCCTGAGTTCCTCTCCCTCTGTGATCTTCTCCGTGATGGACAGGCCTTTGGCACGGACGGTGGGCGGGTATTCAGGCTTTAATACGGCCAATTAGCTCTTTTCTCCTCTCGTCTTGCTATCGGCAGCGCCTGGTTCTTATCTCTGCGCTGCTCCGCTGGGCCTCCGTAGTTACACTGATGAAGGGACGAGCCGAACGGAGACAATCACGGTCCCTGACGGACGCCAGATTGCTGTCAGTCGTATTATCTCACAAACGCTCAATTAGTTTTAGCGCACGGTGAATAATTCCTGGAGATTATTAAGGGCTGCCAGGATGGTATTTGTGGGACTGTGGCTGATATCGCAAGGCAGAAATGAAAAATATTACATACATTGGTATTGTGCATATGCATTCAATGAACATCACTTACTACGCAATGCATATTTGATGCAATACATTGTTTTTTGCTTCCTAAAAATTGCCTATCACTTTTGTAATGCAATTGTAACTATTAACCGAGATGTGCACATTTGTTAGTCACTTTGGATAAAATCGCCTGCTGAATCAATAAATGTAGGGAAAAGGTTATTAATGCAACAAGACATTCAAAAAATTGGAATTCATTTTTTTTTTTATTTTTTTTTTAATTTAATATATTAAGCATATTAGATGATGATTTCTGAAGGATCATGTGACATTAAAAACTGGAGTAATTATGCTAAAAATTCAGCTTTGATAATAGGAATAAATTATATTTTGAAATATATTAAAATTATTGAAGCTTGTTTTCGCCATACAAAAAAAATAATAATAAAAAAAATTATCTCACAATTCTGACTTTTTTCTCAGAATTGCGAGTTTAAAGTCAGAATTGCGCAAGAAAAAAAGTCTGAATTGCGAGTTTATATCTCGCATTCCTATTTCTGCAATTCTGAATTTTTTTCTCAGAATTGTGAGATAAAATTGCAATTGCATGTTATAATGTCCAGTTGCGAGAGAAAAATGTTTTTTTTTCCAGAATTACAAGTTTATATCACACAATTCTGACTTATAACAATTGTGTTTATATCTTGCAATCAGAATAAAGTAAAAAAAAAAAACTGCAATCAAAAAAGTCAGAATTGTGAGTTATAGTCAGAATTGCACGATAAAAACTTGCATCAATTCTCACAATTCTGACTTTATAACTCGCAATTGCCAATTGAGAGAAAAAGAATTGTGAGATAAAAAGTTGCAATTACCATTTTTATTTTTTTTTTATTCAGTGGCGGAAACAAACTTCCATATAAAATATAAAAATGCAATTATTTTAAATGTTAAAAATATTTACAATATTGTCTGTTTTTACATTTTTTTTTATGAGAAATGCATCGCCACGGTGAGCATAAGATACATCTTTCAGAAACATTAAAAATATAATTATTCCAGACTTTTGTCCCGTAATGTAGGTTAATATGTGATACCCATTCAGACTCTTGGGTATTTGCATGTGTTTAGATGGTGTTCATTTGCTTTAATAAAAGTCATTACTGCTGATTAGATGATGAAAACTCCAATGAGTCCAATTCAGTGTGGCTGTAATTCTGGTTTAGCAAATGCTGAGAAGTGTTAGGCTGTACAACATTAATGACTGTCTAGAGTTGTTATTGTATCTGAGGCTAGTAGAAAAAGAAAAGTGATTTTCTGAGGTTAGTTCAGGGCAGGCAGACTTATACTCAAGCCTGTAAAAGTGAAACAGATGTTATGCTTTAGATCTACATTTACTCTACAGCTTCCCAAGGTTCAGTTCCATTTTCACTCTGGATGGCCTCATGTTTGTTTAGTTAAATGATCGGGTTGTTTTCTGTTCTTTGGGAGTCTGATGAGTATCATACTTTATTCTGTCAACTGTGCTGTTAGAGCGGTTTTTAATTGGGATGGCTCTCGCGATTGGGATATGTTACTATTTCATGTCAGCCCAATCAATCCAAAATTTTGGAGTTCTTTATAATGCATTTCACACTTATTATTTATTAGTTTCACTATAGTTAAAAAAAAGGTAATAAAATATGACAAGATCTCAGTTAGTTAACTGTGTCAGAAAAAAATTATCTTATTTATGTCAGATAACACTTGCAAAACATGGTCAGGTCAAAGTGTCTGAATAATTTTTGGTTTCCAAATTTTTATGTATTTACTGGTAGTTCCACTGTATGAAGATTTGTTGGGTATAATATGTCACAGTTTACTATTTTTGCTATCCTCACTTACATAATGAACTATAGTGTCCTGCACCCCCTATAAAAATATATCAAAAATGTCTGAGTAATTTTCTTGAGAAAATACAATCTCGTGTGAGGTAGAGTTTAGAAGCAAGTGGTGGGATAGCAGCGCATGTGTGAGGACTGAACAGGTGGTACTGTTTTCCTTTGGGGTTGTTTTAACAAAGATTTATTTATAAATTCACTGTTTAAATAATTATTTCACTCATTGGTTTGATTTTCTTTATATGTTGTCACACCGGTCTGTCTTTCTTGCGGTCGAATCCGGTTCATTGTCCTTAAAAAGTGTATCTGATGATTTCTACCAAGCTGTTCTGAATTCAGTGTAAAGATGCAATGCTGCATAAGCCAGCCTAATTATGCCTGCCTTCTGACCCACTTCAGCCAAGTATCAAAGTATACAGTTACAATTGCTGTGAGTAAATACATTCATCTTCTTTATTTTATTATAAAGCACCCTTAACCTCAACTCATGGTGGACTCAAAGTGGCTATATCCATCATCGTAAGTTCTAACATATAAATAAAATTCACAATTTACGATCACAGGGCGAAATATATAAATAGCAATACAATTCACATAAGTCATAAGATGAACAAGACTAATTATGCAGAAGAAGTTCTGTACATTCAGTTAGACCAAGACCTTTGGCGTTAAAGAAGTGGCTGTTGTAAAGTAAAGTCGTCTTGGAACCAATAGCCCCCGTACGCCACTGGCTGACAGAGTCAGTTAAACAGGTCCTGTGAAAGTAGATCCAAAAGCCATCATTTGGACAGCGCTTTCTGTGTATTTTTGTGGTGTTAAATTTGACAATTGGACTACTACAGAGCCCCTAAGGGAACTGCATGGTGGTGAAAAAAAATTGAGATGGGAGGAAAATTAAATGTTATCTACAGTCAATGTGCGTTTGTATTCAGCATTATCAGAGGGTCATGAAATGAAATTGATGGGAGAGAAGTATAGCCAAAAGCCTAAATTAAGTAAAAACATAAACATATCTGCACATGCTCAAGAGAAAAGAATAACCTTTTAAACACAAAAACAGGCTCTATATCAATGTGTACAAAATACCACATCTGGGGTTATTAAGATTATTATACTTAATACATTATATTTATCAACTAAAGCCAAAAAATCAGATCTCTTTTTATTCTTTATTTTGGATATTGTACTGAACTAATTTTTAAGACTAATAAAAGATAGATAAAATGCTTGCGAAGCCGAAGTTTATACTATAACTTATATATATTATATTATTAGGGATATATATACCTTATTGGTCATTGTTTTTCATAGTTATAGACTGCACTAATGATTGACAGAAAAGCTTCATCTAAAATGTGATTGTTTTAATAGTTGTAGTCGGAGTTATAAGTATATACACTGTCAATCAGGCGGACCTAATCAAAGGTCATTACTGATACTGGGTTGTGTATAAGTTGCATTTTCTATTGAATGGGGCACTCTTTCTTCTTTTTTGTTTGGGGGGGTGAGCATTTTTTTTCCCCTTGAAAATTATTAGCAGTAAAATGGTGGCTAAAGGTAATCTGCATGAGCATTCAAGGCACTAGTGTTATAATTAGTTACCTCACAGTAATTCACGGTGTTGTGCGAAGGTAATGTGCACACAGAAATGTAATGGATATATAAACAGAGAAAGAGAAATACGCTACAGTCTCTTGTCTATCAATATGGCAGGAGGCATGATAGGTGGTTCTTGACTCAAATCTGCCTATCAGCAATGCACACTAATTTTCTATCATGGGCAGCAAGGCTGATTGGTATCGCTTAACTCGTATATCAGTAGCCATGAGCATCACCGTTCAGTCCTATCAACTACTTTTGTTACAGGAGCATCTCTTGCTTGTAGCAGCTGCATGGTGCGTACGGCTTTGCATGAATCCGTTCTCCCACTTCTGCCCAGGCTACACCTGTATAGATCTTGCTAAATGGGTAACATATCTGTAGCTATGCCTATACATTGTAGCAGCCTTAATATATGTCGCTTAAACCAAGGCGAAGGCATTGTGCTCATCATTTACTAATTGAGCCAAACACTCCCAGAGTAGTTGTTGTGTAAGCAAGAAATACAAAAGTATATATATATGCGATAAATACCTGTTAGTGCGAGAATATAAAAGAATGGCAATAAATGTTGTTGAGTGTTGCTATCAATTTAAACCAATCTCCTGTCACGTTTGAGTCATTGAGAATGCGTGCTTACCAACTGTATTTTCAGGCTATCTTCTTATAGCAGCTATCTTTTGTGTGGCTGTTACTCTATGGCAGGTCGGGTAAAGTAGGTGAAGCGCATCATGTTGACGATTAAGAATCTCCGCCATCAGAACATACGCTTAAGAGCTGTGTAATGTCATGGATGGGCGACTGCAGTGCGAGATGGCCGAACTGGTAACATAAAGCCGACTCACATGGATACGGTCGGTGGGTATCTACAATTGAGAATTCAAATTGCACGGACTGTCGTGATCTGTAACCTGCTCTGCCACTGCGGCGTGCATCGGAGGCAGGCCTGCGCCTGGCACAATTAGATGACGTGGCACCAAAAATGTGATCCCCCCTCTACTACCCTTGATCCGACTGATCGATAATGATCGCGTGTTAGGCGCTTCACGGAGTAAGCCGGCTTTGGATTAGATTGTTCAGGCAGCTCTGGCGGGGCGGATGAATTCTTTCACGCCAGGTGTTATTTAATTGGTGTAATACGGTGGGCAATTCATATGGGCTGGAACACAATGATGTATCGCTGCAGATGGGTGCGCATTGTCTGAGCCATACACTATGCTGGGCTTCTCAATCATGAGCCATCATAATCTCGCAGTCATGGACTGTATGGGCCTGTATGCGCGCCATGCGATCTTCGTCGCCAAGCGTTCGTGAATGTTTTCGACAAAAAGTGTCGGCATCTAGCTGTCGAGGATACGTCTTTAGAGCAGTTTCCTCGAGGCACAACGTAGACTGGTGCCGCGATGAACACGTCGTTCCCTCAGAGTGTCGTAGGTGTGGGCGCAACGTGGCGACGTGTATTTTCTCATGTGTGAATCATTTCCGGTAAAGATGCATCGAGGTTTCTGCCACTTAAATGTACTCCCGTGGGGGCGGGCGCTAGGATTGGAACGACGTATGGCTGTGGGGCGTGCCGCATTGGGCATATTCGGCCTGGGTATAACCTCTGGTCTCCGGGTTATGAGGAGCAGCAGGCCTATAGAGCAATCGTGGGCAGGTAATGATTGCAGCATCGTGAACTGTTTTAACAGTCGATGACACTAGGCGCGGGCATCAATACAGATCTTGGAGGGGTCAAATTAAGTATAGTGTTTCACTAGATTCAATTGAGTCTGGATTTTGAATCCCTCCCGAATTGGCCTACTTCGACCCAGCATGGAGTAGCTTCTAAAGGGGATGATAATTTGTCTGTCCCTAAAAGTCGGGTAGCAAAACATCATGGTCTGATACGCGCACTATGATGGGTTATTCGTCAATAATCAAATTTCTTCGATACTTCACGGCTAAAAGCAGGTGAGTCGCATCGGGCTTCTTCTGGACAGTTCAGAGTCTCTTGAACAGATGCTACGCTATAATATGGAGCATTGAATTGTTTTATGGTTGGGTTCTTTCCTTAGTATTTTCTATTATCGCGTACCCAAAGATCGAGCATAACCTAACTGAGTCCATTCATTCAAAAAAAAAAAAACGACAAAAAAAAAAAAAAAGTCACCGGGCATATGCAGTTGACACTATACAAATCTCTTTATCTGAGCACCACATAAAAAGTTTTACTACTAAGCTATCGGTCGTCAAGTTCACTGATGCCATTAAGCTAGTTTCTGTCTCACGTGCAAGCAGTAGAAACCAAAACAAAAGGTTGGCATTTGCTCTGTTCTGTTCTAAGTGATGTTCGTCGCGGTCACCTAAAGCCTATAAAGTGCAACTGTCAGGTTCCGGAAGAAAAATTCCCATTTATTTTCTCCATAGTGAAATAGATTTTTAATAATTACCTACTGTACTGTGTACAAGGTTGTTAATCAATTGATGGTATTTGATTTTGTTGAATCCATCAGCCTGCATTTTCCCCCCGGTTCCACAGACATGGCTAAAGCTAGTCCTAGACAAAAATGCATGTTTGCGCTGTTCTAACTGAAAGTAACTTGTACTGGCATACTTTAAAATAAGTCAGTGGCATTTGTTTTGTCTCAAGATGCACACCAGTAATGCTTTTTTCTAGTGTAATTTTATAAAAGCTACTTAAATGCCCTAACTGAACTAAGACCTAATCCTGGTTTAGGCTAAGCACTGTCTGTGAAACCGGGCCTTAATCAAAATCCCTGGTAATAAACTACATTATCCATGATTCTGCAAAGAAATCTCCACCAATCAGAAAATCTCATTTAAAAAAACTCGTACCGATCGCCCATAAAGCAAATTTGCATTTAATGCAAATGACATAGAGTCAGTTTCTCCAGTTTCTCTATTTGTCTTTAAGATGTAAATATATTGTATCTGTATATATAATCAACCTATTTGAATCAATATTTTTAGATTTATCCATCATTTTTAATTTGATTATTTTGTTCACAATGCTTTATGGGATTGTATCTCTTTCCCTCACTAAAGCCGTTAAAGGAATAGTTCACCCACAAAATGAAAATTACCCTATAATTTACTCACCCTCAAGCCATCCTAGGTGTATATGACTTTCTTCAGAGTTAGGCTAATTTCCTGGCTCTTCCCAACTAATACCACTATTCAATTCCAATGAAGACTTCCCCAACGGAAAATATGAACAGGGAAAATACTTCCAGAACCAATGCCACTGAAAAAGTGGGTGGTAACTGTTGCGTTCTATAAAGTTTCACACGTCCATTTAAACTTTTTTCAAAGCATTTCTATTTAAACATCACAGTTATATAGAATTTTTAATTCATTTTAATACTACTTGCTTACATGCAAATTGCAATTTTGAATCCTGTTTGTTACCTCATTTCAAATTCAGTTCAAATTCACTTCTGAATGGTGCACAACACTGCCATCCATCCATCCATCTATCCATCCATCCATCCCTGTCTTTTTCTTTCTTTTCTCAAACAAGCGTCTGTCATCAGGTGGTAATAATAGCACTTCTGATTGGTTTATCAGCGTTTGTGATTGTGTAATAAGGAGGACTGAGATCACTCCTCCCATGAGACCGTTACATGAGAACAAGAGATGCTGATTACAAACACAGAGTAGAAGAGAGGAGAGTGCTGTCCTCAACCAAGCATTCTCACGGAACTAAGTGCATTATAATCATACTAGTTAGGCTCCGAACTTTGTAATTAACAAATTTTTGGCAACTTCATGCCACAATAATAGGATGTGACTCACTGTGGATGTGTGCGTGAGAGAGAGAGGGATCGCGAGAGAAAGATGGAATGAGTTGAGGCATGTTATCAAGAATCTAAAAATGGCAGAGGGCCGTGAGTGTGATGAATGGATCTGTGGAGGAGAAAAAATGTAATTATCTTTAAAACTGACATTTCATTCTGCCATAGATCAAGCCAAATAAGAGCCTGTGACAATAATAAATACACATCACACAGTGTTGACAGAGAAAAGAGAAAGTTGGACCTCTCTTGTGCTTAATGACTTCTAGACATGTGCTGCTATTTGTAGATGTGCCGCAAAGACGCACTGCAAACACTTTTGCGTGGTTTCCATAGCGCTGATGAGGGAAAGCCGGCACCACCCTTGACATTTGCCCCGAGAGGTCACAGATCAGAGGTTACGTTCTCGCTCAGACTACAAGTGCAGTCATCTGGAGCTGTTTCAGGTTTCCTTAAGTATGCGTCAAGTCCATGACAAGTTGAGTTTTTATTAGTTATTCAGATTATTAGCTTTCATGAGTATTGATGGCATTTGAATCCACATTGATTGTTCTGAAGATTGAAAACAATAAATGGCAACATTGTGTGAATTGTTTTACACTTCACGTAGAGTTTTTTTTGTGATATTTCAAGAATGTGAACATATATATTAAGGGAGTAACGGTGCACAAACATGACGGTTTGGAACGTACCTCTGTACTGAAGTCATAGTTCGGTAGCGCAGGTGGAGAAAATTAAACATAAAATTGCTTCTTTTTTTCCTCTTTTTAATTAAACAGTGATTTATTGAACAAATTGTATCTTGCTTTACATAAATTCAATTATAATTAACATTTTCTTAAGTTTTAAAAAAAATCTTTCTCAGCAAATGCTGTAAACTATATACAGGGAGCACATTACTATAATATTAAAAGTTACAAAACAACAGCCCAAACATTTGCTATTTATTTTTATATATAATAATCAACACTCAAATAAATTGCAAAAAAGGCAGGTTTTGCATTAACTTGTAAATCTAATTATAAAATAATTTTTAAATTATTATTCTACTCCAACTCATTTTTGAAATATAATCATTTACACAGTTACTATCATAAGTTTTCATGACAAATTTATCTAAACATATATTAAATAATTAAGACATTACTAACAGGTATATATAATGAATATATAAGCTAACATAGTGCATATTTTTAAGGAAACGCTCCCCTCTAGAGTTCATTTCTCTAGTGAACTAACATGCTGTGGACACTAAATGACTTGCCTGAGGTAAATGTAACGCTAAGTGAGATATTATTCTCAAGCTGTTTTATTGATATCTTTCCGTGGTTAAAACACTGGTTGAGAGATAAACATATCTATGCATAGATTGTCTGTTGTTCTTCTTGTGCACTTTTTCGTGTTGTGGTGGTTAGCAAACAGCGTCGCATTACCGCACACCCCTTTCTGCATTGGAGTGTGGATCGCCTGTGACTGAATTCTTCGTCTGACTGTATGCACCAAACTGTGATGTCCGTACCGTGACGGTTTGGGGCGAATACATATACCATTACACCCCTAATACATGACATGTGTTTTTTGTTTTTTTTTAATTCATAGTGTAGTTAGTTGGTTTCATTGTGGATAAAGTTTTTTTCTCCACCATTATATCACTGCGCCTTTCAGTTACTTTAAAATGAAGCGAAAACTCCATGGTGAAACACAAGACTTTAGCACACCATGTAGCCATGTCTAACAAAACATCTCACAGACATTTTATAGTTCTGCATGAGGAAATTTTTTTCTAAAGAACAAAGTAAATAAAAAATGAATACATGTTATTTGAAAAAGTTACCTCGGTATATACAGTACAGTGTGAAAAACAGCAATGTGTTCCTTTATTGTTTCTTCTGTGAAGTTGTATTGCATGTGAAACTATCAGTGGGATGCGATTGGGCTTTTTCAGGGTTGACGTTGTGCTGAAAGGAATCTGCAGTTGCAATAGAGTCTCGGGGTTCTGTGAGAGTTTTGGGGGTTCACCGGGGGGAGCTGAAGAAGAGGTCTCGAGCAGGTCAAAGGTCACTGACTCTTTCATCCATCTCTGACGCTTGGCTGACAGCTGGAGAGGAGAAATTTATTAAGACATCAAAACTCTTGACAGCTGGGGTTCCACAGGATGCCATGGAGACTCGGGAGCTATGATCTCGGCTCCTGGTCTCTATATGGGCCCGATGGGGGACGGCAAGAGAGAAGCTGCTGTTTGTTCTATGTGATTTAAAGCAGCCTGTTGCATGATCAACAACACCCACAAGACAGATAGATCTTTACAGTCTCAATTTTTTTTATACAGAAGTGATATTCAAGGGAGAACAAATAGGGATTTATGCTTATTTATTCTAGTTAATCTTACATACTTCGGAGTTAGTAGACAGCAAATTAGATTTTTAAATGCAACTGATTTTAAATTTAAATGAAGGATAAATAATAATAAAATAAAATATAATTTTTTATGAAAATTATGCAATATATTATTTGTCTGTCAGTTGGTTCTGTCTCTTCTAGAACATTTGCACTACTTTTGGCTTGGAGGTTAAGACTTGCAAATACGATCTCTTTAAAATCTCAATTGTTTCTCTTGTGACGGAACCCTTCGTGGAGGAATGGAAAAATTCTGTTGGAATGTCGTGAAGTGTCGCACACCCTGCATCGGTTTTCATCCACTGACATACTACACGAGATAAATCGATCGATTCTTGCATCCCGACTCCCATTGTCGTTTACGAATCACCACGACACCCTACATCAAACAGATCTTGCCAAAATAAACCTTGCATAAAACTCCTAAATTATTTATTTACAAAAGTACCGCAATAGATTTATAAAAAATGTGGCTATTATGGCTTAAGTTTGAAAGTACCCATTTTTGTTTGATCTAATCTGAGCTATGAATGAGCAATCTCTGAGCCATAAAATTTCTTCTGGGTAATGAAGGAAAGGACAGGGGTGGAAGGAATCAATCTCTCTCACCTTTTCTTCATCACTTTCCTCCTTTTTTCTTGTGCCATTTATTTGCGCTGAGGGAAAGAACTGTTTCGTGTTCCAGCTTTTTTGGCCTCGTTTTCTCCGACATGCCTGAGTGGTTTAACCACACACCAGGCTAAAAGGAGCAGGTCAGAGTTTACCTCTGCTTGAAGAGATGGGGACAACCCAACCCAGTTCCTCAACAGAGGAAACAGAGATAGAAAGAGTCCTGTGTGTGAGTCGAACATCATTATCGAGGTGTTGAGAGCTGTTTTCTGGTCTGGATGGTGTTCTGTTCCCTCAGTTCTTTATCTCTGACTGTCTCTCTCAACGCTGACTCTCCCCCCTCTAAAAGGAGCGTGACAGAAGCGAGAGGGACGGCACCACCGTAACATTGATATAATGTTGCAGCTCGCTGACAGTCCCTTATATTAACCAGACTTAATGGACTCTCTGGAAGTCTTACAAGGGAACGACAGGAGACGTGTGGCCTTGGCTGACCTGAATTTCCCTCTCTCATTTCAGTCAAATTCAGCTCTGATTCAGCTCTCTTAAAGGGAAAGTGCACACATACATCACTTACTCACCTCATGTTGCTCAAAATACAGTACATTTTATAAGCCTTTTTTTAATATTTATTGCATTTTAATTAATAGTAAAATTCCATCAGATCGAATTGAATAATCCTTAAGTATTTTAATTGAATAATTAAACAATTCTTAATCAATTATTCAATTAAAATACGTAAGGGTTACTGCACAAAAATTTTGTTTTGAATCAGTGGTTCAGAGTGTCAAAGTCACGTGATTTCATTAAACGAGGCTTTGTTATGCCATAAGTGTTTAGAAATTTCAATAGTACACGGGACTTTGGTAGTTTGATAGGCGCTCTGAACCACAGATTCGAAACAAAAGATTCTTAAAGCTTCGAAACTTCATGAAGCAGTGTTTGAAATCGCCCATCACTAGATATTATTGAATAAAGTCACTATTTTGTTTTTTGTTTTTTGCACACAAAAAGTATTCTCGTCACTTTATAATATTAAGGTTGAACCATTGTACTCACATCAGTATGTTTTTAGTACCTTTCTGGGCGTTGGAAAGTGTTAATTAACTTGCTGTCAATAGAGGCCTCACTGAGCCATCGGATTTGATCAAAAATATCTTAATTTGTGTTCTGAAGATGAACGAAGGTTTGGAACGACATGAGGGTGAGTAATCAATGACATTATTTTCATTTTTGGGTGAACTAACCCATTAAACTGTATTAAATTTCTTCAGGGAAGTATTTAGCAAACTTATTCTAAATTTAAGTGACAAAAAGAATCATAAAATTATTCATATGATATGCTATGTGCTGTGTGTTTCAAAGTCTTCAAAAGTCATGCAATATATTTGTGCATTTTCCCTAAAACCCCATATTTAAAGTAAACCATATTTATTGTAAACCTTGGTATATTGTGCACGAGTCAATACTATGCTAATAGATACACAGACACACAGCTGTGAGCATGTAAGATATGCTGCTGTTGCTGCAAAATACATACATATCCCTAGCAGATCTATGCAGGTGGAGCTGGAGGTGGAGGGTTCTGATAGAGCACTGCAGGGCTAGCTTACAGCAAATGTTGAACCAATGTTGAAGCAATTTCATTGGCTGCAGGATCAGCAGAGGCCAATCAGCTTGTGTGTAGTATATATGTAATATGTAATATATATATATATATATATATATATATATATATATAATATATATAGAGTTCAGATGCCAAACCTGTAAGTCCATCTGACGTTTTCTCTTAAATGAGCTTTTTTTTTTTTTAAACCAGGCTTCTATGTTTAGGTTCCGTAATTTCACTTTAATAGCAATGAAAAGGTTATTAGATAGTTATTGAAATGCCTAAAAATGAAACTTTAGTCAATTCATTAATTTGCTTCTGCTGCACCATCTTTTGCAAAGTCTCTAATCCTCTCTTTGGACACCAAGACATAAAACATCGGTTTCTGTCAGTTTTACAGCAGCAAAAGGTACACTGTGTGTTTACTGCTACTTGCGAAATCCTGTCATTGCCACTGTAAGGATGGAAAACAATAAAAACTGGAGCTCGGCAATTAAAAGCGTCTCATACGCACACCATCATTCATCGTGAAATCATATGTTTCGGTTTGCGTCTTCTAATTGGTACTTCTGTGGACTTTGCTGACAAAGGGAAGTGGCGTTTAGCAGTTTCTGCCAATGAAGGTATTTCTGAATGGCTGACTGACGCTGGGATTTAGTGGATTTGTAGCAAAAGTATTTGATGAACGTATACACTATTGCAGGGAGCATTCGCTCAATATTATTATCTCATTTTTGACGGAGGTGGCGTTTAGCAGCTTGTGCATGAACACTTCAATATATAATTAGGGCTGTCAATCGATTAAATTTTAATCTAATTAATTACATACTCTGTAATTAAAATCTAAATTAATCGCATACAAATTTTTCTGTGAAAGTAATATTTCAATTCAAATGAATCAATGCAGGGTTTTTCCTGGGTCAAAAAATGGTCTTCATGGTGACAGACATGGTCATCCACACAAACAGTAAAAGTGCCCTACCCACGTGATCTGCGAGCCCGATACTGACAATAAAGTACCCGTCACTCTCACTGTAATTCTTTCTTGCCCTCTTTGCAAAAAAAAAAAAAAAAGAAGAAAGAAAAAAAAAGTGATTTTATAGTTTTGTAGAGAAATGCTTTTTTGCTAAACCTGAAAAGTATTAAAGTAGCATTTTAAGTTATATTAACTAATAATATAATTTCTACATATACAATGAATGCACCAGCTAACAACACTTGCTTGTTCTGGTTTCACCTCACTCCAGTCTAAACAAACTGATTTTAAGGTAGGCCTAATTTACTACACATTGTCATTGAATAACCTAAAATATTGTGGATTATTAAGGCTAATTTTACTAACCACTCTTGCTAAATGGGGTAAGCACACTTATGTTCTCATTTCAGAGTTGTTCGAGTAAATGATTCATTATAGACCGTGTGAACCGATCAGTTGTTGTCATGATTCATTAAAATGAATCTGTTCAAATGAGTCATTAGGTCGCGAATTGGACATTAGCGGACGTTGACGCGTTGCGTGCGAATCGCGACTGTTATTAGACATCGCAAAAGATTTGTCAACACAGAAAACACTTCACCACTGGATAGGATTTCTTTTTGTTTACTGAAAGTGGTTATGTCAGCTGCACGTGCAGGGCGCCCAGAGAAGATGAGGTGACGTTCTTTTGAGCGCTATTTACACCCAGCGGTTATTCAGGAAAAACATTCTCAGAATGCGCCTCGTGAAACATTTAGCATTGTGTCAGTTGATTTAGATTATTATGTGTGAGGTAGAGAGAGTGCAAAGACGGTGCTTACTTTGAAAGAGCTCGCACGCGAGAACGGCTCCAGGTTCAAAGGTCAATACGGAATGGATTAATCTGCGTTATTTTTTTTTAACGCGTTATTTTTTCTCAGATTAATTAATCGAAATTAACGAGTTATTTTGACAGCCCTAATATATATACGTGCTGTGCTTTTTACCTAAAATCCCATATTTAAATGTAGAACTGAATAGTGACTTATATTTTAGTTTCTCGGCCATAGTTGCCATATGAATTCAGCAAATTTGGTATATTGTGCATGTGTCATACTGGTTACTTTTCTGTACTCTGGCAACTTTTTTGAAACTTTTAGCTTCAATTCATTGTCATTGGATGCAAAAGGGAGTTTTTTTTTTTTAAAAAATCATAGAGGAAAGAAAGTCATATGTGCTGTTTTTGCATGAAAACTTTGTCGCTGCTTTAGTCATTTCCGACAATGTGGTTTGGTGTTAAGACTAGTTGTCGTTTTAACCATCAGTGTTGGGTTTTGGTATCTTGCTGGAAGTTCCGTATTGTTTTCTCTCTCTCACTTTCCTTCTGCCTTTGAATTTGTCTTTTATTTTCTGTCAAGAGGGGGTTAAAAAAGACAGAGAGAGAGATAGACGTGCAGTAAGAGGAAGGGGGAACAACAAAAGACAGAAAGACAGCGAGAATAAAGGAGGTGATCGCAGAGAAAAACAGATTTGTCAGCACACAGGGAAGGTCAGCGCCCTCCTCTCAGACAGGAAAAGACGAGAGAATGAAAAGGAGCTGATGTCTAGAGAAAGAGAGAGGTTTTTAGGTGGTCTTTGATTTCTTTTCCTCATCATTCACTTCACGTTCCCTTTAAACATCCCTTTGATGTGATGACAGACGCTGTCTCTTTCTTTTTCTCTCTCTCTGTTTCTCTCTTCGCTCTCCTGTAACAATGGGCTGTGATTGCGAGGTTTTGAGTTGTAATCTTAAGCTCGTCAAACTGTAGGAGGTGTGTAGGTGGTCTTTTCTCAGTTTTAGTCCTCATTGTGATGGAATGATGGATGTAAAGATGTGTAAAAAATTAACACTTTAGATAGATACTCATTTTAATACAGTGAGAAAAACTTGCTGTTCTTCTAAGGCAGCATCGTAACTGGAATAGTAACAATGCAATACTCTAGTAAGCATAAAGATACAGAGTACACACAAATATTTTTTAACTATATTATTGAACTAATTAAATTGTTCTTTTCAGAATTGTACATAAACTGTCTTCCATGCAAAGCATGCATTTACGTTTTTTAATTTATAATACAGCATATGGGACTGGCTATCTTTTGGAGCAGAGATCCAGATTATGTCTATGATGTCCTAAAATGCTTTCTAGGTAGATAGCTCACTATGTTTTGAAACAGATCCATACTAATTTGTAACAAACAGACATCAGCGGTTAAGCATTGAATTGACCCAATGAAGCTTCAGGCACAAAGATGTTCAATATGTGTGTTTCAGTATGTCGGCCAGTTATTTATAGTATCAGCATATATTTAGCACATGCTGTGGCTATATATGTGCATATATACAGTAGTAGTAGTAGTAGCAACATTTGAAGTGGATCAAAAATGTCATCAAAGTTGTCCTTAGAAGAAGGTTTTAGAACAACTTTAATGAAAGCTTTTGATCCATTTCAAATGTTGACTGCGTGTGTGTATATATAATATATATATATATATATGTATATATTTATATATTTTTATTATATATATATATATATATATATATATATTTGCACAGTTTATATATAATTAGAGATGCACCGATATGAAAATTTGGTTGATATTATGTATGATTTTTACATCCGCATAGTAAACACACAGAAGTATTGATTGAGAGAACTGACCACGTGTCTCTGGACCTCATTCCTAAAGGTCAAGAGAAAGTTCTAAAGGTTAAAGATCAAAATAAGAGAGTTTGTCATGTCACTGCTGCCATATTCATCATGTTGTTGCACCACCACAACATCATTATGCTCATGTGTTTGTGTTTGTACTGTAGGTGTGTGTATTAGTACCCAATTCCCTGTTGTTCTCCCACTTCCCATAAACACACATGCACACACATGCACAATGGAAGGTGTTGCAGCTCCAGACAGTCTGTCGTCCCGAATTTCCAGAGTTTTAGATAAACAAACTAAAAATACACACCCTTGTTTTTTTTAGCCTGACCCTATAAGTCACATACACATGTTATCAAAACAGAAAACTCATCCCATGATGTATCATGCTGTAAACTTATGTGACACGTTTTTGTAGGGAGTGTCAGAAATGGTTGTCCATGAAGAGTATTTATAGATTCACCTGAGTGTGTGTCACTTCGAATGCAATCTATCATGAAATAAGTGTGTGTATGCGCATTTTTGTGATTTATGAGGACACAAATTTATGACGTAAACATGAAATATGAGGACAGTTCATGAGTTTAAATAGCTTTAAAAACATACTAAACAATGTTTTATTAAAAATGTAAAAATGCAGAGGGTAGGTTTAAAAGTAGGGTTAGTGTAGGGGGACAGATTGTACAGTTTGTACAGTATAAAAACCATTACGCCTATGTAATGTCCTCACTTTGATAGCAAAACAAACCTGTGTGTGTGAGTGTAAGTGTGTGTGGAACTCATTTGCATATCCTCCTGTGCCAAAACTTCCTGTATTTGAAAATGCTGCCACAACTTTTCATGTTTAACAATATGTGCAGACCTTGCCAGACACACACTCATCTCTCTCTAATCTCTCCATTCTTTTCTTTTCATGGTAGTTGCTATTAAAACCCTGTGGATTTATTAATTGCGTACGGATTTTAAAGACCCCTGCAGCCCTACAGGGTGTACGTGATTCTACCTCCGATAAACGTGCAGTAAATTTTGGGAAATTCCTCTCTCTGAATGCTGGAAGTTGGTGTACGTGTTCAGGGTAGCTTGAAGTTCAGGTCATTTCAGGAAGTCTTGCATCAATACTTTCAAAAGCCTGCCAAATCTGTTATATTAAAACAACATGCTTTGACACAATAATACCAACAACAATAATGTATATTAATAAATAATTCAGCCACACCTTTGCTTTGATGAAATTAATTGTGTGTTCATGTTGAGTGTTGTCAAGGAGAGGTCAAGATCAGGTGAAATGCCAAATTACACTGCAAAGGTGGCACAGAAGCACTTCTGAAGTGACAATTAGGTATGTTTACACAGACTGTTTAATGCTGCACAGAGGTGGCATAAATCAATTTACACAAACATTTTAACTGCATATTGTTATACTAGGGGCTGAAATGGTCAGAGCAGCATACTTTAGCCTGGTTTTTATGCTGTGTTGCGTCTTTACACAGAATTTTGAGCAGAGACTCTCCTAATGAGCTGATGATCTAAATCAGGTGTGTTAAATAAGGGATACATACAAAATGTGCAGAGCAGTGGGTCCCGAGGACTGGAGTTGAGAAACACTGGTTTAAGGCAAGCGCGAGCTCCGTGGGCGGGGAATGTCAGCATTTAAAGGGCCACACACCCTGAATCGGCTCATATTTAATGATGTCCCAAAATAGGCAGTTAAAAAAATGAATTAAAAAAAAATCTATGGGGTATTTTGAGCTGAAACTTCACAGACACATTCAGGGGACACCTTAGACTTATATTACATCTTTTAAAAAAAAGTTCTAGGGCACCTTTAAACAAATGTATTTGTCATTGAATCATTCATGCAAGAGATTTTTTTTTCAGAAACGCTGATTCATCTAGTAATGAAACAAGTGAAGTATTTATGAGTCATTAAATCATTCATTCAACCCATTTCTTAAAATAATTCATTCTAATTAATTAAAGGGATAGTTCACCCAAAAATGAAAATTTGATGTTTATCTGCTTACCCCCAGCGCATCCAAGATGTAGGTGACATTTTTTCTTCAGTGGAACACAAATTGTGATTTTTAACTGCAACCGCTGCCGTCTGTCAGTCAAATAATAGGTAATAGGGGTGAATGGGAACTTCTATTAAAAGAGTAAATAAAACTTGCTTAGACAAATCCAAATTAAACCCTGCGGCTCGTGATGACAGATTGATGTCCTAAGACACGAAACGATCGGTTTGTGCGAGAAACCGAACAGTATTTATATCATTTTTTACCTCTAATACACCACTATGTCCAACTGTGTTCAGCATTCGCTTGGTGATGTCTGATCGCGCTCTGACAACGGCAGTGATGTCTAGCACTCATTGAAGTATATGCGCGAGACATCACTGTCGTTGTCAGAGCGCGATCAGACATCACCAAGCGAATGCTGAATGCAGTTGGACATAGTGGTTTATTAGAGGTAAAAAATGATATAAATACTGTTCGGTTTCTCCCACAAACCGATCGTTTCGTGTCTTAGGACATCAATCTGTCGTCACGAGCCGCAGGGTTTAATTTGGATTTGTCTAAGCAAGTTTTATTTACTCTTATAGTAGAAGTTCCCATTCACCCCTATTATTTGACTGACAGACGGCAGCGGTTGCAGTTAAAAATCACAATTTGTGTTCTACTGAAGAAAAAAAGTCACCTACATCTTGGATGTGCTGGGTGTAAGCAGATAAACATCAAATTTTCATTTTGGGTGAACTATCCCTTTAAACATTTTAAATAGACTGCAGCAGTTAACATTTTGCCAGAACCTCTAGTAAATTAAATGTTATTTTGTTTACTTGTCTGTTCAGAATCGTGATTTTTTTTTTTATTTGAAACAAAAAAATATGGCTCTCAATTTATCCAGAATAGTGCAGCCCTATATTATAATATTTATTAATATTTTGAAGTAGCCTTTGTTTTATATATATAATTTATTTCAATTTTTTTTTTGTAATTTTCTGTGCTTTTGTCATTTTTATTAGTTATTTAATATTTCTATTTAGCTTTAAAAACATATATATAGGACGTTTTCCTGTCACTTGTGTAACTAACAACTTCTGATTTAGCAAGCAAGTCCACCCAGAGAAGATTTTTATTGCTCAGAGGCTGTTCTTTTATATCACAGCAATCTTAACAGAGTTCCTAATTATGTTTCATTTAAGTACCAAGTTTGTCTCAGATGATTCTTGACCATATAGTAAGATTTTAGAGCTGTAAAATAAATATGAATAGCAGCTCTGATCATTTGGTGAATTTGAATATATTGACATCTTGCTAACTACAAAAATTGAGTCTCTTTTGAAAACCTACAGGAGATGCATGTGAGAAACTGAGTCATTATTTGCTCCATTTGCTCTCCATTTAATCTCATTGCTTTCTATGAGCAACAGTTGAGATATTATGAAGATCTCATTTGATGTTTTTCTCTGCTTGGGAAGTTAAGATGCCAGATGAGGACCAGTATCAAAAACTCAACGTGACCATCGATATTTACTCAATAGTTTAATGAGATTTACTTTCGTTCAGGTTAATATTATTACTAGAGCTCGTAGGAGGCATGAGGAGATGGACGACTTCCTCTGGTAATGAGAATAGAGTTTGTTAAGGTGAAGCCGGGCTTGTATGAATCGGTTAGTGTTGTAGGCCTCAGGGTGGGGTCAAGGTCAACATGTGGAGCGAGTGAGTCATCAATCAATATGATCCGCCCGCCCTCCACATGTTTGTCATCAATCACACTGATGGACCGTCCGTCCGTCCGTCCGTGTGTGTGTGTGTGGGTGGGGGGGGGGGTGGTAGGGGTGGGGGGTCAGAGGTAATTGTTAATTAGTGACTAAACCATGTAGAACAACAGATGCCAGACCATGAGACAAGAAGCCAATTGATGTTTCTTTCACGTGTGTGTGTGTGTGTGTGTGTGTGTGTTAGAGAGATCTTCCATGCCCTCAGGAGAGGAACCTGATCTTGATGTTTTTGTCTAAAATAATCCTAGTGCTCTGCAGGCCATCATTCACACACACACACACACACACACACACACACGCTTATCTAGCTATCTAAATTGAGACTTCCCGTTGACTTCTGTTATTGTTAAAGAAATAGTTCATCTAAAAAGGATCTTTTAGAGCAGATTGAAAGGAAATAACAAGAGAAGAGAAAAGACAGGTATGTTTAGGATGTTGTTTAATAAAAGTAAAAGCTCTTGAAGTGTCTTCTGTGTGTGTTTGAGGATTTTGAGCAGCGGTTTTCAGTCCACCCACTGATGCAGTCCGTCTCTCATCGTGACTCGTCCGTCTCTCAGCGTCTCACTAATGGAAAGACGTTGATTTGAGGGCTCAGAAATGTGACTGATATATCTGCTCTTCATGTCAGGGAATGCTGGAATGTGTGTGTTGGAAACCAGAAAACACTTTTCTTTGTCCCCTTATCTCAGAGGGTCGTGTCATATTGTGTGTGTTTGGATGTCTGGGAAGGATTTTTTTTTCTACAGAAAAGCTCATTCAGTTCAGTGAAGATTAA
Organism: Culter alburnus; assembly: GCA_028476615.1. Lineage (NCBI taxonomy): Eukaryota > Metazoa > Chordata > Actinopteri > Cypriniformes > Xenocyprididae > Culter > Culter alburnus. Next base: position 178,440 of record JAOTNS010000449.1, on the reverse strand, counting down.
GTCCAGTGGGAAGAGAGAATGAGAGATGATTTCCTCTTCCTTTGGTGTCTCCTGAACCTCTGGATCAATCTTAAACAGAGATTAGAGTCTGGACTGATGGTGATAATCTGTCGTGAGGTCTGTTCCCTTCTTTAGGATTAGCAGAGGAACATCTAAGAGCCTTAGGAGATCCTTGTGGTGTTTATTTTTTCCTTCGAGAGTTTCTGTTTATATATATATATCAAGTTTTTCTTTACTCCTAGAAGGTTTCCAGCAACATTTAACCTTATAAAGCCTACTATATTATATTTCATACATGAATTTCTCTAAACATTTTGCTGAATCTGCTACAATCTACTACATCCCTTCTGTCGTCTGATTGATAGTTTATACGTTATTTTCAAGTAAAAAGCTTTTTAGCTTCTGATTTTTATAAAGTAAATGTAAGAATAACTTTTACATTGTAATTCATACTTTAAGATGATCATTTGCTGGATTTAAATTATTTTTTTTGAAATATGATTCATTAGGCTTTTGAGGAATATTTGTTCTCTCAATCATCATTGTATTGTATTGCATTATATATTTTGCTCCCAAAATAAAAATTACAGAGCTTTGATCATAAAATTAAGCATTTAAATATCATCTTACTAAGACATATTATTGGCAGATATAGAGTGCCAACTGATAATGCATTTTATGCATGTAAGATCAGAATTTCATCTTACTTTTTGTCCATATAAATAACAACATTTGCATTTGGGCCTCTGAATATAACTGAGGTGTTTTTTCCTCCCGATGTATGAGCTCCATATTCTCACTATATCATACTATATGATCCATAAAAGCCTGATGTATCAAATATGATTCTCAACAAAAAAAAAAAACATATACAAACTTTTTAAAGTTATTTTTCTAAAGGTTCAATAAACTGTTACATTTTTAAACAATTACATTTTTATTTTATACGATAGGTTTACAGGGATAAGTATGCATGAATGACTTTCACTGTGTTCGTATTATATGTGATATTGTTAAATGCAAAAAAAAAAAATGCATTAATGACTGAAATTAGTTATTAAGGGGCTGTTTACACAACACAGTTTTCAACTAAAAACGTTTTTTAAAAAAATGTATGCGTTTTGGCCAGTAATTTACATGACAACGGGGGCCTTTTTTGGGGGGCCTGAAAACGCAAACTTTTAAAAATGGGTTTCAAAGTTTTCGAAAACAATACCATTTGTGTCTCTGTGTAAACTACAAAAACATGAATTTTGGAAAAGGTGATGTCATGTGCATGTGCATTATGTGTTCAGTGTTGGGGAGTAACTACTTACATGTAATTTAATTACAAAAAAAAATGTAACTGTAATCATTTACTTAGAAAACGTGTAATTAACTTATTATGAAAATGTTACATGATTGCAAAGAGGGTTACATCTGAATATTTTCTGTAAAAAGCTAGGATATGTTGAATAATATTAATTTGTTACTTTGCCTGTTTTTGATGTTTTTACCTGTTTTTGATGTTTTTGATGATTGCATTTAAAACATATTGCATTTCAATGTAATCTGTAACCTATTACTTTTCCAAAGTAATCTTCCCAACACTGTGTGTTTAGACTATAGGAGCTTAGGGTTTCTTTAACAAAGTGACATCGCCATCTACTGGCCTGGCAGCAGAATACAGAGTCTTTAGTCATTTTTGCGGATCCGTGTGAATGGGGATTGTTTTGACAATGTTGTCGTCTATGTGTGAAAAATGCAAAGGAAAAACTTTTCCATTTTTTAGTACATTGTAAACGTACCCTAAAATAAATGACTTCTGGGTGGCTGGAAGTCATTTATTTGACATTTAAGGAATTGATCTGTTTGCATTCCCATTCATGGCAACTTTTTGAATGGTTATTAATGCAAAATAATGCTTTTTGCTATCATATGTTGTAGTTACCATCTAGCAGCTTAAGATAACAGGGTCATGCTAACCAGCCAAACCTTGACCTCATGTTCCCATCGTTTGTTTGGTCTCTGGAGTCGGATAGACGTTTATAGTAGTGTGCCGGAGTCTAAGGCATCTTTCATCTTCCTAGTTTTCATCCATACATACACAGACGTCTAAACACAGAGCGATGTGCATGTGTGTGTTTGCACGTAAATGAGTGATAAGGACGATGAAAAACGGTGATGTTTTTCAGGCAGGAGGAGTAGGAGGACACGACACGCCAGATTATATAAACATCACACATTCTTTATTTATGATGTCAAAACATGTTTTACTCAAATATATGGATGAGAGAATTAAAAGTGACTGGTGCATGCTGGGAAAACACCCAGAATTCCTCATTCATCATCTTCTGGTCTGTCTCTCGCTCTCTTGACTTCACCTCCCTTTCCTGGCTTCTCTCTCCATCATAAATGCATCATTGTTTTGTGCATGGAGAACTGGCGGCTTTTCATGTTCCATCGTATATACTTTATAATCATCTCATAATTGAATCATTTAATAAATGTTTATAATAATCTGATACATACTCCAGGTACTTTGTTATCTGGATAGCATATTGACACAGAATTAACGTCATCCTGTATCTCTCTTCTCTCGTAGTGTGTAAGGTGGGCTACTACAGGTCTCTTTCTTCAGACGCCGGCTGTCGTAAATGTCCACTGCACAGTTACTCCACAAATGAAGGAGCCACTTCCTGTGATTGTGACAAAGGATATTACAGATCGGAGACTGATCCCGCTGCCATGCCTTGCACACGTGAGTTAAACACAAACATATGCACCAGTTTGAAGTGGGTGTACCATGTTTTTTTAAAAACTACTATTATGGTGTTTTACATGGACCTTGGAGTACCATGTAAATGGGTATTTGAGTGACTTTTTCAAGATTTTACTTTAAAAATTATATGAATATTTCACGTAATTGGATCAGATAATACAGTTTCCATTTAATAAGCATCTTTATTAATAAAAAATACAAATATATTTTTTAAAAGCCAGATGTTCCCTCTTCAGCAATCTAAAGCTGCATAATGTAATTTAATTAGTGCTGTCAATTGATAATAATAATAATAATAATAATAAATCACACATTTTTTTCTGTAATTAATCATGATTAAAAAAGTTTTTAATATATTTATATTGTAATAATTCCACAGTTACTCTCCAAATTAATGTAGAAACAACTTAAAGACAGTATATTTGTTTAATGGCATCTTTTTATGAATGAAGGTCACTGATACTAATACTTTTTTAAAACATTAATTATAGACATTCAGTATTACAGTATAACTAAAAGCTGTCAATTTCAACATTTATTATGCTTTAAAAAATAACTTTTAATTTAAGTAAACTTAAAACAATCTTCACATAAACCCATTATAATAAATGTCATATTTACCTGTTGCCTATCTAACAGACAGGAAATATACAGAAATTAAATAAAGTTATCAAACAATTTACAATTTCATTTCAATTTCAATTTACACTTCTTCACTGCATAAATTATAAATTTAATATAGATTAATTCATATTAAAGCTACAATTTTCTGTTACTTTTGTTCTTTGATTAACATTAATGACAGACATCACAGCAACTGCTTTAGGCTGCTGTCACTTTAAAGCTGCCACTGCTGAACATGGCACGGATCTGACGACATCTCATTTCCTCACAACACTTTGTTCATTTAAGACATTATTTAACTAATTTAAGACTGCTCTTATGAGGATACTCGACAAAATGGGCATTTTGGCATTTTTGTATGTTATTGTTTGTTCAAGTGTGAAAGAGTACTTGATACTGGCGCTCGTCTTTCTGTGCACACGAGTCACACATGACATTCACAGACAGCACGTACTCGTTCGTCTTGTGGCGCTTGAATGGTTTAAAAGCATTTGCGTGAATAAGAGCGTGATCATATAGTGTAACTCTAGCCAAATTATGATGGAAAAAACATGCTGCATTAATTGCGTTAAATATTTTTAACGTGATTTAACTGAATGCGCTCTAATTTTGACGGCACTAAATTTAATTTAAAAATTAAATTTAAATGACTTACAGAATGTCTTTAAAATGAAAAAAAAATGAGCTGAAACATATTGTCTGAAAAATTAAAATATACAGAAATAACTAATTGAAAGTAAAAATTCTAATGTATGTTGTGCATGGGCATGTGATTAGTTCTGTTTACATTCTTTTATGTGCAGCAGATGTTCCTCACATCAAATAAATGAATTTAAATGAGACAGTATCAGTCTCACTCTACCAGCTGTCTGTCTATCCTCCTTCTCTCTCTCTCTTCCATACTAATGACCAGCTCTATCTCTTTGTAGAACAGACGCTGTTTGTCCTCTCCTTCTGTTCTTGTTTTCTCTCCCATTTCTTCTGTCTCTTTCTCTCTTATAGAAAGTTTTAGAGTACACAATACGGTACTTATGTAAATACACACACACACACACACACACACAAAATAACAAAACTGAACCTTGGTAAAAAAAAAAAAAAAAAAACAGAATTTCCATAATTCTGATTGTTTTACAATAAATATTTAAAATAAAATATATACGTAATATTTAAATTCTGATCTCTTATGTTCACCAAGGTTGCATTTATTTGATCAAAAATACAGTAAAATCAGCATTATTGTAAAATATTATTACAGATTAAAATGTTTTCTATTGCAATATATGTTAAAATGTAATTTATGCTTATGATCAAAGCATCATTACTCCAGTCTTCAGTGTCACATGATCCTTCAGAAATCATTCTGATATGATGATTTGCAGCTCAAGAAACATTTCTGATTATTATCAGTGATTAAAACATTTGTGCTGCTTCATATTTTTGTGGAAACATACATATATGCAACATTGTTATTTAAAAATAAACTAATTTTCCATTATATCTCTAGCAAAATTTTATGTGAAAGATATCTAAAGCTTTCTTTCTCTCTGTGTTTACCGCAGGTCCTCCGTCCGCTCCACACAATCTGATATCTAATGTCAACGAGACGTCGGTGATGTTGGAATGGAGTCCGCCGCTCTCCTCCGGAGGCCGTCAGGATCTCACCTATAACGTGGTGTGTAAGCAGTGTGTGCGAGACACACAGAGATGCACACTGTGCGGGGACGACGTGCGATATTCTCCGCAACGGCTGAGTCTGCGCTCCACGCGGGTGTCCGTTCACCAGCTGCAGGCGCACACCAACTACACCTTCCAGATCTGGGCCATCAACGGGGTGTCCAAACACAACCCTAGCCTGGAGCAGGCCGTGTCCGTCACGCTCACCACCAACCAGGCTGGTAAGTTTGTGTGTCCAAAGATGCTCAAATTTAATCAGGTGTCATGTTTGCATGTGATACATTGCTGGCCAAAGGTTTTAGAATAATTAATATTTTTAGGGGTTCAAGCACGTAGCACAATACAGATCAGAGAGCAGCTTCACTCCTGATTCTCCTAGTTTATTTCCAGACAGATTTAGTACTTTCAGGTGTGAGGGGTTTGATCTCAGAGCTGAAGCCAGAGCATTGCAGCCTTCATCTGTAACACTACAACACCTCAGCCTGTAGAGAACAATGACACAGTTTGAATTGTAGTTTAAGTATCTGTAGATCAGGTCTGATCTGGTCTCAGATCAGGAGAGGAGATTTAATGACAAGCATTGCCACATACTGCTGCTGATAGAATAAGATTTATTGTATAAACTGTCATGTCCTTCATGACTGAACAGACACACAGAGTTGAATGTGAGATATTGTTTGGAGAAACAGTCACTTGCACCACTAATAAATACCTACAGGATATTTGTTTCACAAGACCAACATGTTCCCAAATACATATCATTTATTAACTCTTGTGATCAAACACAGTTGTGTCATGATTGTTCATCTAGCAGTTTATAAACTAAACAGAAATGTGGTGAAATCAATAGAGATGGTTTTTGGTGTTTGTATTTAATCATGATCATCTTTCCTTTCTTAAATAATGCTTTGCTCAGGATATAAAAGGAAAAGGAAATTGCTGATGGAGGAGAAAGATTGAAAGCTTTCTGTAATTGTTACATTTTCCAAAGATCAGTATTCTCCCCTAAAAGTGACCAGGCAGATCTAACCTTAAGTCGTAGAGGCGCTGAAACTTTGAGGGCTGGTAGTACTCACACCATCTACGACATCACCAAGGCTAGCCCCGATCAGCCTGACGGGGGTGCTACAACGGTGAAAAGTATGAAATGGCCAACCCAGTCTCATTGGAAAAACATACCTGTGGGAACATTTTTGCGAGTCACAAAATACTTACCAATACGTACATATCACTGCAGTTTCGTTTCGTTTTTTTTTTTTTTTTTTTGCCGGAACAGATAAACGTGAATATGGTACAATTTTATGACGTTGGTTTTTATACGAATCACCGCAGTTCTGATTTGAAATTTGCACTCCATTGCGTTCTAAAATAACGTACCACCAACACTACACCTAAACCTACCCGATAGTGTTAACAAAAGCAAATGTGACAAAAAAAAGCAACCGTAATCGTGCCGTTTTAGCTTGTTTAGATCTCTCTTTGAGCTCTTTTATACCGTGACTTGCCTTTCACGGGATTCGTACCCAAGGCTTCCTCGACTTAAGTACAACTCTGTATCAGCTGAGCTACCGAGCAAGCTTGTTATGTCAGAAAAGCAATACATATGGAGCTGGTTAAGCAATGCAAAGTCCAAAATATATTAGTTTACAAATTGTGCACTTTGGTAAAAAAGCGTTTTGAAGTCATAACATAATATTGTGCAAGAAGACGTGAAATTTAGTCTTTATTAATCCGTAATCTGACCCCGTAATCATAACTGTGTATGCAAATGATTAAAAGTGCTTGCTGTTTTACTGCCTCTAGTGTTCATTTCAGTTGGAAACTGCAGTGATATGTATGTATTGCTACATATTTTGGCGACTCGCGAAAACGTTCCCACAGGTACCTCTTTCCTATGAGACCAGGTTGGAAATGGCTCATAACTCCTAAACCGTTAGGCGTAGGCTCAAGTGTCTTATACCATTGGAAACCTTGGCTCAAGACAGATTTGTTCGCCATTGCAAACTTGCTAACAAGTTTTATGCCTCTCTAATTATGTGGTGTTTGATATGTGACACTAAAGACTGGAGTAATGATGCTGAAAATTCAGCTTTGTATTACAGGAATAAATTACATTTTTAAATATATTCAAATAGAAAACAGTTGTAAGTTGTAATAATATTTCACTGTTTTACTGTATTTTTGATCAAATGAATGCAGCCTTGTTGAGCAGAAAAGAATTCTTTCTAAAACATTTTTTAAAAAATCGTAGTTATTCCAAACTTTCAACCAGCACTGTACTATATTTCTCACCTAATATTCAGAGAAAACATTTCAATTTCACTCCCCTAATCACCTACGGAGAACTTCTGTATGACCTTTCTGCTCCATTACAAACACACACACATGTAGAGCATCAAATACACTCTATTTTGATTCATGACTGTGTGTGTGTGTAATTGCCGACTTGTGATATGCGGTCTTTGCTCTTGATGGTGTCTTGGGTTTCCGTCGGAATAGAGCGTTAGCTGGAGTTCCGGAACTTTCTGTGACAACCCAAGCCTGTAAATCAGCCTGAGGGGTCGGAGTGTGGAGTTTAGGGTGTAGGATGTAGGGCGTAGTGTGGAAGGGTGGGGTTTTGTCATGCATTGACGTGCCTTTGGCTATAAATCAGAGGACCATGTGTCCTACTTAGTTGTGCAGTGGGCGGTCGTGTGTATATTTAGAATAATCAACATACACTGCTTAATGTAGATGCTACTGACATACGTTTAATAATAGACCAAACAATATATTCCTGCTGTCATAGTGAAAAAAAGAGAAAGTCAGATAAAGAAGTTTCTGTGTAAAACCTCCTTAACTGTGGTAAAAATTATTAAAAAAAAACATGCTGTTTGTCGCTTTATTCATCAATATGATAAAAGAAATAAATCTTCATTTATTAAATCATTCATACACTTCTAATAATAGTAAAAACAATTATTTTGTATTATAGATAACACATAATACAGCATCACTACGGCGCATAATATCAGTAATCAAATATTATTAGAAATTTATTATTTTTTTAATTATTAAAAAATATATATTATGTCAATTCTGACTGTCCCAGCATGCACTAAAGCAGGGGTCTCAAACTCAAATTGGCTGGGATTGACACCTCATAGGAGGGCCATTTTAACATTCAAGCACAAGAAAGTGCAAAATTTCTGAAAATTTACTTTCCTTTGCATTATTTCTCATTTACTTCAATTTTTTTATTTCTAAAATATTTTTGCCATACTTAACAAAAAAATGTAAACGGCAGTGTCTCTATCATTGTTACATACAGTATTAGATTTTAACAGTTAGAGCAAATATTTTCCCTTACGTTATTTTAGCTTAAATAACATCAAAATCTTGCACTGAACAACACTGTACTGAACAAATGCAATCCCTGAATACATTTGTACACTATTCTATTAGTAAATGGCCCACGGGCCGGCAGTTTGAGACCACTGCACTAAAGGCTTTAACAAATGCACATATAGTATGATGTTCCTAAATCATTTTCACTAAATCTTAAAGCTCGAGTGTTAACAGTGATCGAGCGCAGATTCTCATCTTTCCTTTTACGTTATCTCAGCCAGACACACACACACCCCCAACTCCATTATGGTCCATATCTGTCAGAGCAGACGGCATGATGGATGTGTGTTAGAGATGAGTGTGTTTGGTGCTTGAAGAGGGCGGTGACCCCTGTGTTTTTGGCTGGAGGGGGTCGTCTCCGAGTCCCCCCGAGGGACGCCCCTAAATCACTTTTAGTCTGTCGGGACTGGCAGAAGAAGATGGATCTCTGAGATGGAAGAGGGCCGCCGTCGAGCTGCTGCTACAGCTGGCAGGGGATCGAATTGTTTAACTGTCCCACACACGCTAATGCACGAAACTCTAGCTTTAGCACTTGAATTTAGGATGCTTAGATAGGCCAACTGTACATTTTCTATTGTGGTAGGGATATTAGGGCTGCATGATTAAATTAAGTAAAACTGGAAACATGATATGGCTTAGCATGATTATGAAATTGCAAAGGCTGCAATTTAATTAAATATATGCACAGCATGTTTTAGAGTAAAGCACGGCACTGTGTTCATTTACACACGTGCAACTATGAATGCTGGTCCACATAAACTCATCTCTGCATTTGCTCTGAGTTTGGGTTGTTTATAACATGCATTTGTAAAATGCAACATGTGTCAAACATCTTCCCTGCTTTAGAGAAGAGGAAGAGTTGTTGTAGTAGAGTGTTGTTGCCATGTCAGTTCATTTCATACTGGATTTGCACAAAAGATTAACATGACGGCACATGCTAGTCGATGAGTTGAATCAACTCCACAGCAACTACATAAATGTATCCACTAACCATTCAGAAATGTCCAGTTTCATTCTAAAAGTTGTAACTTCTTCCTGAGTCTCTCCATCAGTGTCCGACTCCGGTTTGAACAATGTAAGGCTGAACACCATTACTGTGTGTTCACACCGCCGGCGGCGAGAGCGTCAAAGTGACGCTAGTCATTCATTTTCAATGAGAGCCGGCGGCGAGCTCCGGCGAGCGGCGCGGCGCGGCGCGTCTTGGACGGTGAGAGCGTCGAGGAGAGTTGAAATCAGGTTAACTTTATGGTAATGAGCTATGACGCGGTTCGGCGGCAACCAATTGGAATGTAGAGGTCCTCGCTTGAGAGGCTTCCGATTGGTTGACGCGACTTGTCATTTACTTTGACCCTCCCGTCGGCGGCGGTTTGAACGAACAGTACAGCGTTGTTGGCAGGGCGGCCAAGGCGACTGTTGACGCTCTCGCCGGCGGCGGTGTGAACGCACGGTTACTGACAATACTCATTCTGGCTGTGTGAGATTCTCCCGCTTTGTTGTTGTTGAGCAACCGAAGCGCGAATGAGCAGCAGCTCATTTGCATTTAAAGGGACATGCACAAAAACGGCGTGTTTTTGCTCACACCCAAATAGGGGCAAATTTGACAAGCTATAATAAATGATCTGTGGGGTATTTTGAGCTGAAACTTCACAGACACATTCTGGAGACACCAGAGACTTATATTACATCTTGTAAAAGGGGCATAATAGGTGCCCTTTAAAGCATTTTAAATTACAATTTTTATCAGAAAAATCACAATTCGATTTTTCACAAGTTCATGCAGCCTTACAGTATATGGTAAAATGTTTTAAATGAAGCTAATAGTTTATTTTACTGCTAGCTTAAAGCATTGTCATGCTAGTTTGTCGGCACTTTTTTCCATTTTCAGTCACCTAAATAAAACCAAACCTTCACGTTTTCTGAAATATTGTGGTTTAAGAGTTAGAAGTTTGTTCAATGCCAAATATGAGCAATATTAATAGTCCTGCTTGACTTAACGAACAGACTTAATTAGCCAAAATACACAGAAGGGGATGTGTAGGACTTCGCCAAAAAACAGCATTTGAATTCTGTGGAAATTTGGCAAGCTTTCTGTGGTTTTGATATCTAGAGTTGTTCTGTTTGGTAGAGGAAAGTAATACATGGGGATTTTTTTTCTTCTTCTTCTTCTTTCACATCCCTCAGAATCCGTTTTCTTTTGCTGTTTTTCTCTTTTTCTTTATTGTGTCTCTGACTCTGTGTGATGTGTCTTTGGAAAAGTAGAGAAGACGACGCACATCTCTGATTCTGTCTGTTTGACTTTCTCACCCTCAACAAAAACAGCTTCAGGGGGGAAAAAAAACAAACAGACAATAGCAGTGTTAACTCCAAATCCACAGTTTAGAAGAAGAAAAGGTCTCCTTGTCCTCTGGGTTTATCCTTTCCCTCTCCATTTGTCTCTGATGTGATAAAAGAAAGACAGATGTCTCGGGAAAACCTGACAAAAGTACAATTCAGTAAACATAAACCTTTTATAAATATATTAACTCTTTCTGTCTCTCCTCAGCTCCCTCTACGGTCATGACTGTTGAGAGTAAGGACATCACCCGCCACACGCTCTCTCTGTTCTGGGACGAACCTGAGAAGCCCAACGGTGTCATACTGGAATATGAGGTTAAATACTACGAGAAGGTGAATAATGGGAAACATCTTTTCTTTTGTCATATTTTAAAGCCCTGGTGATGACAGAATTTTAATTTAAGGTGCACTGTTCCTTTAAGATACTGTATAGCACTGTGGACACTTGCTGTCTGGATAAACAGGAAGTGAAGTTTTATTGGAGTTAAAATAGCCCTCAAATGTCCAGCTATTGACCTCTTACCTTCCTCTTGTCTTCCGTTCTCTGTCTCTCTATTTATAAATCTCAGGATCAGAATGAGAGGAGTTATCGTATCGTAAAGACGACGTCTCGTAATGCTGATATTAAAGATCTGACCCCGCTGACCTCCTACGTGTTTCACGTGCGCGCTCGCACTGCCGCGGGATACGGAGAGTTCAGTGCCCCCTTCGAGTTCAGCACCAACACTGGTGAGTGTAGAGCTCATGTTCAACAGTGTGTTTAATTGAGTTGGGAAGATCTAGAATCAGATGTATTTACACTACACAAATGAAAAATATAAATATGATAGGCCTGACATTTAAAAAAGGCATACACTCTTAAAAAAAGGTTGCATGATTTGGAGAAAAAAATCGAATTGTTTTTTTTTTTTTTTTATCTGATAAAAATTGCGGTTGCATTTTAGAATGCAGTTTTTAAAAAAGGCTTGTGTGTAAGGCCAGAAATGTTTGATTATATATCAATATTATTATAAAATAATAATAATTATTATTATTATTAACAGTTTTGTTATTACTTTTATTATTATTACTAAAAATATTAAACAAAATAAGTAATATTACTTTTGCAATATTTCACAGTTAAATAAAAAAAATTGAGAATTTAAGAAAATAATAATATTAATTTTATTTTAAAATGCAACTGTATGGATGTCTTAATTTCTTACTTTTAATTTCTTACTCTTGCTATCAAGCTTTTATTTTGGAGGAAAACTGCAGGAATCTATATATGAGCAATATCACACGAGTAGCCATGCGATATGGCTGTATATCAGCACGCTGTGATTCGTCCGTAGGCACGAGGCCGCAGGCCGAGTGCCGTAGGTAATCACAGCGTGCTGATATACAGCCATATCGCACGGCTACGAGTGTGATATTGCGTTTATACAACAGTTCGACGGCACGAGTGTGTAAATAAATAAGAACAACAACGGAGTGTCTTTAAAACCCTCTTTTGTGCAGCACTACTTCCTTCCGCCACGGATTCAAATCTCAGGTTGTCAGTTAGACCAAGCCTCCGTTACTAATTCTAAAACGTCACTTCAGAACTAGTAACGAAGGAACGTTTCAAAACTCAAGTTGTCAGTTGAACCAAGCCTCCGTTACTAACTCTAAAACGTCACTTTAGAACTAGTAACGAAGGAACGTTGAGTCGCTTCATTGAAACACATTGAATTTTGTACAGTATTAGAGAGAGAGAGAGAGAGAGAGAGAGAGTAGGCTATTACCTGTGTCTGGTATATTGCATTACTTTGCATTACCTGTGTCTGGTATATTCATTCTTCAAGTCGATGTCCATAATATTATATCCTTTATACAAGTCCGTTTGAATGTCCGCTGAGGAAAGCGATCTTTGTATTTGTCCTTTTTTACCACAGCGCTAAAACAACTTCCTTTTGCAAAAGTTCCTTTCAATTTAAAAGTCTCTTGTGCTTCACTGACTCATTCTCCTGTAAAGTGTTGCCGCCATCTAATGGCGTATTAATGTAATGTTCACTCAATCCATATTACTTAATGGACATATTTATATAAAATAATATTTATTGAACAACAAATAAGCACAATAGTACAGTTCAGTCAAACATAAAGCACTAGTTATTAAAAAAAATAGGTCACCATTTACGCTGGTATGTGGGTTTTACAAATATTTAACGAATGAAAAGGATTTTAAAGAGCTTGTGACAAAACCTCCTAACTCCATTGGATCCTCAAACTGTCAATCAAGCCTCATTAATCTGCCTCACCTCCTGAATGAAGTGCGCACGCAGTTTGGACATCTCCTCTGTGCAATGCAAAGGTAAATAAAGATCTGATGTTTGAAAAAAAATTGTAAAGCGTTTTCTTTACTCAAAAAACCATATGTTTATAAAGTTTAATGTTTTACGTATTTGAAGAGCGGAGAAGAGTCTGATATGTCCCGTCTAGTTGTAGCCAATATGCTATATAAGGATGTTATCGTAACGTTTATTATTATCAAATTTAATATAGCACAATTCGACTTGCTCTGGAACAAATAATAGATTAATAAGACCAAAGATTGCCCGTTCTATGTACTCAAATTGAATTATGTCTTATGTTTAACCACTATAAGAGCCAGCGGCAAATCCCCGAGGCACTGGCCGAGATGAAGCTGTTCTCGGCGGTTACAGAAGCACTGAACGGCCGCTGACGTACTCGAGCTTGCATCTCCGAAAACGTCAAAACAAATTGTAAAATAGGCGCTGTTATTAAATATGAGTCACATATTTCAGGTCTAAACAACTACATTCTCGCCTAAAAAACTATTAAAACTACAGTTCGTGGTACAAGAAGTAGTATTTGTAAAAATTACGGTTGATTTGATCGGCCGCCATGACGGTCACTTCAAGCGGAGTGATACAAACGGTGAAAAGGCAGTAGGAGTGCTGTTATCACTGAAATATCGCATGGCTATCAGCCAATCAGATTCGAGAACCAGACAGAACTGTTGTATAAATATATATATATATATATATATATATATATATCAGTATTTTTTCCATTGTTTTCTGATATATAGTTTCTGTTCTGTTCAATCTTGCATAACAACAAGTGAGCATGGCCGTTAAAGAAACAGAACAGAAATTATACATCAGAAACAATACTGAAATATATATAAAAACAGGAAGTATCAGGCTCAGGGATGCTAAAAACACTGGATCATGAGCTGCTCGCCTGTAAATGAACACAATTCTGCGCTTCACTCTGAAACATACAGCACATGTATTTATTTAAATAAATTGATGTCTTGTGATTTGATAATTGCACTAAGCCATATCACGATTTCAGTTTTATTTTGATTAATCGTGCAGCAGTAGGTTCTCTTTTAGCATTATGGTTCCATTTAGAACCTTTGTGGTTCAAAAGATTCTTTGTAGTGTCAAAGATTCTTTAACTCCCTGGGGTCGGAGGTTGCACCGGCGATACCACCTTGTTTTTTTTTTTTTTCTTACCAGTGCAAAAGAGACTCAAAATACTCCATTGATTTTTGGACAGACATACATATAAGAGTTATACATCATTCATAACTTTTTCATACTTTCATACAGTTTTTTAATACTGAGAACTAGGGGGTTGAATGACTTATATTTTTTTTAAATCGACATTTATGGGGTTAAAGTCGAGTTGATGTTGACTAGTCGCTGAAGACATCATTGATGAACAAATAAGCCTGAACCTCGAGCTGAGACTTTAACGTGACATTAGGTTCATCATTAGGTTCTTCCTGTCACGTTTTTTAAAGAGTGTATATGATTGCAGTGTTTGTGTCTCTCTCAGTCGCAGCTCCTGTTGTAGGAGGAGTCATGAGCTCTGCCGTGCTGCTGCTGCTGGTGGCCGGATGTGTAGTTGTTCTCCTCCTCATCCTCATCATTACCTTCATCATCACCAAAAGGTGACAGAACATCTAGTATTTTTTCAACAATAGACCAGTGTTAATATTGTTAACTAAAACTACAACTATTCAAAATTAACTGAAATAAAGCTGCAATAAAATAAAATATGAGTGAATGTTAGTTAAAAAAAGTTACTAAACTTAATATAATAATAATTACTAATACTGAATCATTTTGAATATTTTAATCTCAGGAGGAGCAAATACAGCAAAACTAAACAGGCTGAGGAGAAAAACCTGCAGCCAGGTAAGCAAACCCCTTTCATCAGTCCACAGCTGGAACAAAAAATGAAAATTTTCCATTCTCAAGCCTTCTTCTATTAATGTGCCAGCAGGGGTGAGAATATATGTGGACCCTTTCACCTACGAAGACCCCAACCAGGCCATCAGGGAGTTCGCTAAGGAAATCAACACCTCCTGTATCAAGATCGAGAAGGTGATCGGCATCGGTACGTTAACAAACCTTTTATGTCTTTAGCATGTCATCTATTGATGAGAGATGCTTGTAAAGGTCACTTCCTGTCTCTGTAGGTGAGTTTGGCGAGGTGTGCAGCGGTCGTCTGAAGCTTCCTGGAAAGCGGGAGATCTGTGTGGCCATCAAGACGCTGAAGGCGGGGTTTACCGAGCAACAGAGGCTGGACTTCCTGAGTGAGGCCAGTGTCATTGGCCAGTTTGAACATCCCAATATCATTCACCTGGAGGGCGTGGTCACCAAATGTAAGTCAAAGTTGACATCAAGGGCTTTTATTTGAGGTTTGACTTGCCTTAAAGGGATAGTTTGGCCAGAAGTGAAAAATTCTCTCATCATTTACTCACCCTCATGCCATCCCCGATGTGTATGACTTTCTTTCTTCAGATAAACACAAACGAAAATTATTCAATCTCTGCAAGTCCATATAATGCAAGTGAATGGGTGCTGCTCGGTTGGCGCTTAAAAACCAGCGATCATGTGCATTTTTTCATATGACTGTAGATCAGAAGCAATGATTTATAGTTAAAAAAGTAAAAAATATTAGTGATGTCCTCACACCTATTGTTTGCTTCAGAAGATATAGATTCATCCACTGGGGTCTTATGGATTACCATCATGAAAACTGTCATGACCATTATGGATTAGTTCACCCGCTACTGCTCAAATCGGTGGGCGGGGCTAGAGAGGATATGATGTGGAAGTAGGCGCTGCAGAATCTTTTGACGCACTATGATGTTATACTGAGACAAAATCTTAGTCATTTGGGTCATTTGGGTAGCTTGGTTTTAAAGGGTTAGTTCACCCAAAAATGAAATTTCTGTCATTAATTACTCATTATTAGCCGTTATTTTTGTTTTGTTTTTGCACACAAAAAGTATTCTCATCGCTTCATAACACTGCAGTCACGTCGACTATTTTAATGATATTTTTAGTACCTTTCTGGACCTTAAAAGGTGCAATGACATTGCTACCTATGTGTACCCTTGGACGACACGAGGGTGAGTATTTAATGACAGAAATTTCATTTTTGGGTGAACTAACCCTTTAATAAAAGCTGTTTGGACTAACAAAGAAGTGTCAGGGCTCTAAAGTGCACCCATATGACTCGCATTTGCTCCTGAAAATAACTGCGTGCGACTGAAAAAATATTTAGGCGCACTGGTGCGAGTGACTCGATTGATGAATAGATCTACAATCGGAATAAAACGTACAAAAAAGTACAAAAAATGTACATTTATTTTCATATTTACACTTTACATAGACTGTTTTTTAATTAAAATATGAAACTTTTAAAGATTAATTTTTTATTACATATTTCTAAATTCAAAAAATTATATTTAAAAACATTCATACAATGTTATTTAACAATGAGCATTAAGCAGTCTATGTAAATGTCTAAGTAATACCACTTCAGAATTTTTTTTTTTTTTTTTTGATTGGTAACAGTCTGATTGGGTCTTATTGTTGTAACTGAATTTATTGTTTAACATTTAAAAACAAATTTTCTATTTTAATTTAAGAAATGTATTAAATATGATGCATACAAGTAATAAGATTAGAAAAATGCTCTTATAATGGTACAAATTAATTTAAAGGGCCAAATATCGCCCTGTAATGGGAAAGTTAATGTCTGTTATTGAACAGAATGTGCTCCTAAATTTTTAGAAAAATCTTACCGTAGAGCCCTGAGTCTTGAGTTCTGAAACTTACAGGATATTTTGATAATTGAGAGTAAACATCATATTACTAAGCCTCTAGTTTGGACTTTACGCTTAACTTTAAGAACTTACGAATGGCTGGTGCAACCCTATCCGGAACACTACATGGTCAAAAGTCTGGGTATTAAGTAGGCTTAAACCCCCTAAAGAAACAGGCTGGTGATGTCGTTTTCCTTTTGATGTGCTAATGGTTGTGTGTGTTTATGTATGCATGTCCAGCTTATCAGTGTGTTTGCTTGCTGAGCGTGTCCTGACAAAAACTGCTGTGTGATGCACACACACACACCCTTGTGGTCTCCAGATGGAGTGGGCCGCTCTGAAGGGCTAATGTGAGCTAAAAAGCACAGCAGACTCATTAATCACGTCGTCAGACCTAAATGTGTTTGGGGGTTAGAGTGTTACCCTATATCTCTAACCTACAGCCACTGCTGTGTGTGTGTGTGTGTGTGTGTGTGTGTGTGTGTGTGTGTGTGTGTGTGTGTGTGTGGTGTGTGTGTGAAAGAGAGAAAGTTTGACTTCACACACTATACATTTAGCTTCTTATTCATCTGGCCTTTCCTTCTACTTTATTTTTTCATTTTACTTAATTTTCTAACTGTCATTTCATGTTTAGTAAACCAGCAGTAGTTTTAGAATGTTTTATTTATATATATATATAATATATATATATATATATATATATATATATATATATTTAAATTAGTGCCTTCGAACGATTAATGCATCCAAATAAAAGTTTGTGTTTACAAAATATGTGTGTACTGTGTACTTAACAAAATTATTTTATAAAATTATTAAAAAAAATATTATATTTATATATATATATATATATATTATATATATATATATATAATATAAATTTAAAAATATAAATATACATGTATACATGTAAATATTCTTAAATAAATACATATGTGTATTATATACATAATAAATATACACAGTACACACATATATTATGTAAACAAACTTTTATTTTGGATGTGATTAATTGGTTGATTGTGATTAATTGATTAATTGTTGACAGCAATAATATATATATATAATATATTATATATATATCTATATATATATATATATATATTAAAACATTTAAATAAATCAACTAAAAATCTAAATTTATGTTATGGCATTGTGAAAAGGAATCTTTTAATTCACCCACAAAAAAAAAAAAAAAAATATATATATATATATATATATATATATATATATATATATATATATATATATATATATATATATTTAATTATATTTATTTATTTATTTTTTTTGTGGGTTGAATTAAAGATTCCTTTTCACAATGCCATAACATAAATTTAGATTTTAGTTGATTTATTTAAATGTTTTTTTTAATATTATATATATATATATATATATATATATATATATTATATAGTTTAATTAAAATATGTACAAATATATATATTTAATGTTTTACATATTAAAATATTTTTAAAAATTTAAATTGTAAAAATTGTATTATTATTTTTAATGGATTAATTTTTAAAGAAATGTAAAAAATATTTTATAATATATTTGTATATGTATATGTTGATTATATTAACTATACACCACACACACACACACACACACACACACACACTTAATTGTGTATATAATTATAAGTTATTTTTATTTTTTGTAGTTTTATATAACAGTTCCTGTTTGTATTTGTCTATGTTATTGAAATGATGTATGTGTTTATTTCCCACACTCGGCTGTACATGTTGAAAGAAACTTCATGTCTTGAGCAGCAGGTGACATCAAAACCATTGATTTATATTTCCTTAGTAAATTAAATTGGTGGAAGACATTTCTATCAGTGAATAGCAGCCAGCACTGTCAATGTTTAATTTAATTTTACCTCATAAATGTCTCCATGAATCTATAAAGCCGTCGTGCTATAAAGTCTCCTGCTTTTTGTTACAGCAGAGCTAATAGAGTTGAATACTTCATTTGCATAATGTAAATGAGTATGAAGCGAATCTAAATATGTAAATAAGGCAGTGTGGGATCTCTGGGCCTCTCGGTATCTCTCATCAATGATTCAACAGCATTTCTTTGAGATTATTTGACATATGACTTCTGGAACTCTTGTTTAATATGCAAGTTATCAGTATTTTCAGTGTTTTTGTTTTTTGAAATTATGAGTAAAATATTTATGTTTTGATGGAGATTCTAACCCATGACTTGCAGAGTTCATTGTCAAATGTACACATAAATGTTGGCACAATCATACACGCGAAACTTGACAAAGTCAGTAAACACTTTATTAGCATTCTAATAGGGTGGGCGGAAAGGGGTGGGGCTGGGAAACTCAGACAGTGAGTGGGAGGGGTCAGAGGTCACCTGCTCCTCGGGCCCTCTAGAGGAGCTGTCAGTCAAACTCGCCTCAAGGTCATCAAAAAGGCCAGCCCAACAAAGATGGCCGACAATGTGTCTGGTCGAGCTTTATTTACCTCACTTCCTCTATAGGAAAGGAGCATTGGCTGCGTGTCAATCAACCGGCCTGAGAGTGTGTGTGTGTGTGTGTGTGTGTGTGTGTGTGTGTGTGTTGATTCTGTTTGAATAACTGATATTCATGTTCTCTGCCCAGTGTTTACATCTGGTTGGTTGACACTGAGTTTTATGCAATGAAGAAACAGTGAAACGGTGTTGCATACACCCAATGCATCTCTGGCTTTCAAATACTGTCAGTGAGAAAGTGTTACAGATGAACAGATTCACATGAATTCAATTAGCAGATGCCTTTATTCAAAGCAACTTACAAATGAGGAATACAACAAAATGATTCATCCAAAGAAGGCATAAACATGATATATTACAAAACTCCACTATTGTTCAGGCTAGATTTGTTGACTCGAAACTCGAATTTATTATAATTTGTGAAGTTCAATTGTTTTATTTTTGTCTCTCTTTCATTGCAGGCAAACCAGTTATGATTATCACAGAGTATATGGAGAACGGCTCACTGGACATGTTTCTCAGAGTAAGATAGTGTTTGTGCGTCTATACAGATTTGTTTAATAAATGTATATTTAAAATATCCACTGTTTATCTATCTATCTATCTATTGTTCTGTCTGTCTAACTGTCTCGTTCTGTCATTCTATCTATCTATCTTATATTGTATATTGTATCCATCCATCCACCCATCGTATAAATTATATCTATCCTATCTGTAGATATATAGATATGATAGATACAATAAGTACGATAGATAGATAGATAGACACACACACAAACACATTCTAATATATACAGGTGCTGGTCATATAATTAGAATATCATCAAAAAGTTGATTTATTTCATTAATTCCATTCAAAAAGTGAAACTTGTATATTATATTCATTCATTACACACAGACTGATATATTTCACATTTTTATTTCTTTTAATTTTGATGATTATAACTGAACTAAGGAAAATCCCAAATTCAGTTTCTCAGAAAATTAGAATATTACTTAAGACCAATACAAAGAAAGGATTTTTAGAAATCTTGGCTAACTGAAAAGTATGAACTGAAAAGTAGAGCATGTACAGCACTCAATGCTTAGTTGGGGCTCCTTTTGCCTGAATTACTGCAGCAATGCGGCGTAGCATGGAGTCGATCAGTCTGTGGCACTGCTCAGGTGTTATGAGAGCCCAGGTTGCTCTGATAGTGGCCTTCAGCTCTTCTGCATTGTTGGGTCTGGCATATCACATCTTCCTCTTCACAATACCCCATAGATTTTCTATGGGGTTAAGGTCAGGCGAGTTTGCTGGCCAATTAAGAACAGGGATACCATGGTCCTTAAACCAGGTACTGGTAGCTTTGGCACTATGTGCAGGTGCCAAGTCCTGTTGGAAAATGAAATCTGCATCTCCATAAAGTGGTCAGCAGCGGGAAGCATGAAGTGCTCTAAAACTTCCTGGTATACGGCTGCGTTGACCTTGGACCTCAGAAAACACAGTGGACCAACACCAGCAGATGACATGGCACCCCAAACCATCACTGACTGTGGAAACTTTACACTGGACCTCAAGCAACGTGGATCGTGTGCCTCTCCTCTCTTCCTCCAGACTCTGGCACCCTGATTTCCAAAGGAAATGCAAAATTTACTTTCATCAGAGAACATAACTTTGGACCACTCAGCAGCAGTCCAGTCCTTTTTGTCTTTAGCCCAGACGAGACGCTTCTGACGCTGTCTGTTGTTCAAGAGTGGCTTGACACAAGGAATGCGACAGCTGAAACCCATGTCTTGCATACGTCTGTGCGTAGTGGTTCTTGAAGCACTGACTTCAGCTGCAGTCCACTCTTTGTGAATCTCCCCCACATTTTTGAATGGGTTTTGTTTCACAATCCTCTCCAGGGTGCGGTTATCTCTATTGCTTGTACACTTTTTTTCTACCACATCTTTTCCTTCCCTTCACCTCTCTATTAATGTGCTTGGACACAGAGGTCTGTGAACAGCCAGCCTCTTTTGCAATGACCTTTTGTGTCTTGCCCTCCTTGTGGAAGGTGTCAATGGTCGTCTTTTGGGACAACTGTCAAGTCAGCAGTCTTCCCCATGATTGTGTAGCCTACAGAACTAGACTGAGAGACCATTTAAAGGCCTTTGCAGGTGTTTTGAGTTAATTAGCTGATTAGAGTGTGGCACCAGGTGTCTTCAATATTGAACCTTTTCACAATATTCTTGATTCTTGATCTCAATATTCTTGATCTCAATTTTCTGAGATACTGAATTTGGGATTTTCCTTAGTTGTCAGTTATAATCATCAAAATTAAAAGAAATAAACATTTGAAATATATCAGTCTGTGTGTAATGGATGAATATAATATACAAGTTTCACTTTTTGAATGGAATTAGTGAAATAAATCAACTTTTTGATGATATTCTAATTATATGACCAGCACCTGTATATTAGAAGACGCTAAAATTCCACTTCTTCTGAAATGGCTGCAGTGTTATGGCAGCTACCAGCAGGTGCTTAACTGACCTATGCTAACTAGTCAAACTTCACAACAAGCAACTGATTTGGTTGTGATTTTGTCACTTGCCAGACCATCTACCTTTCAGTGTGAAAAAAATTGATGCAGAACATTTTGTGCTTGGTAAATGACCCATTCCTAAATGACCCATAAAAACAATTTAGGACTAGAAACTAGTCAGGGTGTCACTGTTCAGATCTGATATGTTCCTTCCTCTTTCAGAAGAATGACGGCCGCTTCACCGTTATTCAGCTGGTGGGCATCCTGAGAGGAATCGCGTCCGGTATGAAATATCTATCCGACATGAGTTACGTTCACAGGGACCTCGCAGCACGGAACATCCTAGTTAACAGCAACCTGGTGTGCAAAGTCTCATATTTTGGGATGTCCAGAGTGCTTGAAGATGAACCAGAAGGAACGTATACTACCAGGGTAAGAGTGTTTACATTTCAATCAGCCAATTAGAATCCATCCTGCTTTAAAGATGGATGGTGTGGACGCTAATATCGTTATTGTTATTGTTCCTGGTGTAAACGGGCCTCAATTCTGTTCAGAATTAGATTTTAGTATTGCCAATAACATGAACATGTCAATCACAGGGAGGGAAGATTCCCATCCGATGGACAGCTCCTGAAGCCATCACATACAGGAAGTTCACCTCAGCCAGTGATGTGTGGAGTTACGGCATTGTCATGTGGGAAGTGATGTCATATGGTGAACGGCCATATTGCAACCAAGATGTAAGTGGCACTGCACCACAAATCTAATTAATTACGAGAGCTTGTCATGCCTTCAGCGCTGGCGTTCCCATGGTACACTTTGCAAAGTATTAATACTTGGCTTTATCGTGCTATTGTATGCCATGCCAAGTTATACAAACCAACTGAATGCAGTAGTTCAGCAAGATCAGCCACTCATTTCCTCTCCCCTGTTTCCTAGGTGATAAAGGCAATAGAGGAAGGCTACCGGTTGCCGCCGCCCATGGAGTGTCCGCTGGCTCTGCATCAGCTCATGCTGGAGTGCTGGATGAGGGAACGCGCAGACAGACCCAAATTCAGCCAGATAGTCAACATGCTGGACAAACTCATACGCAATCCTGCCACGCTCAAGAGGACTGCAGGAGATGCCAGCAGGTGCACATCAACACTTACAGACAGTGCCGGTCCTAGACTTCTGGGAGCCCTAAACAAAACTTTTAAGGGGCCTCTATCAGTGCGTTCATAAAAACCCCGAAATGATCCCCAACCCCTTAATCTGCTCTTTCATAGCAGTTTCACTGTCAACAAACAACAGTGAGTTGAAGTAATAATACAATAAAAAAGAAAATTACAAACAACAGGGACAAAAACAATAAAAAAGAGACAAATGAAATAAACAATTTAATAATAGCCTACTATTCAGATTTTGAATAATCAAATGTAAAAAAAAAACTTTAGTCTTCACCGTATGAATTAAATATACATTGATTCATTTCAATTTACTAAAGTTATTCAGTTAAGAGCAGTGAATGACTCGCATTTTCTTTTGTTTCATTAGCATTAAATGATAGACAGCAGCAGGTTTATTAGGCTGCTGTCACTTTAAGACCGAATGCACAGATCTAATATACTGGCAAGCATTCGATTACCTTCCCGACTGTTTATGTTCAATAAAAACTGAATGTGTTTAAGTGAAAGCACACAGAAACCTGACTTCACAGTTCAATATTTTTTTTTTTTTTTAAGTATTGAGCAAGTCGGGCAGGAGAATGTATATTACGACAGTAAAATTATTTGATTGCTATGTAGGAAGGGCGACAGCTTACTGCTTTAAAGGAAAGGAACAGAATGCGCCATTGTGTTTTCATAATCGTTGGAAGCCAAAATCACAAACGAAAGTAAAATTCTATTAATCACACTGCCCTAGGCATTAAATCGAGAGCAAGGGGCCCCCTGGTGGTTCGGGGTTTTGCTATTTTGGTACAGATCTTAAAATATGTGTTTGGCATTTATAGATACTTAAGAAAAATTCCCTAATGAACATTTATTAGGTTTATATATTCATCTGGGGACATAAATTTGATCTCAACAGGAAGCTACTTATAATTGCTGTACACTAACAACTGCAAAATTCTCATTTTGCAAAAATGCTCAATTTCATGTGCCATTGCCTTCCAAAATGATTCAGAAAATGCATTTTATTTAACTTGTAGTTAAATCCTATCATGAGCAGCAATTTAAAGAGAACCTGGTTAGCAGTATGTACAATGGGACCACGTTTTAGCAATACTTGCATAGCATACAAATGTTTGTAAATTAAAACTTTTATTCAGAAAAGATGCATTAAATTGATCAAAGGTGACAGTAAAGATATATTTATTTCAAATAAATGCTGTTTTTTTAACTTTGTTCATCAAAGAATCCTGAAAAAGATGTATCATTTTGCAAAAAAATTATGAAGCAGCACAACTGTTTTCAACATTGATAATAATCAGAAATGAGCAGCAATTCACCATATTAGAATGATTTCTAAAGGATCATGTGACACTGAAGACTGGAGTAATGATGCTGAAAATTCAGCTTTGATCACAGGAATAAATTACATTTTAACATATATTCAAATAGAAAATAGTTATTTTAAATTTGTAATAATATTTCAAATAAATGAGCATAAAAGACTCTTACTGACCCTAAACTTCTGAACAGTAGTGTATGTTTATGGCTTAACCCTAAAATATGCTTTTTGGCATTTGCATGTAAAAATTATGATTTTATTGAGTTCCTTTATAAAGTTCATTCAAGTTTTGCTGTTCTTCTAATAGGCATTTTTAGAAATGTAATCTCTTTGAGAGTAGCAAAACATGCAAACTCATTCAAACACACATAACAACACATATATAAACACATAAATTGTGGAAAGTTCATGTTCTCTGCAATAAAATATATTATTTAATGTTGTCGCCCTCAGGCCCCACCCATCCATGCTTCACCATGCCCCCTCTGAAGGCTCCGCCCCCTCTTTAGGTTCTGTTGACGAATGGCTGAAAATCATTGGACTGGAGCAATACAGAGAAAACTTCATCACAGCAGGATACTGCAGCTTAGAGAGCGTCATACCCATGAGTCATGAGTGAGCACCACAACACATTACACATCTAATTACACACACATCCTGATGAGCTTGAAGATGACTTTAGCTTACCAAAAATCCCCTGTGCTGCTCTTTTACAGGGATCTGGCCAAAATGGGAATCTCATGCAGTGCACATCAGAGGAAGATCCTGAGCAGCGTGCAGGATTTATTGTCTGGATTGCAACAAAGACAAGACAAAAAGATCCCTGTCTGATCTGTGACGAAGGGGGAAAAAAATGATGCATCATGTTGGTTAGCATGAATTACAAGAGGGACGGAATATTTCACATCACTCTTGCACTTTAATGGAAAATTAATGGTATGAAGATCAGAATGAATGAGCTAAACTGCACTTTTCGAGGAATTTTCTTCCCGATTGTCTTCATGATATCTAAGGATTTTTAAACCGGCCTTTTGCCAACAATTAAAATGACTTAATACATCTCTCCGGATGAGATGTTTCTGACCCTCTTGATCCAGGCAGCAAAGCAGTGTTTTTTGACAGGAGAAAGTTCGGGAAGTGTCCTCCTTGTGTAAGTGGAAAGAACCATTTAAACTAAGTGCAAACAGACTACGATGCTTTTCTCCTCAGGATCTTTTCAGGATGGCCGCTCGTCATCGGCAGGAAGGAATTGTTCTCTGTGGATCAGATTTGAACGTTATATTCAAACGGATCTTTTGCCTCGGGAGATTTTGAGCCATTGTAAACTAATCTAACAGACCTTTTGGATGGTGTGTGTTTGTTTTATGAAGGCCAGATGGAGCTTTCAGAGACATTGCTGAATGGAAAATTATATTGCTTTATTTGTTGAAAAAAAAAATAAGAAAATAAAGGGAATGAGAAGATAGATCCAGATAAGATTTAGTCTTGAGTTACTCATGTTCCGTGTATCCAATCTTTGCATTTTTAAGTAGTAAAGTAAATGACTTAATCTGACAGCTCTTCCTGGATTCTTTCTGTCAATCAGTCTTGTTTTTTTCCCTCTTTTCAGTTTCATTTAATTTGCTTCCATGTCTCTAGATTTTGAGTACCATTGAATCTACAACCGCAAATTATTAAATCTGTGTAATTTGATAAAATGTTCGAAACTGCTGAATTAAATCATTGCAAGAATTTCATAGTCACAGATCTATTTTTTGAAACTTTTTTCACTGTACATAATCTAGGATTTTGTATGTACATATGATAGTTTTTAATTGTTTTTCTTCATGATGTACATAATACCAGCAGTCGTTTCCATGTACAGCTTCCGAGTTCCAACATTTATTTCCTGTTTTTTTTCCATGACATGACAAAAATATGTTAACGAATGTATTTAATTTTCACAGTGAGTATAATATTCATGTTGCAGTAAATTTAACATTGTAAAACAGCAGTACATTTAAGAACGGTTTGATAACAGGTTGAGGAATCTTAATTTCACATTTTCTGAATTTCCACCTTTAGGTGCACCTAACTTATGAGCTTTATTTATGACCTTTTTGTATCTAGTTCATAAAATAAAATTTCAAAGAAATTGTTTGTAGTTGGCACTCTATATGTATCCTGAATCAAAATGCATGTTCATTATCCAGCATCCACATATCTCCACATAACCCTTTCCATTAAGTTCATGATGTTACTCTTTGTACTGTAAGTACATTTTGCAATGATATTAGTATGAATGCATTTTATGAGTTATTCCACTCTTTTTTTTTAAAGGGTTATTATAAACATTGTGTTCTTCTGTTTTTTATGATGACTTGTCCAGTATCATGGAGAGCACATTCAAGTCTGTCTCTTCCAGATCGTTCTCAAGCAGATCAAGCTCTTTCAGGTGGGATGGATTTGATTTCAGGGCTTTGGTCAGTGACGCCACACTTCATGTGTAACATTACAGTTGGACAACCTGAAGAGAGTAGAGTAGATTTTCAGACAGTGGAAAAGTTACCCAATAATGCTATAAATGGTTTAGTATTTGTGGAAATCTGATTAGGTTTCACATATTTTACCTTAGCTTCTCTAGTTTACAGTGAGGATTCTGCAGTCCGACACAGAGCTTCTTCACACCTGAGTCTTGTAGATCATTAATACTCAGATCCAGATCAGTCAGACTGGAGGTCTTTGAGCTGAGAGCTGAAGCCAGAGCAGTGCAGCTTTTCTCTGTGACTCCACATTTGTCCAACCTGAGAAAGAAATTCATTGTAATATCGTTTTCCAACTTTATTAAAAACCATGCACTGATTTCTATATATTAACCTCAGTGTTTTCAGTCTACAGTTTTGATCATGTAGAACTGCAGACAGCAGCTCCACTCCCTGATCTCCAGGTCTGTTGTTGCCCAGGTCCCAGCTCTCTCAGATGAGTGTTTGACCTCAGAGCTGAAGACAGAGATTCAAAACCTTCCGCGTTGATTTTGCAAGTTGAAAGTCTATAACAAGAAAGTCAAAACATTATCAATTATACAAATTATAGTACGAAATATTACTTTAAATGAATAGTTTACCCAAAATAATATCTAAACATAATATTTAAATGAACCTCAAAACAGTAGTATCAAAAGTAGACCACATTGATAACATTTAACTGATATGTAATTTTAAACGTAACAGAAAGTTTAAGTCAGTATTTACTGAGTCTGCTGTTGCTTTTTAATACATTCCGAAATCGCAACCACATTTTGATAGCATCAATGACGTTGATTCTACATAAGCGCATCCAAAGGTGCCATTTTAACTGATGTGATTGCAGAGTATGTTTGACAGCAAGAGGGTAAAGAATCAATAATGACCTAAATTTCACATTGTTCTTCAGATAAAGTTATCTAACAGCTTTAGAAGACTTGAAAAATTCCCTACCAGTCATATGGGGTGCTTTTATTAAACATTTTGGTCTTTTTTTGAGCGTGACATTTAAAATAATCACCAACTGTCATTTTATGAAACGCTGCCTAATGAAATCTCCTTTTTGATTTTGCTGAAAAAAGAAATCTTCATCCTAATGACGGTGAGTAAATAATTTTATTTTTTGGGTTATTTAAATGATAACATGAATTCAAAAGTCACTCCATTTACTTTTTAAATACATTTTACTGGCTAATCATTCCCAAGAATTTCCTCTCATAATAACTTTCTCCACCTCTTAAACAACTTCCCTTTAAACTGACATCACCATGGCCTTATTTTTTATTTTTGAACCCTTTTTTTTGTCTTCTAATGAATTTCCAATGGATAAATAAAGTCCAACCTTACTTTTCCCATTGAGGGTTGCAACAGTAGCTTTAAGTGCATAACACTTTTTAAATCAATAAATAATTCAGATAAAGGTTATCAAAACGTACTACTAAAAACGTACAACAAACATAACTATTACGTTTGTTGTAACTCACTTTAGTGTTTCCAATGCACACTGAAATTTCTCCAGAGCAGCACAGAGATGTTTCACTCCTGAGTCTCCTATGTTGTTCCAGCTCAGGTCCAGCACCTTCAGATGAGAAGGATTTAAACTGAAAGCTGAGCTCAGGAAAACACAGCCTGCTTCTGTTACTCCACATTCCTTGAGACTACAGATAAAAGAGAAAATAGTCTAATTTCAGTCTTCATTATCATTCTTAATGAGAAGATATCATTTAAAGTATGTAAATACTATCTATGCATTTGTAAACCTAGGATGAATGTACAATATCTGGAGCTTAGAGAGTAAACCTACTTGAGTGATTCCAGCCTACAGTTTGTATCCTGTAGTCCAGCAGTAGGAAGAACAACAAAATTAAGATTGGGCTCACACTCATCAGAACCCAGACTCCTCCTGTCAATGGATTAATATGCTTGATTAAAACCTTCAAATGTAAGATGGGCTTGTATAGACATATTTTTTTGTGTTTTGGTTCACTGAAAACTCGTACATTAATTTTTTTAAGTCGTAGTGTGATCTTTTCAGTCCATTACAGAGTATTTCCACTCCAGAATCCTGCAGGTTGTTGTGGCTCAAGTCCAGCTCTCTGAGATTAGATATTGATGGAAGAACAGCAGAAAGCACTGCACAGCCTTTCTCTGTGATATTACAGTCATGCATCCTGCCAGTACAAATATATTAATAGCATCAGCTGTTTAGACTAAGGTAGATGCTATTTACTGTGTATATAATGGCAGATACTGTTGTTATACAATTATAAATGGTATGAAAAAGCATCTTGAAAATAGTGTTTTACAAAAATAGAAGTAATAGTCTATGTATAATAAAGGTAACATTGATATATATTTTTTTATTTCACTTCATATAATTGAATTCATGCAAGCAAAAAACTAAATGTTCTCACCAGATCTTTTTCGACAATTTGATCACAGGAAGCAACCAGAACACAGCCGTGTCCGATCTTCCATATTTACGAAGTTCAAACTCATTGAACTTCTCATTAGATGTCATTAAGATATACACCAGAGCTGACCAAAGATCTGGGGAAAGGCTGTCGCTGTTTAGTTTTTCAGAGGTCAGGTAGATTTGGATTTCATTAATGAGGGAATGATCATTGAGTTCATTCAGACAGTGGAACAAAACAATAGTCATTTCTGAGCAAGGGATTGTTTTTATCGTTTGCTTGAGATACTCAATAGTTTTCTCTCTTTCCAGGAAACTTCCTGTCTTCTTCACCAAAAGCCCTTTTAGAAGGTTGTGATTTGACTCCAGCGAAAGTCCCATGAGGAAGCGAAGGAAAAGGTCGAGATGTCCATTCATAACTTCTAAAGATCTTTTAACTGCACATTTGTGTAAGCTCAACATTGTCACAGGCGCTTCAGATTCACATGCTTCAAGCACACTTTTGCCACTGTTGTGGAAGGAGAGATGCACATATAGAGCTGCTAGATGTTCCTGAATGCTCAGATGAACAAAGCAAAAGACTTTCCCCTGATACCAGCCCAACTCCTCTCTGAAGATCTGAGTGCACAATCCTGAGTACACTGATGCTTCTGTCACATCAATGCCACACTCTCTCAGGTCTTCCTCATAGAAGATCACATTGCCCTCTTTTCAGTTGCTCGTATGCCACTTTCCCTAGTTTGAAAATCATCTCTTTATCTTTGTCCTCCTCCTCAGCATACTTTGTATCTTTGATACTAATCTGTGCCATCAGGAAGTGTGTGTACATTTGAGTGAGAGTCTTGGGAATCTCTCCACTCTCTGCTTCGCTCAACATCTTCTCTAGAACAGCGGCTGAGATCCAGCAGAACACTGGGATGTGGCACATTATGTAGAGGCTCCTTGATGACTTCAGGTGTGAAATGATTGTATTGGCCAGACTCTGATCACTGATTCTCTTCCTGAAGTATTCCTCCTTCTGTGGCTCATTGAAGCCGCGTACCTCTGTCACTCGATGGACACACTCAGAGGGGACGAGATCAGCTGCTGCTGGTCTGGAGGTGATCCAGATGAGAGCAGAGGGAAGCAGATTCCCCACAATGAGGTTCGTCAGCAGCACGTCCACTGAGGCTGATTCATTTACATCACACAACCTCACATCGCTCTGAAAATCCAGAGACAGACGACACTCGTCCAGACCATCAAAGATGAATAACACTTTATATTTGTCACTGGATATTTCCATTTCTTTTGTTTCAGGGAAAAAGACATGAAGAAGATCTGAAAGATTGAGTGTTTTGTGCTTCATCAAATTGAGCTCTCTGAAAGGAAGTGGAAATATGAGCCGGACGTCCTGATTCTCTTTCCCTTCAGCCCAGTCCAGGATGAACTTCTGCACAGAGACTGTTTTTTCCAATGCCAGCGACTCCCTTTGTCAGCACAGTTCTGATGGGTTTTCTTGTTCAGGTAAAGGTCTAAAGATGTCATTGCATTTGATTGGTATTGTTGCTCCTTCTGCAGCCTTCAATGATTTTTCAATCCTTTTAATTTCATGTTCATTACTGATCTCTCCATTCCCACCCTCTGTGATGTAGAGCTCTGTGTAGATCTCATTCAGGAGTGTTAGGTTTCCCTGCTTTGCAAATCCTTCAAAAATGTACCAATGCTTCTTTTTTATGTTTGATTTTAACCTTTGAATCTTGACTTGATGTGTTTCTGAATCATGTCTGTTGAAAATATATAGGTTAGTAGCAACCACTATGCACAAGTTCTGACACTATAAATGAGTCTTTTAACCTACTGATATCCCATGCATCCTCCAGGAAGGCTGTCATTCTTCTTAGCGTCTTGACTTGATTTTCTGTGTAAGTCCCTTAATATAGACATAAAAAGTTTAATATCAGTCACTTATCTTTAGTGTTTTATCTTCACTGAATTTACTAGAAATGGTGCCAATCCTAACTCTTTCATGCATTACCAGCTTTCATAGGAGACTATCTTATCTTGTCTTACTCGTTCTTTTGTTTTAGTTTTTTGTTTGTTTTTTATTTTGTTCTGTCAAGTCAATGTAAAGTACTTATCATAGACTGTTACCTCAGTGTCAGTGGAGGTGATTTGTTCACTGCAGTCATATTGACTATTATAACGATGTCTTTAGTACCTTTCTGGACCTTAAAAAGTGGTGGTTAAACGGCTGGCTATTATGACATGAGGATGAAACTCTGTCCTCCTTATGAATGTACCTTCTACCACAGCACTGCTTAGAATAAATCTTTAGCATAAATTGTCATTACCTTGTTTCTATTGGAGCTGATCCAATTTTCAGTTGAATTGGTATTTGCATTGATCGGTCACTCTTCATGGACAAAACACTAGGGCCAGAAGAGTCTGATCTCTCCATCAAACTGCAGCAGGGAACACAAGATTATGTTATGCTATATTATGTAAATTAAGGTTAATGTTATCAAGTGACATTACAGCTCAAATAGCAAGCACAATGTACTGGAGAAAAATTCACTTTTTTGCTTTTAAGTAATCCATCCTCTTGTCTAAGCAATAAACTATTACTTTTTAAAATTTTGTTTACTTGCCACATATGCTGTCTCCACTGATATAAAGTTAAGTAGGGCCAAAAACCCTTAACATTTTAGCACTTCTAAATAGCACATTTTTATAGTACATGAGTAAACAGAAAATGTCTGTGTGTTTCATTATTTGGTTCAAATATTCATTAAATGGTGATTTATAATGAAACTTGAAATGAGGTGAAAAAAAAACAAAACATATCTTTAGCATAAGTTGTCCTTACCTTTTTTCCATTGGAGCTGATCCATTTTCCAGTTGAATTGGTATTTGCATGGATCGGTCACTCTTCATGGACAAAACACTAGGGCCAGAAGAGTTTGTTCTCTCCATCAAACTGCAGCAGGGAACACAAGATTATGTTATATTATGAAAATATAGCATAACTATATTATATAAATACAGCATTTGGGGGCAGTTGTGGCCTAATGGTTAGAGAGTAAGACTGGTGGCCTCAAGGTTGCGGGTTCGAGTCTCAATACCGACAGGACTGAGGTGCCTTTGAGTAAGGCACCTAACCCCCAATCACTTCACAGGCGCTACAGCAAAAATGGCTGTCCACTGCTCCGGGTGTCCGCGGTTTGCAGTGTGTGTGTGTGTTCACTACTCACTTCTCCTAATGTGTGTGCACTAACTTGTATGGGTTAAATGCAGGGGACTAATTCTGAGTATGGGTTACCATACTTCACTTTTACTTTTATTTAAGGTTAATGTTATCAGGCTTCAAGTGACATTACAGCTCAAATAGCAAGCACATTTTACTGAAGAAAATTTCACTTCTCTGATTTTAAGTACTCCATTGATATAAAGTTGAGTAGGGCCAATAACCCTTAATATTTCTTGCATTTCAGCACTTCTAAATAGTACATTTTTATAGTACACGAGTGGAGAGAAAATGTCTGCATGTTTCATTATTTGGTTCAAATATTCATTAAATGGTGATTTATAAAACTTGAAATGAGGTAAATAAACAAATAAATAAATCTTTAGAATAAATTGTCCTTACCTTTTTTCCATTGGAGCTGATCCATTTTTCAGTTGAATTGGTATTTTCATGGATCGGTCACTCTTCATGGACAAAACACTAGGGCCAGAAGAGTCTGATCTCTCCATCAAACTACAGCAGGGAACACAAGATTGTTATGCTTTATTATGTAAATATAGTATTTGGGGGCAGTTTGGGCCTAATGGTTAGAGAGTAAGACTGGTGGCCTGAAGGTTTCGAGTCCGAGTCTCAGGAAATTACTGAGCAAGGCCCCTAAACCCCAATCACTCCATGTGCGCCACAGCAAAAATGCCAGCCCACTACTCTCTGTGTGTGTGTGTGTGTGTGTGTGTGTGTTCACTACTCACTTCTCCTAATGTGTTTGCACTAACTTGGATGGGTTAAATGCAGAGGACTAATTCTGAGTATGGGTTACTATACTTCACTTTTACTTTCACTTAAAAGTGCCATAGAATGTCCATTTCAGAAGATGTAATATAAATCTAAGTTTCAGCTCAAAATACCCCATAGATGTTTTATTATACCATGTTTTAACTGCCTATTTTGGGATGGGAGGAAAAATGCTCCCTCCCTGCCCCCAAGCTCGCGACTCCAATAAACATTGCATAAATAATACAGAAGTTCACACAGCAAATATAACTCTCGAAATGGATCTTTACAAACTGTTTGTGATGCAGCATATCTCCCCTTTTCCGTGTTTTTTTTTTTTTTTCATGCAAATGATTTACACATGAAGGAGGAAATAATGGTGTTTGAGGCTCACAGTATGGCATTTCCATGTACAGAACTCTTATTATTCAACTGTGCCAAGGTAAATAAACATTTTTATTCTATGGCACCATTAAGGTTAATGTTATCAGGCTTCATGTGACATTACAGCTCAAACAGCAAGCACATTTACTGAAGAAAACTTCACTTTTTTCACTTTTCTGCTTCTGCTTTCTGTAATCCATTGATATAAAGTTAAGTAGAGTTAATAACACTTAACGTTTCTTAAATTTCAGCGTTTCTTAATAGTACAATAATTTAGGACACAAGTATACAGAAAGTGTCTGCGTGATTTTTTAATTTGGTTCAAATATTTACTGACACTGTAATGGTGATTACAAAACTTAAAATGATATCATTTTTAATCACCATTACAGTGTCAGTAAATATTTGAACCAAATAAAAAAAGGACTTTGTTTTTTTTTCATGCAGTTGTTTATTATTATTATTATTATTAATTACTTTTGTTTTTGTTTTATGTACAGTGTATTTAATTTTGTACTGGTATGTTTTGTTATGTATAAAGAAATCCAATAAAAACTTAGATTAGGTGTCAGTGTAATTAGAATTAAATGAAATTGTTATATAATTTAGAATTTAATCACAGCTAGTATCTAGACAAATGATAACAGTACAATTTCTCCTCATAATAATCTTCTTTCAACCAAACTTGAACACTGATTCTTAAAATTCATATTTCTCTGAACATACAAATTCATACATGAACAAAAACGAAGTGAGTAAATATGTTTTTCTCACCCATTCAATCCACTGAAAGATGTGTAGGAATCAGACATGTTGTTTGTCCATATGTCTCACGTTTGTTTTTTATAACATAATCAGGAGAAAAGAAGGCTTTTTATGCTTAACATTTTTGCAACATAGAATGCTGGAAAAGTGAAAGAAATATTTGTTATGCACGTAAGCAGTCTTTTAAGAACTGGTTTTACTTGTTTGTTGTTGTTTCATGCAGTTGAGTCTGAAGTATAACATAGGTCAGTTACCTGAAAGTATTTGCCTAAACATATGTATACAA
The DNA here is from genome assembly GCA_028476615.1 of Culter alburnus. NCBI lineage: Eukaryota > Metazoa > Chordata > Actinopteri > Cypriniformes > Xenocyprididae > Culter > Culter alburnus. The sequence continues at coordinate 143,709 of JAOTNS010000449.1, read as the reverse complement.
ATATACTTTATGATCTTTCAATATAATGTGTTCAACTTCCCAGAGAAAGCATAAAGATTATTCATTTTTTTTGTTTTAATAATTAACTTGACATTTTTTGAGATTCTGCGAATAATATAACTTGATCATTCTTCAAATCATTGTCAGGTGTATTTTAGGTCTAACTCAAAATGATTCATGTTGCCGTGATCTATTAAATGCTGCAGTGGTACTTACCAAGTAGAGTATCTTCTGAATACAACCTGACGGTCCTCGTGAATTCGTCGAACTGAATGATGTTTTTGTTGTGTCATGATAAACCTGCTCTTCCACATACAGCCATGTTATGGCATCAAGGAAGTTGGAACAGCCTATAGAGCAGTGGTATCAAAAGTAGTCACATTCATTACTCAGGTTGAAGTATAGATACTAGGGTTTAAATAGACTTCTGTAGAAGTTGAAGTATCAACTCAAGCTTTTTACTCAAGTAAAAGTGTAAAAATACTGGTTTCAAAAATACTTAAAGTATAAAAGTAAAAGTCATGTGGGAAAAAAATGCCATTAAGGACAAAAGCTTAGGCCGCGCCAAAGGGGCCTGTTGTGCACTGCCCCACCTCCTCAAAAAAAAAAAAAGGCCATAAAGGCCATAATGACTATAATGTTATATTCAAATGTTGATGTTGAAAAATTTGGGATGCACTAGGCTACCTGTTTCAGCCACATATATATATGCCCATTGAAAATGAACGCATTTTAGTAGAATGTAAATATATTAAAGAACCATATATGTGTACTACTGAGCATTAACATGTTCATAGAGCGGAAGATATGATGACTAGTTGCCTATAAGTATTGTAATGGTGCAAAAAGTCAAACTTCAGAGACATGTCATCAATAACCTTTACTGGAATGTAAATGTACATCCAAGCTTAGCTGCTGGAATCTGTGAGGGCAACGGACAAGAAAATTGGTGTACCCAGGGCAGGCTTAGTAACAATCAGGGCTTGACAGGCGTAATTGCACTGAATGGCACACAACAGAAACACCCTCTCACGTGTGATTAGTACTCCTTGAGCCTGAATAGCCAAATACACACAAACACGTGTCAAAATGTATATACGTACTGCTATGTCCAGTGTTGGGGGTAACGAGTTACAAAGTTAGTATAGCCTACTTATCACAACATTGTCAACTGCGTTGTCAATCGCAAACGCTAATTTATTCAAACATCTCTCTACCAAACTATCTACTGTAGCTTAATTTGCGGAGGATGAATAGAAAGCACCCGTTTGATAAATGAGCCAGTAGTGGAGAAATAATAACTTTTAAGAAATAATATTTTTTGAGTAATGACCCCAACACTGGCTATGTCCTCCTTGCTGGAGTGTGACGTGATGATTTGTGTCATGTGCAGGTGCGATGAAGCACGTACAAACCAATAGGATGTCGGAATGGTATATGTTTATACTTCTCATCCAACCACAATCAAATTCACTGGATGGTGCGATTTATCTGGATAGGTTTTTTTTTTTTTTTTGAACAAAGAAAAGCCGAAATGAAACAGGAGTAACGAGGCTATTTTTAAAATGTTAGGAGTAGAAAGTACAGATAATTGTGCGAAAATGTAAAGAGTAGAAGTAAAAAGTCGGCTGAAAAATAATTACTCCAGTAAAGTATAGATACCCAAAATTTCTACTTAAGTAAGGTAACCAAGTATTTGTACTTCGTTACTTGACACCTCTGCTATAGAGGATATGCACGTGACGTCACCGTCGACCGTTATGACTGTGGTCATGCCCACTGAGTGGCAAAAGACTGAGTGGCAGCAATTTTTTGCAGCGTGAATGCCGCGAAAAACACACAAAACACATCCAAAACAGCAAAGAGTTTTCCGACTGACTGTACAAATACATTTGACACAAAATCTGAGGTATATTTTTACAGACTGCTGAAAGCTACAGAAAAAAGAAGCAAATACGTCGCTACAATTCACAGAAACAGCTGGACTCCAGGCAAAGAAACATGTTTACAGTATATGTATAAACCTTTACAAAAGTGGTAACCCTTTACAATTAGTGTTAGTTAATGCATTAACTAACAATGAGCAATTTTGTTATAGTATTATTAATCTTTGTAATTAGTTATTAAAAATACAATTGTTTATTCTTAGTTCATGTTTGTTCAGGTCCATTAAATAATATTAACAGATACAACTATTGATTTTAATAATGTATTAATAAATGTTGAAATTAACATTGTTAGTTTATGTTAACTAATGTTAACAATTGAAACCTTATTGTAAATTGTTACTGGAAATGTGTACTTTAAATACAGAATATAAAACCATGCTATCCACTTTCAGTTCATATAAAATGTGATTTGTCTATTTTTTATAAAACAGTGTGATTACTACTCAATGTTCAAACCTTACAAGTATATTTCTAGAGTTATCTTAAGGATTTTTTATTTTTTTATTTTTTTATGACTTGTCCAGGATCATGGAGAAAACATTCAGGTCTGACTCTTCCAGATCATTCTCAAGCAGATCAAGTTCTTTCAGGTGGGATGGATTTGATTTCAGAGCTTCGGTCAGTGCCGCCACACCTTCATGTGTAAGATTACAGTTGGACAGCCTGAAGAGAGCAGAGTGGATTTGTTAGCACAGGTCAGTGGTTTGCTGTTACTTCTTAGTTTAACAGTTGCTTAATCAGATTTGAATGGCTTTGGATTTGATATTGCACTAAATAAGATTTTTCCAGACGATTTTTTAAGATTTTTCCCTCTCTGAGTGCTAAAATTCCACTGAAATGGACAAAAATGACATACATTTTTAGTTTCAACATTATTTATTCTTCAGACATCCCCCTTTAAATGCAATAAGTATCAGCTGTGTGCAAAGTGAACCACATTTTGTTTTTGACTATTGAAAATGACTATTGAAAATATACAACAAACTGAACTGAGCTGCATTGAGATCCCCATATCTATGGAACTGAACCATACAGGGCCTTGGAAAACAATATTTATGGCACTCAGGTATATTCTATGAATTTGTGTTGATAGAAAAAAAAACAAGATACATTTCTAGTTTCAACATTATTTGTTGTTCAGATATTTCTCTTTAAATGAAAAAAGTATCAAATGTGACCCATTTACCTCAGCTTCTCTAGTCTACAATGAGGATTCTGCAGTCCCACAGAGCTTCTTCACACCCGAGTCTTGTAGATCATTAATACTCAGATCCAGATCTGTCAGACTGGAGGTCTTTGAGCTGAGAGCTGAAGCTAGAGAAGTGCAACTTTTCTCTGTCATTCCACATTTGTCCAACCTGAGAAAGACATTCATTATAATATACACTGTTCCAACTTCATCAAATATAAATATATTCACTGATTTCTATATCTTAACCTCAGTGTTTTCAGTCTGCTGTTTGGATCACGAAGAGCTGCAGACAGCAGCTCCACTCCCTGATCCCCAGGTCTGTTGTTGCCCAGGTCTAGTTCTCTCAGATGAGTGTTTGATCTCAGAGCTGAAGTAAGAGATCCACAGCCTTCCGTTTTAAATTTGCAACATGAAAGCCTATTGAAAGAAAGTATAAACATTATTAACTCTAAAAATTCCAGTGTATTTGATTGACTTTATACAATCATATAGGTGTTAATTGTCCTACAAGGCTGTAAACAGTAAATTTAGTCACTCCAAGAAACTTCCAAGGGAAAGCAGTTTTGTAATGAGTTGTTTGTTTCTTTGTTTGCTTGTTTTTCAATTTCTGTTAAGTTTATGTCCCTGTTATTAATAACTTTTTACATAAGCTATAATTTATTAACAAATCACAAATTGCCCATGGAGCAATATTGTTTAATGGTGAATCTACAAATATTCAGAATCATCTTGCCTCAGGATCTCCAGTTTACAGTGAGGATGATGCAGTCCAACAGAGAATAACATCACACCGGAGTCTTGGAGCTCATTCTTGCTCAGAGAGAGTTCTTTCAGGTTTGAATCTGTTTGTAGTACTGAAGCCAATGCTGCACAACTTCTGTGTGTTATATTACAGTTATTTAACCTGTTAATAAAGCAGTTAAAGGCTCTTTAGTCATTATTAACTTCAAATCACTTCACAATTCAGTATATGTGCTTTTGTTATGCTATAACTCACTTCAGTATTTCCAGTGCACACTGAACTTTCTCCAGAGAAGCACAGAGATGTTTCACTCCTGAATCTCCTATGTCATTCCAGCTTAGGTCCAGCACTCTCAGATGAGAAGGGTTTAAACTTAAAGCTGAGCTCAGGGAAACACAGCCTGGTGCTGTTACTCCACAGTTCTTCAGACTACAGAGAAGAGAATATACATATGTTGTCTCAATCTATTGGCAAAAATCCATGTAGCACACTTTGCGTGATAAGGACTCATTTATATCTTTTTAAAGATATAACAACATACTTCAAAGATTCCAGTCTGCACTCTGTGTCCTGTAGTCCAGCAGTGAGGTGTATAAAAGCATCATAAAGAATTTGATTGTTTGGATTATTTGGCCTACTGTCGAACCATGCCTGAATCCTGAAGTGACACAGAAACATTTTATTAAATATCTTCATATCTAAAAAGTGTATTAGGGTCATACTGTGTCAACTCTATCAGAGGTCCCTGGCTAATTTTTTTTTTATTATTTTGATTATGTATTTTTTTTCACCAGACAAAAAATAAATGAAGAAGGCCAAAGTATTACATGTCATGAATGTATACTGAGTAATCCACTATTTTGTATCAAAATGACAATTTTCAACTGAGATTTGGAGACAGTTTACAGGGGGTAAAAATGACTTTAGAAAACATCATTATTTTATTTTTAAACAAAGACTGGTAGGTCTCTTAGTAAAATCTGTTGACTTTACTTTTTTTTTTTTTTTTTTTTTGCATTGTATGCTAGTATTGAAAGTTTAAAAATGGAAAAAAACACTTGTGTTTTTTTGCCCCAAGTTTGCATACCTGTAACTTAAGAATTATTAAAGATACCTTAATATCCTTTTAGATTTTGGTTCTTAGCAAACATTACTTTTGCTATCTTCATTTTTAAAGGAATAGTTCACCCCAAAATGAAAATTTGATGTTTATCTGCTTACCCCCAGAGCATCCAAGATTCATTTTTGGGTGAACTATCCCTTTAAGGTCCTATATGGTTCAATCACATAGATATGGGGATCCCAATGTGACTCCATGTTCAAATTGTTGAATTTTATCCATTTTCAATGGTCAAAAACCAAAAGTAGGAAACTTTTTAAACAGCTGATACTTATTGTGTTTAAAGAGGAATGTCTGAAGAACAAATAATACTGAAACTTGAATTGTATTTTGTTTCCTTCTATCAAAATAATTACATACAACCCTCTCTGAGAGCTAAAATTCCACTGAAATGGTCAAAAATGACATATATTTTTAGTTTCAACATTATTTATTCTTCAGATATCCCCCTTTAAATGCAATAAGTATCAGCTGTGTGCAAAGTGAACCACATTTTGTTTTTGACTATTGAAAATGGGTAATATACAACAAACTGAACTGAGCTGCATTGAGATCCCCATATCTATGGAACTGAACCATACAGGGCCTTGAAAAACAATATTTATGGCACTCAGGTATATTCTATGAATTTGTGTTGATAGAAAAAAAACGAAATACATTTCTAGTTTCAACATTATTTGTTGTTCAGATATTTCTCTTTAAATGAAAAAGTATCAAATGTGACCCACATTTGGTTTTTGACCACTGAAAATGTGTAAAATTGATCAATTTACTCATGGAGCAACATTAACATCTCCATATCTCTGGGACTGAACCATATAGGACCATTAAAATTAAAATTAAGATAAAGAAATGTTTGTTAAAAACCAAAATATAAAATATTTTTAATACTTCTTGAGATACAGGCCTGCAAACTTGCGGCAAAAAACAACAACAAAACAAGTGTTCTTTGACCCCCTCTACAAAATAGTGGATTACTCAGTAAAAATGCATCCATGACATTTAATATTTTGGTTTTAATTACTATTTTTTTTTTTTTTTTTCTTTCTTGAAAAAAAAAAAAAAAATTACAAAATCAAAAATTTGAGCTGGGGAAGTTTCCGAAATTTGGTTGATGTGACATGGAATGACCCAATAGTATAATGTTTTAAAATTTAACTTTACTCTAAATAGAAGCGTACATTTTTGGGGCATAGCATGATTTCTTTACTCCGACACTGAGTATTTCTACCCCTGAATCCTGCAAGTTGTTGTGGCTCAGATCCAGCTCTCTCACATTGGATTGTGATGAAAGAAGTGTAGACAGCTTTATACAGCCTATTTCTGTGATATTACAGTCATGCAACCTGGAAGAGTAAGAAAGATTGTCATGCATTTTTTTTTTTTTTTTTCATTATATATTAACAATTTGTTGCACTCACACATATAATAAGTAACAAAAAGTGCTCACCGGGCCTTTGTAGACAGCCTGATCACAGGATTTAGCCAGGTAAGCAATGTGTCAGATCTACCATATTTACTTAATTCAAATTCATCAAACTTCTCATCTGATGTCATTAAAATAAACATTAGAGCAAAACCAAGTTCTTGTGACTGGATGTCTTTAACTTTTCCCGAGGTTATGTACTTTTCTATTTCATCTTTTAGAGAATGATCATTGAGTTCATTTAGACAGTGGAGCATAAGGAGACCCGTTTCTGGACAACGGGTTTTTATCTTTTCCTTCATATACTCAGTAATCTCAGTAATGTCCTGGGGGATGATTGTTCTTTTCTTAAAAACTCTTTGTAGGAGGGCCTGATTTGACTCCATCGAAAGTCCCATGAGAAACCGAAGAAAGAGATCGAGATGTCCATTCTTACTTTCTAAAGTTTTATTAACTGCACATTTGAGTATGATTGGCACTGTCACATTAATTTCTGATTCTTTTACTTCGTTTTCTACAAGCACATTTTTGCCGGTGTTGTGGAAGTAGAGGTGCACATATAGAGCAGCTAGATGTTCCTGAATGCTCAGATGAACAAAGCAGAAGACTTTACCCTGATACCAGCCAAACTCTTCTCTGAAGATCTGAGTGCACAATCCTGAGTACACTGATGCTTCTGTCACATCAATGCCACACTCTCTCAGGTCTTCCTCATAGAAGATCACATTGCCTTTAACAAGCTGCTGAAAAGCCACTTTCCCTAGTTTGAGGATCATGTCTTCATCTGTCACGTTCTTCTCATAGTCCTTCTCATGTTTGATGTTGGTCTGAAGGATCAGGAAGTGTGTGTACATTTGAGTGAGAGTCTTGGGAATCTCTCCACTCTCTGCTTCGCTCAACATCTTCTCTAGAACAGCGGCTGAGATCCAGCAGAACACTGGGATGTGGCACATGATGTAGAGGCTCCTTGATGACTTCAGGTGTGAGATGATTGTATTGGCCAGACTCTGATCACTGATTCTCTTCCTGAAGTATTCCTCCTTCTGTGGCTCATTGAAGCCTCGTACCTCTGTCACTCGATGGACACACTCAGAGGGGACGAGATCAGCTGCTGCTGGTCTGGAGGTGATCCAGATGAGAGCAGAGGGAAGCAGATTCCCTGCAATGAGGTTTGTCAGCAACATGTCCACTGATGTCTCTTTAGTCGCATCCCGTAGAGTCTCATTGCTGTTAAAGTTTAAGGGAAGACGGCACTCATCCAGACCATCAAAGATGAAAACGACGGAGGAATTTTGAATCAGATGTAAACTTATCTCTCTCATAAAAAATGTTTGAAGAAGACCAACTAAACTGATTCTTTTGTCCTTTATCAAATTGATCTCTCTGAAAGGAAGTGGAAATATGAGCTGGACGTCCTGATTCTCTTTCCCTTCAGCCCAGTCCAGGATGAACTTCTGCACAGAGACTGTTTTTCCAATGCCAGCGACTCCCTTTGTCAGCACAGTTCTAATGGGGTTTGTCTTGTCCAGGTAAAGGTCGAAAGATATCATTGCATTTGATTGGTACTGTTATTTCTGCTGCAGTCTTTAATTTTTTTTCAATCCTTTTAATTTCATGCTCATTACTGATCTCTGCATTCCCACCCTCTGTGATGTAGAGATCGGTGTAGATCTCATTCAGGAGTGTTGGGTTTCCCTGTTTTGATAGGCCTTCAAAAATGTGCTGATGCTTCATTTTCATGTCAGATTTTAATTTTTGGTGGATCTCTGGATGAGGAGCATCATGTCTGCAAAAAACATAATCTTTTCAGAATGAAATAATATGTAGGATATATAGTTAGGTGTAAACTTAAAAAAAAAATCATAATATTCAAACAATACTAATTGATTTATAGCACTATATCATGTATTTCCCATTTTATAATCTGTAATATTTTTTGTGTGGCTAATTTAATTAGATTGCCTTTTCTACAAATAAAGACTGTTAAAAATGGCTAAAAATGCAAGTGTTGATTTTACATTAATTGAATAATCACTTAAATTTTGTTTTACTATGTGTTATTTCTAATTTTTCAAAAACATGTGAGAGATCAACATGATGGCAACTGAACAGTGAGGAAGTTGGAGATGCCCTGCTGTCATTTAAACCCTGCAGCTGGCAAGAGTTCGGCAAATCATCTGTACTCATCCTTATTCCCTGCATTCCACATGGTGAGTCATCCAACCCCCCTTTTTACCCTGAGTCTGCAAACACTGAATGAACACTTAAAAGTGATCAGAATGAAACAATACCTCTGGTGTGGTACATTTGATTCATCTTTCATTTGTATTGCACTGGAATCAGGTGAATTTGATATTTCTAGGGAACTGAAAAAGACATTATTAAAATAAATTAAATTCAGATTGATTTGCATTTTCTCTTTATTGCTTAGATGCATTTCTTAAAAGAATATTTGGTCAAAACTATAAACATTCTCAAAAAATGTGGAGAATGTTATTTGAGTTTGGGTTATAAAACCTGTGCTTCATGAAGACAGTTCAGTGGAACATTAGGCAATTCGGAAAATGAGCGAAAATATGTGTAGAATATTTATAGATTTGAGAAATGTATCTTTGATTTCAGAAATAAAGTAATAGTTTGAAAATAATAGAATCAGATTTAGTATATAAGGGATTCAAGGAAAACTTTTTAAACATTCACAAACATAGTGACATTTATAGCCGTAGGGACACAATTATCACAGCTATAGCACAAGCAAATAAAAGATAAATAGATTTACCTTTGGTTGAACAGAGAATATCCATTTCTTAACTGAATTGGTGTTTTCATTGATTTGTCACTTTTCAGGGACAAAACACTGGGATCAGATGAATGTGATCTTTCCTCAGAACTAAAAACAACAACATAATGCATCTCACAAGAAAACTATTATTTTCTAAAAAAAAAATAATGTCAAAAAGATTTTTTTAAGAAAAATAGAATTTGAAAGCAAACTTTTAGTTTTTTCTATGTCACAATAGCACCAAAACTATAGATAATTTAAAACATAGTTATACTGTATTCACCTCCCATCATTTATTAGATCTCCATCCTTTAACTGAATTGGTGTTTTCATTGATTTGTCACTTTTCAGGGACCAAACACTGGGATCAGGTGAATGTGATCTCTCCTCAGAACTGCGAAAGACAACATAATACATCTCACCATTGAACAACAACGATTATGTAAAAAATGATGCAAAAGCACATTTTATCAAACTAAGTGTTGTAGAATAACCAGCAGGAGAGCATATGTTTAATGACGTTAATTTGCACTTTGCAGATGGTCCCTTCGGACTTGTCTCTCAGCCGCCTGTTCATTTAGATCAATTTTGTCCAGTGCAAAGAAGGCTTGTTTTGAGGAAAATGATTGGAAAGATGTGTTATTTGTGTTTTAACAATGTATAGCTCATGAGTTATTGATCAGGGAAGTTTGAATATGTGAATATGTTGCCGACTTTACTGAACTCCTTGACCTAAACACTTACCATATTTCTTTAAACTTAAGTCCAAGTTCAAAATAAAACTCTATGAACTGATGAACTGCTCCATTGTTAATGTATGGAGCTGTCTGAAATACTGCCAGCAGGACATTAAACAGGAAGTGTTTGTCCGAACTCACAACAAGTTTTGAAGAGAATGCAAAAGCTTTGAAAAATCTCACCAAAACCTGCCCAATCTAACTCCAACTGCCCAAAACTTAAACTGTCAAAATAATGTGATAGAATTTTATTGCCATGTCAATCAAGGTTGACATGGACCATTTTTATCTTGTTAAAACAAAATAATGATGACAAAATAATAATTAAAAAAATTGATCAATTTCCCAGGAAAATGAATCAAATCAGGGCAAATACATTAAAGAGAATTACCAAATATGACTTGAAATGAACAGGTAGACTGTCAAAACAGCAATCAAAAACTGCCCAATACCCTCGAAGAAACGCATGCATCATTTCCAATGTCAACAGTCAGAATAAGCCAATTTAAATGCAAAAAATTGTCCAATATAAGAATAAGCAACGTAATTAGTAGGTCTTTTTCACATGTTAATGCACATACCATGACAGCCAAAACTGTGTCATTAATTGATACATTTGCAAGCAAACTTAGTTTTGTCTATCTCACAATAAACCCAAAACTACAGGTAATTTAAAACATAGTTATAGTGTATTCACCTCCCATCATTTATAAGATCTCCATCCTTTAACTGAATTGGTGTTTTCATTGATTTGTCACTTTTCAGGGACCAAACACTGGGATCAGGTGAATGTGATCTCTCCTCAGAACTGAAAAACAACATAATACATCTCAACGAAAATTATTGTTTTCTAGCATATAAAGATGATGTCATTAAGATTTAAGAAAAATAGAATTTGCAAGCAAAATTTAGTTTTTTTCTGTCACAACAGCACCAAAACCATAGATAATTTAAAAGATAGTTACTGTATTCACCTTTTATCATTTATAAGATCTCCATCCTTTAACTGAATTGGTGTTTTCATTGATTTGTCACTTTTCAGGGACCAAACACTGGGATCAGGTGAATGTGATCTCTCCTCAGAACTGCGAAAGACAACATAATTCATCTCACCATTGAACAACGATTATGTGCTTCCAAGTAAAAATCAATGTCATCAAGATTTGTTAAGGAAAATACTGTATTATTTGAAAGCAAAATTTTTGTTTTATCTCATAATATTGCCAAAACCATCAAAGCTATATCACATAAAAATAGTTCTATATACCTCTGATCAAGCAGAGAACTTTTGAACTGAATTGGTGTTTTCATTGATTTGTCACTTTTCATGGACAAAACACTGGAGACAGCTGAATCTGATCTCTCCAGAGACCTGAAAAACAACAACCTTTTTCTCGAAAGTTAAAGATTATGTTCTTGTCAACAAAATATTTTGTTTCATTAATCTATATCTCTCTAAAGTTGAATATTATGTTCAAGTAAATTAAAAGGTTGGTTCCATTAATTAATAAAAGGTTATTTGCAAAGAAAACATTATTTTTATCTTGCTACTGTAGGATCAAAAGCAACACAGGTATACTAAACTATATGCAAACATAAATATAATTGGATTTACCTTTGGTTAAACTGAGAGTCTCCATTTTTTAACTGAATTGGTGTTTTCATTGATTTGTCGCTCTTCATGGATAAAACACTCACAGGTGAATGTGATCTTTCCCGCTGAACACTGTCAGATACAACACAAGTCTTCATAGTTCAGAGCAATTAAACATCACTTTCATTTAGATTATATTAAGATTGTCAATGCCTTTTGTAATAAAATATATAATTAGCTGTGCTTGTTTATATCAGTATGATTTAATCTAGCACAGCTAATTATATTTTATTACAAAAGAATATGCTTTTTTGAGATATTAATTTATATTTGATTTATATCTATATAAATATGATACATGGACAAAAAACATTTCTCTCACCTTTTCTCTCCATTGCAAGTACAATCAGTGTCTTTCAGCATTCATTATGGTGTTTGTGTTTTCCTAACTGCTGAACAAATTAATTCTGTACATCATAATCAAATGAAGACAAATAAATAAAAAAAAAATTAAAAAAAGTTTACTCTTTCAAAAACTTTACAAAATCAAACGAATAGGATTGAGAAAGAAAAGCAACGAAAGACACAAAAAAAAAACAGAATCCGGTTTGACTGGTTTAAGAGTTGTCTTTAAAGATATTTCCTGGTTTAGTTATTTAGTTCACATACTTTCATGTTGTGTAAGGCTTTGACTGTTTCACAGTGTCTGACTAAAAAATAAATACACACATTTTATGATCATAAAATTAGATTGTTGTAGTTGAAGCATTTATTTTGGGATTTTTATAACACTTAAACTTGAATGCATTCGGCAAATAATATAACTGAAAATCTTCCGATTAGACAGTGTCAAATGTATTTTAGTCTTTACTCTTTAACTCAAAATGATTTATCCTGCCTAATGTAATCTATCCAACATTTTTCTCTCAGTCTGTGCAGTTGTACTTACAATGTGTGCTCTGGATTCCACTCTGTCTCCTCATGAAACAACAGAATGATTGTGTTTGCTGTGTTCTCACTGCTTACCTGCTTTGTGAAGGTGGAGCTAAATCTATGAAACTGACAAGTTTGTGATGCACAGATTGAGCAAATACTGGGCTACAGTATAAATATGAACCACATTACCAAGTGACAGATGAAAATACTGTAAGGTTTAATTGAAAACCATTGCTATAAACAGTGTTGGGGAAAGTTACTTTTAAAAGTAATGCTTACAATATTGTGTTACTCCCTAAAAAAGTAACTAATTGTGTTACTTAGTTACTTTTTGTGGAAATAATGTTACTTTTGCATTAGTTTTTCTCATCTGGGCTGGGCTCGCTTGTTTGTACTTTTAAATTCTAGATAAAAGACTTATATATAATACTTATCAAGTGAATCTTCAGAGAAAACTATAGGCACAGTGTGTTGTTTTGATAATTTTACTTTCTTAGGGCCAGATTTAACAGCTTGCACCAGTGCAAACCCTCTTCTGGCATTAAAAAACTACCGTCAGGATTTACTAAATGAATGCTGTCATTATCATGTGATCTACCAGCGTTCACTGCCATTCTATAATCCTCTCCCATGACCTCATGGGATAGTAAAGTATTCATTGTATGCACACTTCACAATGTTGTCAGAAGCAGTAGGTCATCTAGGTACTTTCTGTGGTTACTTTCTTTTGTCACATACTGTTTTTCGCAACATACTGTACTGTATAGTAAGGAAGTATTCGATTTTAGATGCAGATTAGGGCTTTTCACATTGCACTTAAAGTATAGTTCACCCAAAAATAAAAATTCTGATGAATTTATTCATCCTCATGTGTTCCAAACCCTAAGACTTTCATTCATCTTCGGAACACAAATTAAAATATTTTTGATGAATTCTGAGTGATTTCTAGCCCTCCGTTGACAGTCTATGCAATTTGCCCCAGATAAGCATAGTTGTTTCATTCTTACCTTTGTAGTCTGTAAAAATTCATTCAGTAAAACTTAATAGTACAGTTGGCAATATATAATATAGAAGTATGTGCAATGTAAGAGCCTTTTTCTAAATTCAGATTCATTCAATCAATGACACTGACACTGCAAACACGCAAAGTACGTTAACCCAAGATTTAGGAATGTCAGCTTATGAATACCATGATTAATTTTTAACACTGGGCAAATTATGAGCAGTGTGAAATGTGAATCAAGATAACCCAGGATACTGTTTAACCAGGGTTCAGAATGACCCAGTGTTAAATATTACAAGTGTGAAAAGCCCTGTTGAGAGCAGTCCACTCAGATCCGTCAGTCTCATTGTAAGCAGTAGAACATAAAAAACAATAAAACAGGTAAATGAGTTCTTTTCATTTTTTATAATGATTGTGTTTTGTATCTAGATAATAAACTTTAACAACTGGTTTGTATGTGGTATGCTTGATGTTTATTAAACAAATTGTATATATATACAGTATATACACGTGTATATAATTCAGAAAACAACCAATCCAGACTATCAAAGTCTTTCTAAAGATTTGTGTTAGTGTTGTTTTTTTCTGTTTTATGGTGACTTGTCCAGGATCATGGAGAGCACATTCAGGTCTGACTCTTCCAGATCATTTTCAAGCAGATCAAGCTCTTTCAGGTGGGATGGATTTGATTTCAGAGCTTCGGTCAGTACCATCACACCTTCATGTGTAACATTACAGTTGGACAACCTGAAGAGAGCAGAGTGGATTTGTTAGCACAGGTCAGTGGTTTGTTGTTACTACTTAGTTTAAAAGTTGCTTAATCTGATATGGATGTCTTTGGATCAAAACTACATATGATTATATTATAGACATTTACCTCAGATTCTCTATTTTACAGTAAGGATTCTGCAGTCCGACACAGAGCTTCTTCACACCTGAGTCTTGTAGATCATTAATACTCAGATCCAGATCTGTCAGACTGGAGGTCTTTGAGCTGAGAGCTGAAGCCAGAGCAGTGCAGCTTTTCTCTGTCATTCCACATTTGTCCAACCTGAGAGTAACACAATTTAAAATTTAAATTGAACATGTTTTGAAATATTGACTATATTCGAGACAATGCCATTTTGGATGACACCTGCTATGAACTGTTTAGATAAAATTGTGTTATAGCTCACTTCAGTATTTCCAGTGTACATTGAACTTTCTCCAGAGCAGCACAGAGATGTTTAATTCCTGAATCTCCTATGTTGTTCCAGCTCAGGTCCAGCACTTTCAGATGAGAAGGATTTAAACTCAGAGCTGAGCTCAGGAAAACACAGCCTGCTTCTGTTACACCACAGTTCTTCAGACTATGGTAAGAAGAGAGGTAATACATTTGATGCCTCAAGACATTACACATACAATTTACTTTTATTTTTCATTTGTAAATTTGCAAAAACAAATGAACAATCTGACAGATCTCTAGGCTAAAAAAATGACTAGGGAGCTTAGTTGTAATATTTTTTATTGTATTTTTTGCCATATAAATGTCACTCTGTTTTGTAAAAATATTAATGCTGGATTGAAAAAAATATTTTGATAATAATACAAGTCACTAAACCTATTTACAGTTTTATGTTCTCTTTTATAATCAATTCAACTACATGCTAAACAAAGGCTGAATCGAAAACTTAAAAAATACTGCCTTCTGAGGATGCTTTCCAAGGTGGAAAGGCATCAAGGCATGTCTGAATCCAATGTTAACTTCCTTTCTCATAAGATACCTTCATCTGATCATCAGAGAAGAGATGTCTTTACAAGAGGGAGGGGGAGTTATTTTAATTGAAGATTATGAGGGCATGTGATTTTTAATTAAATAATGATGTGTATGGGTAAATCATTTATAATAAATATTGCAATATTCCATGAAAAAATAAAATTTTGGGATTTTAATTTCTACAGTACTAGTTTGACTAACAAGCAGTTAGCCAAGTGATAGCCTTTTCAAATTAGAACTGATCTACATTTTTATGTAACTGCTATAAAAATGTTATGGAAAAAATATATAAAAAAAAAAAAAAAACAGATGCCTTAGCCTACTTGTAAGACTAGTCTAAGCATTATACAACTGGCCACAGAGAACTTACTTCAGCGATTCCAGGCTGCACTCTGTGTCCTGTAGTCCAGCAGTTCTGTGAGTCAAATGAAAGTCATATTCTTTGTTCCCATGTTTATGCAGGCTTTTATGCAGACTATGTGAACCACATCTTGGTGTCAAAACTGTCTTCTTTCTTTCAATTTCCTTTATTCTGATATGAGAAACAATTTATTAAACAGTGTAAACACAGTAAAACTTATAAGGTAATAATGTTACAACATTTCACTTAAATGAACCTAAGCGTACAGTGATAGTCCTTGGGGTGCTCTGTTAACTCCAAGGCAGAGTATTTCTACTCCTGAGTCCTGCAGGCTGTTGTTGCTCAGGTCCATCTCTCTCACATTGGATTGTGATGTGAGAACTGCAGTCAGAAGTGCACAACCTTTATCTGTGATATTACAGTCATTCAACCTGACAAAATACAAATATACATACATTGTTTGGTTCATTGTATATGAAATATTCTGTACAGGTATGCATTCAATAAAATTCCAAAAAGTGCTCACCTGGCCTTAGTGGATAACTTGATCAAAGGATGCAGTCGTTCTATGGTGTAATCTGATCTGCCATATTTTTGAAGTGTGAACTCTTCAGGTCTTTCATCTGATGTCACTAAAATATATGTCAGAGCTGGCCAGAGATCTGGGGGCATGTTTTGCTTTCCACAGGTCATGTAGCTTTGGATTTCATTAATCAGAGAATGATCATTAAGTTCATTTAAACAGTGGAACAGAACAAGACAATCATTTGGACAAAACTGTTTTTTGGCTTCTTGTTTAAGATACTCAATAGATTTCTCTCTTTCCAGGGAGCTGTCCATCTTTTTTAACAAAAGCCCTTCTAGAAGTCTGTGATTTGACTCCAATGAAAGTCCCATGAGGAAGCGAAGGAAAAGATCGAGATGTCCATTCCTACTCTCTAAGGCTTTTTTGACAGCACACTTGTGTAAGCTGAAAATTGTCTCTTTCGTTCCAGATTGATGTTCTTCAAGCACATTTTTGCCGATGTTGTGGAAGGAGAGATGCACATATAAAGCAGCTAGATGTTCCTGAACACTCAGATGAACAAAGCAGAAGACTTTACCCTGATACCAGCCAAACTCCTCTCTGAAGATCTGAGTGCACAATCCTGAGTACACTGATGCTTCTGTCACATCAATGCCACACTCTCTCAGGTCTTCCTCATAGAAGATCAAATTGCCTCTTTCCAGTTGCTCGTATGCCAGTTTCCCTAGTTTGAAAATCATCTCTTTATCTTTGTCCTCCTTCTCAGTATACTTTGTGTTTTTGATGCTAATCTGTGCCATCAGGAAGTGTGTGTACATTTGAGTGAGAGTCTTGGGAATCTCTCCACTCTCTGCTTCGCTCAACATCTTCTCTAGAACAGTGGCTGAGATCCAGCAGAACACTGGGATGTGGCACATGATGTCGAGGCTCCTTGATGACTTCAGGTGTGAGATGATTGTATTGGCCAGACTCTGATCACTGATTCTCTTCCTGAAGTATTCCTCCTTCTGTGGCTCATTGAAGCCTCGTACCTCTGTCACTCGATGGACACACTCAGAGGGGACGAGATCAGCTGCTGCTGGTCTGGAGGTGATCCAGATGAGAGCAGAGGGAAGCAGATTCCCCACAATGAGGTTCGTCAGCAGCACATCCACTGAGGCTGATTCACTTACGTCACACAACCTCACATCGCTCTGAAAATCCAGAGACAGACGACACTCGTCCAGACCATCAAAGATGAACAACACTTTATATCTGTCACTGGATATTTTGTTACTGGACATTTCTTTTGTTTCAGGGAAAAATACATGTAGAAGATCAAAAAGACTGAGTGTTTTGTCCTTCATCAAATTGATCTCTCTGAAAGGAAGTGGAAATATGAGCTGGACGTCCTGATTCTCTTTCCCTTCAGCCCAGTCCAGGATGAACTTCTGCACAGAGACTGTTTTTCCAATGCCAGCGACTCCCTTTGTCAGCACAGTTCTGATGGGTTTGTCTTGTCCAGGTAAAGGTCTAAAGATGTCATTGCATTTGATTGGTATTGTTACTTCTTCTGTAGTCTTTAATGTTTTTTTCTATCCTTGTAAGCTCATGTTTATTACTGATCTCCCCAGTTTCTCCCTCTATGATGTAGAGGTCTGTGTAGATCTCATTCAGGAGTGTTGGGTTTCCCTGCTTTCCCAATCCCTCAAAAACATACTGATGCTTCATTTTAATGTTAGATTTTAATCTTTGGTGGATCTCTGGATCATGTGTTTGTGGGTTATGTCTGTAAAGATAAAATCTTTTCATAAGCAAATAGTAAAACCACAAAGATTTTTTCATTGTTAGACAATGCATGTGTTCTGTATATAGTTAAGTCTAAACTTTTATAATATTTAAGGAATATTGAGTTATTTTTTGCTTATCAATTAATGAAGGTTGTGACTATATTTTGTACGGAAGAGGATTAGGGCCAAGCAATAATAAAAAAATAAAACCATCTCGAGATTAAAGTTGTTAAATTTCGAGAAAAAAGTTGAAATAAAATGTTGAGAAACTCGTTAATACGAGAAAAAGACGAGATAATGTTGAGAATAAAGTCATTAAATTACGAGAACAAATTCGTTAAATTATGAGAAAAATGTTGTTAAATTTCGAGAAAAAAGTCGAGATAAAATGTTGAGAATAAAGTCATTAAATTATGAGAATAAAGTCATTAAATTACGAGAAAAAAGTTGTTAAATTATGAGAACAAATTTCGAGTTTATTCTCAACATTTTATCTTGACTTTTTTTCTCGAAATTTAACAAGTTTTTTCTTGTAATTTAACGAGTTTATTCTCAACATTTTATCTCGACTTTTTTCTCGAAATTTAACAAGTTTTTCTCGAAATTTAACAACTTTAATCTCGAGATGGTTTTATTTTTTTATCATTGCTTGGCCCTAATCCTGTTCCGTAATTTTGCCAGTGTATTTGTTACAACATATATTTCAAGTTACATTGAAAATTAAATGAATGTCATAGACATTATATTAATTGAATATTAACCTAAATTTTAGTTTGTTCCTTACACAAATATTTTCAAAAGATTTTTTTTTTTCAATTTTCACTGTTGTTATTTTTATGTTATTTCTCAGTTTCTTAAAAGGAAAAAAAAAAAGATTAACTGAGAAGAGAGATCAGCATGAAGGCAACTTGTTACTGAACAATGAGGAAGTTGTTCTGCTTCTCCGACTTGCTTTCAGTGCTTTCATTTCTGAAAGCTGTGAGTTAACAGCAAATCATCTGCACTCATTTTTATTCACTGCGATTGACATGGTGAGTCACAAGATTCCCCTTTCTGAACTAGGAAGCACAGTAAGTGCACTTTTCAACACTAACAGGTGAACTGATGTGCTGTGAAACCAGACCTTTGGTGTGGTAGATTTGTTTCATCTCTCAAATAAATTGGGATTTGTATTGCACTGGGATCAGATGAATGTGATTTCTCAAGGGAACTGAAAAAGACAAAAAAAAAAAAAAATCTTTTTACTCTCCATCACTCAAAATGATAAACACATTCTCAAATGTACACCAATTTGTAAACAATAAAAACAAGTCAAAACCAAGTGCTTCACTCAAAAACATTTTCTTCAATCAAAACCAAACTTAGGCCTGATTTTCACAAAAACAGTTTTGCTACTTAGTGGATAATGTGTGTTATTTGAGTTCATGTTGTTATGCTCATATACACTGTGCTATTTTTTTCCTGAAAAAGAATGTGGGTAAACCTGTGCTTAATTAATACAGGTCTGTGTGAAGTTCTGCAGAAGGAAGAAAAAACACGTTGAAGAATATTTGTAGTTTTGAAATGTGTCTTTGTTTTAAAATCTGAAGTACTGGTTTGAGATCCATAGAATCAGTTCTAGTGTTTAAATTGAGGAAAAACTTCAACAAAATGTTATTTATTGCTATATGGACACAATTCTGTCAGCTATGCCATGTGCAAACATACAGGGAAATAGATTTACCTTAACAGAAAATCTCCATCTTTGAACTGAATTGGCATTTTCATCGACTTGTCACTTTTCAGGGACAAAACACTGGGATCAGGTGATTGTGATGTCTCCTGCTGAACACTGTCAACAACATAATTTTCACAGTTCAAAGCAATTAAATAGCGCTTTCACTCAGAATATATTAAGAGGGACAATAGCTTTTATTAGTTATGCTAGATTATAAGCAGTATGACTGATTTAAACTTTAATTTTAAACTGAGTTGGTTTTAATTTGCTTTGATCTGTACAATTTTGATATGTAGAAATAATCAAAAATATTTCTCTCACCTTTTCTTTCCATCACAAGTGTTGTGATAATCAGTGTCTTCTTCAGCATTCATTATGGTGTTTGTGTTTTCCTAACTGCTGAACAGATGTATTCTGAATTCTGTGTCCATCACAATTAAATAAAGAACAGCGAATAAGGAAGAAAAACAAAGTACACGATTGAAACTTCAGAAGCTGGTTTGACTGGTTTATCAGGTGTCGTTAAAGTATACTTCCTGGCAGGGGTGCAGTCAGACATTGCAAACATTCGGGGCTTAGCCCAAATATATTTTGTCCTATGACATTTTAATTTGGCATTAACAGCTTTACTGACATGAAAGAAACTTTGTTGTATGTTGAAGTTCATGAAATTATCAGTGTTTCCCACAGGATTTTGTAAAACTATGTTGTGTGGACCTCTGTTCCTCTAGGGGGTCTGGGGCCATTCCCCCCTGGAAGAAAATTTTGTACATTTTAAGGTTAAACGCATCAATCTGGTGCACTTTGAGAGCTCAAAATTAAGAGCGTCAACCCATGTACAGTGTGCAAATTGAACAAAGAAAAATCATTGACTTGTATCTCGACATTAAAGAGGACTCAAACATCTTTTTATTTGTGATATTTGTGATATAGAAAGCGCTGTCTGTATTGGTATGGATAGGCGGCCCACTACAGAAAAGTGGTATTAAACTGTTTAACATAGTTTCCTAGAGATATGTATAGAAAAATGATATTTTGACAGCACTGTAAGGAAACGTCAAACCTGAAAGATCCCTAGCTCCGCCCCTGCTTTCTGGTTTAGTTATACACTTCACATACTTTCAGGCTGTGCAAGGACTTGAATCTTTGGCTGACTAAACGTAAATACACACATTTTGTGATGATAAATTAATACATAATTGCAGGGGAAGCTTAGAGTTTGCTTTTTATAACATTAAAACTTTCAAATATATTCTAAAAATAATATAACTGAAAAACTTGAAATTAGTGTCATATGTATTTCAGTGTGTTTAGGCTACTCTTTAATTCAAAAGGATCGATCCTGCCTAATGTAATCCATCAAATGTTCTTCTCTCAAATTGTGCAGTTTGTGCTCTGGATTTCACTCAATGTCAAACTACAGAATGATTGTGTTTTCTGTTTTCTCACTGCTTACCTGCTTTATTATTTTGTCTGAACATTCATTGTTTTACAAACAAAGCTTCTATAGAAAAACAGTGGTATTTGCTCATGAAACTCAAAACTAGAACAGATTTTATATCATGTTATCATAAAAGATAATTAGCCACACTTCAGAGTTTTTTAAGATCTAGATAAAGGGTGAATACTTATCATATGAATTTTCAGACACTGCTTAGTCACAGTGTGTTGTTTTGATAATAAAATTTTTTTTGCTCTTTTTAATCTTGTGTAAACATTGTGCCGAAATTCATCCTGCGAGCATTGGTGGTGCTGTTTCGCATTTGCAGGACGTTTGTGGCACGCAAAACTCTTTGCTGGAGTTTACCATAAAGGTGCTGTAAGTAGATTTTAAACTATGCTATTGGACATTGTTGATATTTGAAATCAACCCAAACAAAGCCACCCCTCTCTTCATTGCTCCGCCTCCAAAACTCACACTCCAATCCTAAAACACCCTGCTCCAAGTCGGTCTCAAACCCCGACCTGATCGCTGCTGGCATGCGAGGCGAATGCACTAACATACAGTACACACGAGTAAATACAAAGTGTTCGTTGTAAGTTGCAAACAACACAGCAGCTCCAGACAATCAAAACCCATAGTGTACTCACATGAGTAGCAGGATCAAAGCAGCCTCTGCGTCTGTTTTCAGGCCTTCCCACTTAGCTCTTTCCAGCACTGGAAAGCTTTTCTAATATAATCGCGGGTCTTAAAGCATTTTGCCCAGTCATAAACCTTCATTCCAATGATTCTTTTGAGCTTTCTTGTATTGTGTCCCATTTCTCGTTCTGCAGTTTTTTTCTTATTTTCAAATCTCACTCATTCTCTCTCCTAGACCATCAGACGTTTGTTATTGGTATCTGCCGACTAACTCCCAAACAGTGGATTTGAAATACTACTGAGTCCACCTTTAACCCTTTGAGCGGTACGGTCCCACATATGGGATTTTTATTTCAGTGCCCCTGGGCGTACGGTCCCACATAAGGGATTTCGAACGTTCAGCGACGTCACATAACTGCCAGATTCAAACTGTGCTTTCGCGCTCTGGCTGCGAGACGGACGCGCGCAGCTCTTGTCATATATCACAGTGTTTTCAGCCACATAACGTTTCTTTTAAGGTTTCAGACATTTAAATACGCATAAGTACCATTAAAACAATATATTTAGAGTTTATAAAATACACACTGATGTCAGACATCAGTGGAAGGAGCAATAACAATCCATTCATAAACAATTTGCCGACATTTATTCATATCAGACACACATAATGGGCCCAAGTAACTACAAAGTTTACTCTATTATTCTTCCAGTTCACCAGCCACTTACTTGTATATATTTCGGGAGAAACTGATGAATTCACCTGCTGTAAATCCGACTGACAGGACTCTGCGAACTGAGGGGCAAACTAAGATGGCGGCGCCCATCTCGCGTTATAGATCAAGATAAAGATCATTTATAAAGGCTTTTAAACGACAAAACACACTCACTTACACATATTTGAGGATCGGAATACCAGATAGTTGATGACATGGTAAGCAAGTTTGTGAATATTTTAAATAAGAAAGGAAAAACAAAATAATAGCGATCCACCTGTCATACAGTGTTATTGTGGCTGCGCTCAGCGCTCGTGACACGCAAGACGCGTCGCTATGGAAACATTAAAGGCAAACGTTCTAAAATAACGGTCGCCTTAAAAAAAAAACTCACTCTGGGGGGGACAGTTAGAATATTTTAAACTCAGGCTCGAAAGGGTTAATGACGCTAATGTCCGATAAGGCATTTGTTGTTGTGATAGTAGTTAATGAACACCAGTGTTTCGCTTAAAAATTCCTTTATAATTCATACTGTTGCTCTTGAGGAAGCTGTTTTCATATACGAAACTCTTCAGTTGATTTACCTCAGAAAGTTTCGAACTCCATAAAGTCGTTTGAAGCCATTACAGCTGTTTGTTCAGGTGAAACCAATGACTACTGTCTTGTATGAAACGTAGGCTACATAAACACACATTCTTTTACATCATTAACAAATAAGTTTAAACTCATTATACCTCAATATTTTTGTAATAAAACTGGGGAAAAAGTGTTTTGAATATGTTGATGTACCCTAGGCTAACGTTACTTGTTTGCTAATGAAAATGATTGGCTCTCACCCAAGCTTTTAACATGTTTTTTATATATATATTTTTTATCACCTTTTACAGTATGTCTATTGTATTTTCCAATCTCTTTAGTTTTATGAATAACAGACAATTCAATTCTCTAATGATACTCATTTGAATTTTACACATCAGTCGGTGCTCATACACATGTTTATTGCGCTGTTTTCTTCTGATGTCTATATTCATCATCTTGGTGACAGAGGCATGAGATCATCTCAATGATGTAATAATTCTTTCAGAATTTCCTGGCATTTTAATGCAAATAAGCTTCTAGTAAGGCAAGGGTGTCATGAATATGTAGATGTATTTGCAGATAAGGGTAACAATGTATTCACTGCTGCAAAAAAATAAAAATAAATAATTCAACTACAGTTATATTTTTTTATAATTCAATTACAGCCACTTATAATATTTTATTAGAATTTTAAGCAAATATTTATACAGCTATAAAATGTGGGCTTAAATTATAGCTTCAGGCTTCGTCCTTAAAGTATAATTTATAAACCTCTATCAAAACCCAAATTAAGAAGAAACATTTGTGCACTTTGAGACATCCTCCTGAAACACGTCACACTCATATTTCATCTCTCCACAGGTCACTGCAGCGTCCTGCGGTTCTCCCCTGCAGAACCGTAATCCTGTTAGAACCAACGAGCAGCCAGGCGTACTGGAATGTGCCATGACAAGGAGAAATCAGGTGGTTGAGTATTTGATTTTTCTCTTTTTTTTTTTAAACAGTCAGTTTGATAAACATTTGCATAATCCATAAATATGAGGAACAGCAGGTGCATTCATGACAAATAAAGAGTGCAGCCAAAATGAGTGACTGTGTTTGTGAATGTGTAAGCTGATGTACTGCCGTCCACGAGCTGTAATTTGTCTACATTCACTCCTGCAGAATGTCAGTCCAACGTTTATAACACCAAACGATCCATAGACAAATAACAAATAAATAAACGAGCATCTTCACCGCCAGAACAGGAAATGATCTTTGTAATGGTGGGATTTTTGGTGAAAATTTAAGAGAGATATTAAGTAAATTTAATGAGGTTAAACAAGAAAAACTCTTTGCCTAGGGCGTCAGACGAATAAAGCTGTTTTCCCTTTGAATTAAGTTCATTTTTCTACCCCACTGGCATTTTTTTTTATTACTATTATTATTTTTTAGCAAAACCTCATTACATTTTTTTTCTGTAAACAATGTCATATCTCATGCTATTTCCTTCTCAAGTAAATATATCTTGTTTTATGCATGTTTAAACTAGAAAACAAAACAAGATTATTTTGTTGCTGTGTTCATTCTGTAGGCCTTGTGACTTTATAGTCAACATTAAACAGCATTTGCAGCTTATTTTACTTCCGTTGACATTTTTCTGAGCAAAACAGGATGTTCAGTGATTTTATCCAACATAAATGGATTGAATGGGGAATTATCCACATTAAGAGCAGAAACATGTTTTTTTGATTTTGTGGAAGGCATATAGGCAACTCTACTGTATAGATGTGCATTGTTGTTAAACACACACACACCAGTCTGCTCTGTTGTGTCCTGTACGACCTGCTGGTTTTCAGTGGTCACATGCAAAAATGTGTTGATTAGAGAAGAGAGGAGAATGCCAGATATACCACTGTGACACACACTAGTCTGTGTTGTCTTTGGCTTTATTGTGAAAATCTGAATCACTCTTTCAGAGCTGGACTCAAATTAATCTCAGTGAAGACAGCTGTGATCATCTCTCTATTTCGAGTTCTTGGCACATATGTTGTTCACTCCAACAGAATTCGGTTACTTTATTTCTGGTTCTGGCTCTTATAATCTCTCTCCTCAAATATCTGAATCTGTTGACAGGAGTGGAAGTCCTGACCGAGTGAGCAGACTGACCTTTGACATTCCAAAGAAACTTTTAAGTGTAAGAACTTAATGTGAAGAGGAACACATCATGTCTGTGTGGCGAATGTTCTTTTCATCTTTTATGTCACATAGTACTCCAGCCAGGTATTAGTAGCCTCAGATGGCAAACCCATTGAGTGTCTGGTGCAACACAGAAATGGAAAGAGTTCTCCCACAACCATGAGTTCCAAAAAATGATTGGAGCCTAACCTATTTTCCGAAAGTCGAAATGCACTTTTCAATTGGTTTTAAACGGTACTAGAGCACTTCAATAAGATCAATGAAGAGCTCGTCGATGGTTTAATCAAAGGTTTGCACCATTGCACCAAACCTTAAGATGTATTTAGACACTTAAAGGAATAGTTCACTTCAGAATTAAAATTTCCTGATAATTTACTCACCACCATGTCATCCAAGATGTTCATGTCTTTCTTTCTTCAGTCGAAAAGAAATTAAGGTTTTTGAGGAAAACATTCCAGGATTTTTCTCCATATAGTGGACTTCAATGGGGTTCAACGGGTTGAAGGTCCAAATTACAGTTTCATTGCAGCTTCAAGAGCTCTACATGATCCCAGGCGAGGAATAAAGGACCCAATATACTTCAAATGAAATCGAAGAATGAACGTTTTGTGTTCTTTTTGGAAGTTTGAAACGGCTTGCCAAAGCGAACTCTCAAGAAAAGTTTCCAGCTGCAAAACACCTTCATGCCACCATTGGTCAGTGATGATAACGTAATAGGAGGTGTGCGCCGAGGCTCCGCCTTCATTTGCGTTAAAGTCGTCTCTGACTCATTTGATCTGTTGAGTTGGTTGAGGTAAGAGCTCCATGGGTGAAAACACACTGAATAGCCGCTTTATAGTACAAAATGAAGTTGTGCTTCTGATGAAATGAGGCACTGACACTGTTTTTCGTGTTTGATACTGTAAAGCTGCTTGCTTTTAAGCAATCTATTGAATAAACATCCATTCTATATGCTATATAAATAAACGTGACATGACTGGAGTGCTAATTTGTAGAGCTCGTGCTAACATACCCATGTTATGATCAGACGCTTTTCTTATCCTTTCTATAAAAATGCTTGCTGTTTTCTCATTTTTCTTGTTTATTTTGTTACTGAGAAGAAAGTGCATGGCACATATTTTACATATTTATATAACCGTCGCTCTCAGTTGGTCGTCGGTCACGTATTTCGAACTTCGTTTTACCCCTAAATGAAGAACGAAAAAGAACTTTGTTTGAAGTATATCGGGGCCTTTAGGGTCTTATCTAGTGAAACTTATCGGTCATTTTCTATAAAAATGAAAAATTATATACTTTTTAACCACAAATGCTTGTCTTGCACTGCTCTGCGATCCACCGTGCATTACGTTAGAAAGGTCAAGCATGAGGCAAAAAACTTATCCTCCAACTTCAAAATCATCCTACATCCTTTTTTTTGTAAAGGGCATTTGGCTTAGTCTTTGCACGTTCGCTTTGTAGACACTGGATTGGTACCTCTGCCTCTTTCCAACATGACTACGTCATGCGTGGCGCATTGCATCAAAGTGCAAGATGAGCATTTGTGGTTATTTATTTATTTATTTATTTTTTGACAGATCATTTCACTAAATAAGACTCTTATTCCTTGTCTGGGGTTGTGTAGAGCTTTTTGAAGCTGTACTGAAAATGCAATTTGGACCTTCAACCCGTTGAACCCCACTGAAGTCCACTATATGGAGAACAATCCTCAAAAACCTTCATTTCTTTTCAACTGAAGAAAGAAAGACAAACATCTTGGATGGGTTGGGGGTGAGTAAATTGTCAGGAAATTTTAATTCAGGTTAAAAAGTGAACTAATCCTTTAAGCTATACTTAAAATGTATTAATTGCAATATATTAAATGATAAAATATCAAATAATGTGGCATTTATTGCAAAGAAAGTCAGTTTACATTTAAACATTTCACATTACGATGTTCAGTTTTGGAAGACAATAATCTTTCACTTTCAGAGCAACCTATGCCAAAACATCCCATCTGGTCAGTGTCTTTACATGATGTCGAAATGGGCGGTTCTTATGCTGGTTGTCTGGCTAGATGTGAATAGGTAAGTACAGCTGGGTCTGTTTATGAATATTGACTGTTTATGAATTCCTCAGCCTTCTTAAATGTCTTCAAAACATGTCTTCATGTCCACGTGATCAAAATACCCATGAATACCCACGTGTGAGAGCGAGAGAAAGACATTACAGAGTGGTGTTCCTCATCAATTTCCTCTCTAATCCCTCCATAATTCCCTCAGAGTAATAAAATATCAGTCGAGACAGCTTTTCCTCCTCTTCTGGAAAAATTCCCGACTGACTTTCGTGAGAGAGGGATTTGGGAGATTAAGGAGTAGTATGTAAATGACTTGAGAGGGAAGGATTTAGGAAGAAGGACCATCACATTCCAGAAGCAGACTGAGATGGGAAGACTGAGAGAAAAGATCCAGGGAATTTCCCTTGGTATTTTTGCTATTGCACGAGAAAGCTGCGGTCAGTTATTGCACAGTAGAGATTTGTCATTTAGTGTAAGAGCCATCAGGTTGCAGGACGCGAGAGCGCTGGTGACCACAGCAGATCTCCGTGAGTCGTGTGACCGCTTGAGGGCAGCGTAGCAGGACACAGGGAAGATATTTAGCACCAAATGCAACACAAATATGGACTTTTATATGAACCAGCTGTTCAGAATCCTTGTTGCCTTTTTTGGTAAGACTGCTCAAAATGCTTTGATCAGTGTCAAAGTTCTTGATCAGACCCTGAATAAAACTACAAATGAAACACTTTAAAATAAATCGGTCAATTTCTGGCATGACGAGTCTGCGTGTCTGGAACATATTTGACCCCAAATTTAAAAGAAGGAATTAATGTTTTGCTTAAAGTTATGAAAGCTATTTCTAGGACCATTAAGAGGCATTTTACAATTTGATTCAATTTTTAATAACAATTAAAGGGATAGTTCACCCCAAAATGAAAATTTGATGTTTATCTGCTTACCCCCAGGGCATCAAAGATGTAGGTGACTTTGTTTCTTCAGTAGAACACAAATGATGATTTTTTAACTCCAACCGTTGCGGTCTGTCAGTCGTATAATGCATGTCAATGGGAACACAATCTATAAGAGTCAAAAAAAAACATGCACAGACAAATCCAAATTAAACCCTGTGGCTCGTGACGACACATTGATGTCCTAAGACATGATATGATTGGTTTGTTTATAATTTTTTACCTCTAAAACACCACTATGTCCAACTGCCCTGCGTATCTGGTTAGTGAGGTCAGAAAACGCATTCTGATGACGGAAGTGATGTCTCGCGCTTTGCTTCAATGAGTGTGAGACATCACTTCCGTTGTCAGAGCGCGTTCAGACCTCACCAAACGGATGCTCAAGGCAGTTGGACATAATGGTGTATTAGAGGTAAAAAATTATATAAATACTGTTCGGTTTCTCACACAAACCGATCGTTTTGTGTCTTAGGACATCAAAACCGCAGGGTTTAATTTGGATTTGTCTGTGCATGATTTTTTTTACTCTTATAGATTGTGTTCCCATTGACATGCATTATACGGCTGACAGACTGCAAAGGTTAAAAATCATCATTTGTGTTCTACTGAAGAAACAAAGTCATCTACATCTTGGATGCCCTGGGGGTAAGCAGATAAACATCAAATTTTCATTTTTGGGTGAACTGTCCCTTTAAGCACATTATACCTTCCGATGCTCATTACTGTAACCCAGTGGTTCTCAACTCCAGTCCTCGGGACCCACTGCTCTGCACATTTTGTATGTCTCTCTTATCTGACACACTCAGTTCAGTTCATGCAGTCTCTCCTAACGAGCTGATGATCTAAATCAGTGTGTTAATAAGGGATACATACAAAATGTGCAGAGCAGTGGGTCCCGAGGACTGGAGTGAGAACCACTGCTGTAACCAACAAAAATTCTATGCTCATTTATGTACAACAAGTTAAATTTTAAAGCTGTTTTGTATGTGGATTTAATTTTTTTAAAAATCATTGTACTGTAATATATTATTTTTACTGTATTTTAGTAATGAGAATAATGTAAATAATGACAATTAAATGGGGAAATGCCATGAAAATATCACATTGCAAAAAAAAAAAGTATTGATATCTCTAAAACAGGCTTAATTTTCTGTAAGCATTTTTTTTTTCTTTTGATTTTGGGTTTGAAATGTGGCCTGTATATGTTTATATAATATTCATTCTGACATTTGAAACATCATTTTTTGATTCTGTAGCTTTCGTTGATATAAATATTAAGGCCAGCGTTCAACTAAACTCACTCATCTCGTAGTATAGTATGTACACGAGCGTAGCACATGTTGGGATCCTCTCTGGCTCTTTCTTCTCCTCATCTCTCTCACTCTTTCTTTCCTCTACTAATTTCTCTCTTTCTTCACGGTATAGAGTTTTAATCAGTCCCAGCTGTGTGATATTGCACGGCCAATTAACGAAAACCATTTGGCTCAGTCTCAAATGAGACGACCACATGTACCCCTTTTCTCTTGTTCACACACAAATCTTTACTCCAGATTTCATTTTCTCTATGTGATCATCTGTCTTACAAGATGAAGATAATTAACAAGCGTAACTGACATATTCTTTGTTGCAGATGCAGTGAAATTAAACACAGAAATAAAGCAAGATGCAAGCTCATTAAAAAGCCACACCATCTTCCTCAATTCAAAAGTTCAACATCCCTGAGTAACGGAGTATCCGCCCCAGACACGTGAATACTGCCGTCTGATGAAAGACCTCATTTAGGAGCCAAGACCTTTGCAGTTTCCTGTTGATAGTGGATCACAGCTGGAGGTCAAAGGTCATCTGTATGTGTGTGTATCTGTGTCACCTAACACTCTGACAAAGTGTTCTTCATTTTTCATACTGTCCAACATCCCTGATTATACTCTAAACAGACCTTTTTACAGGAGAGCTGAAGAGAGATATTTACTGACCGTCAAAGCATTTTTTATTAAAAAAATATATTTTAATCCTTATGACAATAAGATTATTCATGTTTTTTTTCCCTTGCATTTTGTGACATTGTCACAGCATCATAATTGAGATTAGCCAGTGAAACTGCACAAAAACATGAAGATTAAAGGGTTAGTTCACCCAAAAATAAAATTTATGTCATTAATTACTCACCTTCATGTCGTTCCACACTCGTAAGACCTTCGTTCATCTTCAGAACACAAATTAAGATATTTTTGATGAAATCCAAGAGCTCTCTGACTCCTCCATAGACAGCAATTTAACCACCACTTTCAAGGTCCAGAAAGGTACTAAAGACATTGTTAAGGTGATGATACACGGGCAATTTTTTGAGCAATGCTGCTGGGCAATGATGCCGTCAACAGGAAACCTGGTGAGACACAGGGCACGGGGCAAATCGGACAAGATGGCAGAGATTTTTTGCAGTTTATTAAAACTTTTCAAATATTTTCGTCATTTTTATTAAATCTGATTTGATTTATAATGGGAAAAGGAAGAAGAGCGAGTTTGGCAAAAGGCGGATTCGAACCCAAAAGCTACTTTCATATGCCATACTCCCTACAGCCTATGCCACTACAGATGTTATGTGGAACACATCTTTTTAGGTTTTAACTAAAAATATTCAATGGCTAAATTACAGCCTGTGCACATTAAATTGGACATCTGTTGGTATTTTAAGCATTAAAATAGGTATGTTCTCTGTTTTGGGTTGAAACATGACAATTTACCAGCGTAAAAAGATATAAGTTTACGCTCCTTTTCTTCGCTCCACTGCCTGAGAGGCCGCCATCTTGTTTAAATTTTTTCTGAATCTCCAAGCCGGTCACGTGATCAGCTGCTAGCATTCTGATTGGAGGATCTCAAAAAATTGCCCGATCAAAAGTATCCAGATAGAAATTTGTTGCTCATTCTCAATGGGAAAGTATGGAAGCCCATTTCCGCCACTAAAAAAAAAAAAAAAAAAAAAATTATTAATTGCGACTTTTTATCTCAGAATTCTGACTTTTTAACTTGCAATTGCATGTTTATATCTCACAATTGCGAGTTAAAAGTCAGAATTTTGAGATAAAAAGTCGCAATTAATCTTTTTTTTTTTTTAGTGGCTTTTTTTTTTTTTTTTTTGTGGCGGAAATGGGCTTCCATACGAAAGTGCCCAAGCAACATTGCTTTAAAAAGTTGCCCCATGTATCATCACCTTCAAAAGAGAAGATATTGTTGAATAAAGTCGTTATTACTTTTTGTGTGCAAAAACAAAACAAAATTCTCATCACTTCACAGCATTAAGGTTGAACCACTGCAGTCACGTCGACTGTTTTAACAATGTCTTTAGTATCGTTCTGGACCTTGAAAGTGGTGGTTAAATTTCTGTCTATGGAGGAGTCAGAGAGCTCTCGGATTTCGTTGAAAATATCTTAATTTGTGTCCTGAAGATGAACGAAGGACTTACGGGTTTGGAGCGACATGAGGGTGAGTAATAAATGACAGAATTTTCAGTTTTGGGAACTAACCCTTTAAAGCACCTTATTTTCATTTTGGTGGCTTAATGTGAGGAGTTTTCTACATGTCACCACATTAATTTCTAGAGAAAAGAAAAATTTGGTATCGTAGATAATATATAAAGTTTTTCACTGAAGTAAACACTGTAATTAGACTTAACCTACTTAAGTTTTTAAAAGTAAAGGCCAATTTATTTATACTCAGCAAAGCCAATTTCACTTGCTGAATGTTAATTTTGGAGCATGTTTGAGCTCCACAGGTAGGCCTGTACAAATGATTTCCAACATTGCTCCTTTTATACACTGAAATCATAAAGTACAAAGCCCATAAAATGACTTCAGTTTCATAGAATGTTCTTATGAACTTCAGCCAAAAAAAAAAAATCAGCTGGTTTGTGGTTTCAATTGGCTTTGTCCTTTCAAGTTTTCCAGTGATCCAATAACAGAGGTGAGTCTACATCAGAGTGCTTGATTGTATTGTCATATCACGAGAATAACGCAAATGCGTTTTAACATCTTTAAGACTGATGGAGAAGTTCAGCGTGGATCTGAAGATGTGGGGGAGGTGAAGGAGTATGTCAGGGAGTCTTCACGTGACTTTAGTCTACTCATGTTAATCAAGTTCAGTTACACACAAGCACACTACGGCCTGGATCACATTGGACACGCAGATAATGTAAAGAATGAAACCAGTAGGGGTGAAGCAGAAGAAAAGAGCAAGATCAAAGAGAGAATGAAAGTATGACAGATTCCTCCCCCCTTATGTTTGTCAGTGAAGAGACATGATGGACTGTAAAGAAAGAGAAGAAGGTGCTGGAGGACATTTTGTGTTTGATGAATTTGTGTAAGTTAATGCTCTTTCTCTCTTGCTATTTCTGATTGTTTCTGTCTTGCAGACATACAGTAGAGTCCAAAAGCATTAGACCACTGGTAAAAACTCCTAATTTTGTATTTAAAATAATAAAAAAAAATTCATACAGTATGTCAACATAATATGCAGAGATGACTTTAACTCTTTTCCCCATCATTTCCACCTGATTTCCACAGACTGGTATTTTAGGCTACTGTCATTTTAAGACCAAATGTTTGGATACAGACTCATATCCAGTTATTACCGAATAATGAAGCCATAATTGACTGTATTCATGTGAGACACTCCACATGATGACCATTTTGACGACTGTGTCTAAATAAAGAGGAATCTGGGTGGGATCGCGTGCTGTCTGAGAGAGCGCTTCTAGTGTCATTCAGCGCGATAACACATCGAGTTCTTTTGTGTGTCTAATAACTTGATAAACTCTTTGTGAAGATTCTCGTTAAATGTATATATGCGTCATCTTCACATCTGACTTGATCTCCTCCGCACTATCAAATATCCTGCCTTCATTTTGGGCAAGTTAATCGGTAACAAATTGTGATTGGATGGTAAACTTGTTCTCCAAAATAAACTATGACAAGATTGGCTACCTTTAATTAGACTATTCTCGTGTAACAGAAGACTGCTATTCGCTTTTATGATCAACTAGCAAAGACAATTTAGGAAAGAAGAAATATGGGACAGAACATAATTTTTCATAATAAGTCGGGGCACTAAAATTAGGCTGAAATACAGGACTGTCCCAAGGAAAACGGGACGTCTAGTCAGCCTATTTATGACACAATGCTTCCCCGCCATTGATGGAATTTCCAGGTAATCCATATATTCACTGTTGTCTATCCACCTTATTCCAACGCCTCACGATGCTTTGCGTGAGTTATGGTGTAACTTCCGTTCTTTCCACAGCAATAACGGATGGGTTAAATATAACTATAGTGATATATATATCTGTATTATGTAATATACATTGCCTTAATAAAAATGTTCATGAACTTCAGCATTGCGTGATACTATTTCAAAGTGATTTCTGTCATTTTGACAGATAATAAATAGTATTTACCTGTGAAAACAAACCTGGAAAGAGACGTGAGGCTCTGAGGAGAAAAACAAGAGATTCTTTGTGCATTCCAGTGAATTATTAATGGGATATATCGTAAATTATATCAGGAGAACAGACCACAAATGTGCAGTATCTGTTGTCCTTTTTCATACTATTACAGCGGTATGCAAAGAGACAAAATAAAATAATCACGAGGATAGAAAGCAGCGACTGAGAAGAGCTCTTGCCATATTCTTGTTATAACATGTTACATTAAAATGCCAAGCATTACGTTATTCTCATGATGTCTAAAAAATAAAACATGAAAGAAACATTGACAGCTCATTCAGTCAAACTTACGGATAAGCTTTATTTGTAGGGCAATCTTATGATTTGAAACGATTCGTTTCAGTCTTTTTAAATGGAAGTTCCCCAAACCGGAAGTGCAACCCATAATTCAAAACACAGTAGGCTAGTCAGGAATAAGGTGGATACAGTATAAAAACTGTCAGGGAAAGAGTTAAGCCAATTGTGACTGGCATTTTCAAAATGTATCCTCCAGGAAGGAGTGTTTGATAACAATCAGCATTTTTGCAAATCCGGGGGGTTGATAAAGGCCTTCTGAAGCAAAGCGATGTGTTTGTGTAAGAAAAATATCCATATTTAACAAGTTATAAACTAAATATCTTTTTTTTATAAACTAAAAATCATTTTGAGAGACTAACATCCAAATAAATACTATACTCACAGGAATCGATGTATGCATGCAGCATGCATGACGAACACTTTGTAAAGATCCATTTTGAGGGTTATATTAGCTGTGTGAACTTTGTGTTTGCTGTTTAAGGCAGTTGAGAGCTCGCGGGGGCGGGGGAGCGGGAGATTTAAAGGGGCCGCAGGCTTAATCGGTGCATATGTAATGATGCCCCAAAATAGGCAGTTAAAAAAATTAATAAAAAAAAATCTATGGGGTATTTTGAGCTGAAACTTCACAGACACGTTCAGGGGACACCTTAAGCCCCGGGTATACTTCACTTTCCGCGCCCGGACGCGTCACGCGCGCAGTCACGTCCGCGCGTCTTTCAAAGTATACTACACCACGGATGCGTGCGGATGACCGCGTTCGTCACATGTGCAGTACAGCTTTTTTCTATGCTCTACCTGACATCGGAGAGCAGCACTGAGTCGTGTCATCAACGTGACATTCACTGGGCATGATCGGAGAAGAAAAGAAGTGCATCCTTTCCCATATTTTACTTATCCCCCTCCATGAATTTGCCGCCCTAAACACGTCTTTGTACTCTTTAAACATGAATTGTACAAATGTGGTTACTTTCTAATCTCTTCGCACAAACGCTGGTCAAGTTCGCTGTCCATTGTCGTGTTTTTCTCTTTTCAAGCGTGTTGTTTTTAAAACGGTCTTTTCACACTCTTCTTTGACGGCTGAACACTGTGCTCAATACTGTGCGTATTGCCACCTAGTGGACTCTTCTATACTGCTTGCGCATGCGCTGTTGCACGCGGACTGTCCGCGCGGTCTCGAAATTTGGCCTGCACGCGGCCAGGGTGTGCGGCCGGCCGTGAGCCCTCCGCATGACGAAAATTACGTCATGCGGACGGTGCACGAACGCGGACGACCGAAGTATACCCGGGGCTTTAGACTTATATTACATCTTTTGAAAAGGGGTTCTAGGGCACCTTTAAAAGAAAAGTTGAATTTAGAAATATGGGATGAATTTGAGAATTTTACTATTTGCATAGTATTTGAAATGTCCCCATTTTGTTTTATTGACCAGCACTGGAGCTAACAAGAACATAATGGTCATATTCTCCAGCTCAAAACTGCATCTCGAGCTTCAATAAGAATATCTGGCAGCCTATAGAGTCACATGATCTTTCTCAATCATTTACTTACATTTGATTTGTGAATTATAAATAATTCACATTCTTCTTGCATAACTTGTATTTGTTTTAAATGTAAACATTTTTAAAATGTTTATTTTAAGGTTTATAATATGACCTCAGACTTTTAGACCGCGCTGCCAAACCAAATGACATTTCATTGTTTTAACACCTCATCACCCAACTCTGGAGCCGATAGAGCTCAGTCTCAGTCTCCCTCACGTTCGTCCTTTTCCTGTAGGATTTGCTCCAGGTTCTCTAACGACCATCACGTAAAGCTGAACTCTAGAAGGTCTGGTGTGGTTCGATGTGGTTTTCGATGTTTACTCGTGCGCTGAGCTGTTTCTGTGTCACCATGGCTGTTCGTGTGCTAGATCACAAATGCCAAAACCACATGATCTCACTCATCTTTACGACCCACCAACAACCCCACGACTTCAGCTGCAAACATACTGGAAACTATTAAGGCTTCACCACAATGTAACGCATTATATGTGAAAACAGATTAATAACAGACAATGTTTCTCCAGCAGGCATGAGAGACGAGTCAGAAGTTTGGTTTCCTGATGCTAAAAGCAGCTTTCTTCAGGAGAGTGGACGCCCTGAGGGGACTGATGTCTGAAGTGCGTAAAATTAGACGTCCTTAATGAACATCCATGCCACCGCAGTAAACCTTGCCAAGTGATTAAAATGCTACTAGCCCATTTTACAGCGCTGATTTTAAATCATCTGAAACAAATTTAGTCACATAAGAGAGGACTGTGACTCCTTGTTTTTCAGGAAACTGTAGTATTGATGGCTGTCTCATTCAGGATTGCAGGCTTATGTTTTCCTCAACTATCTATCATTCTATCACTCTAGCTATCTGTTACATTCATCTTGTTCAATCTATCTATCAGTTGATTTTATCTATCTATCTATCTATCTATCTACTATCTATCTATCTATCTATCGTTGTATCGTTCTATCTATCTTGTTCATTTTCTATCTAGTTCTTTTTCTATCTTGTATCTATCTATCTATTTATCTATCTATCTATCTATCTATCTCATTATCTAT
The DNA here is from genome assembly GCA_028476615.1 of Culter alburnus. NCBI lineage: Eukaryota > Metazoa > Chordata > Actinopteri > Cypriniformes > Xenocyprididae > Culter > Culter alburnus. The sequence goes on along the minus strand of JAOTNS010000449.1, from coordinate 107,163 downwards.
CTATCTATCTATCTATCTATTATCTATCTTGTTCATTATCTATATCTATCTATCTATCTATCTTGTTCATTATCTATCTTGTTCATTATCTATCTATCTCTATCTATCTATCTATCTATCTATCTTGTTCATTATATCTATCTATATCTATCTATCTATCTATCTATCTATCTATCTTGTTCATCTATCTTGTTCATTATCTATCTATCTATCTATCTATCTATCTATCTATCTATCTTGTTCATTATCTATCTATCTATCTTGTTCATCTTGTTCCTATCTATCTATCATTATCTATCTATCTATCTATCTATCTATCTATCTATCTTGTATCTATCTATCTATCTATCTATCTATCTATCTATCTATCTATCTTGTTCATTATCTATCTTGTTCATTATCTATCTATTATCTATCTTGTTCATTATCTATCTATCTATCTTTGTTCATTATCTATCTATCTATCTATCTATCTTGTATTATATCTATCTATTCTATCTATCTATTGTTCATTATCTATCATATCTATCTTGTTCATTATCTATCTATCTATTGTTCTATCTATCATCTTGTTCTATCTATCTATCTATCTATCTATCTATCTGTTCTATTATCTATTATCTCTATTATCTATCTATCTATCTATCTATCTATCTATCTATCTATCTATCTATCTATCTATCTTATCTATCTATATCTATCTCTATCTATCTATCATTATCTATATCTATCTATCTATCATCTATCTATCTATCTTGTTCTATCTTGATCTATCTATTATCTTCTATCTATCTATCTATCTTGTATCTATATATCTATCTCTTATCTATCTATCTTATCTATCTATCTTATTATCTCTATCTTCATTATCTATCTATATCTATCTATCTATCTATCTATCTATTATCTATCTTGTATTATCTATCTATCTATCTATCTATCTTGTTCATTATCTATCTTGTTCATATCTATCTATCTATCTATATATCTATCTATCTATCTCTATCTATCTCTCTATCTTGTTCATTATCTATCATCTATCTATCTTGTTCTATCTATCTATCTATCTATCTATCTTGGTTATCTCATCTATCTCTATCTATCTATCTCTATCTATCTATCTATCTTGTTCTATCATTATCTATTATCTATCTGTATCTACTATCTATCTTGTATCTATCTCTATCTATCTATTATCTATATATCTATCTATCTATCTATCTATCTATCTATCTATCTATCTATCTATCTATCTATCTATCTATCTATCTATCTATCTATCTATCTATCTATCTATCTATCTTGTTCATTATCTATCTATCTATCTATCTATTATCTATCTATCTATCATCTTGTTCTATCTATCTATCTATGTTCATTATCTATCTATCTATCTCTCTATCTATCTGTCATTATCTATCTATCTATCTATCTATCTATCTATTACGTTCTTTTATCTATTATCTATCTATCTATCTATTGTTCTGTATTGTTAGCTTGAGTTTTTTCCATCCTATCAATGTTTTTTGTTTGTTTGCTTTTCTTCCCACTCTTTGCCTTCAGTTTCATGATGAATATATATAAAGCTGAAGGGAACTGAATTAGATATAAACATTGCACACACGATTGAAAGCATTGATTAGATACACAATAGAAAGAGAAAGACAGGCCGGAGCATTCAGATGTTCTTTTGGCAGTACCTGTATGTTTAATTCAACAAACTCAAACTATAATACACATAAACACACATCTGTCTTTCTCTGGCATTGTTCAGTGATTAAGACTGGATTTCTGTGAACAAAGATTTAAACAATGGATGCAGGTTGGTGCATTTTAAAAATGAAGATGCGAATGTTAAACCTTTAAATTTGTGTTGTGCTGCACATTCAATGCTGTGAAGTAGATTATTATATCTGCACGCCCATGATCTCACCAATAATATTTCAACCAACATGCATTATTCTGCTCAATAAAACACATTGGAAAATAAATATAAATGACAAATGCTCCTCTGAGGGGCTTTTAAGATTGTGGATGTGTTTTCTGTCACATTGCTCTGAGTTATAGGGAACTACCAATGAGATACGGAGGCACTTTAAATGACCTACACACACATACACAGTCTTCTTTTCAAGGCTTTTCCAGATGCCATAACCTCTTTTTGAAGCATTGGCAGTAAAAGGACTGTCTCTTCAATGTCTAACGTTAGCATTTTTTTCCAGGGGGAGGTATTTGAAGTCAAAGATGACAGCATGACGGCTTGTCTTGCAGGTAACTGACATTTTGATTCCTTTCCTCTTGTTTTTGTTGGCTCACAGAAATGTTCAAAGTATGTCAGTGTGTAGGTCAGTCTTTCACAAAGAATCAACACACAGCCTTAACACTCAAGATACCACCATTCCTAAATTCATCTTTATAATTACACCAAGTGAATGGAAGTAAGTACAGTAAATTAATTCTGTCAAACGGTTCTGGTTGAGCACAATCTCATGGGAACCCAAACATGCAATTAAACCTTCAACCTTTGAATTATGAGCTCAGAAGGCAACCAAAACTAACTAGTTAATTCATATTTAATCTCTTCAAAGACACGGTAACTCATAACTATATGAACATGAAGTGGTATTTGCAACCTTAAATTATTAAATTGTAATTTTTTTTTTTTTTTTTTTGTGTGTGTGTGTGTGCTTGTGTAACAAAATCTAAAGCATTCTTAGTGTGTGACGTATGTGTGTTGCAGAATAAAGACCATATTGTGTGAGAAATGTGTGTTTGTACAATGGTATTCCCCAGTACATGTGCAATGTGTGTGCTAAAGTGATCTAATTGTGTGAGGAATGTGTTTTTTATAGTGTGTGATGCATTCTTTTTTTCTTTTTTGTGTCTCTCTGTGTGTGTGTGTAGTTCAGGTAAAGCCTATGTTACGGGGATAAAACATCCCACACAAAGATGGTAATATCCAAAATTCTTGTCTTTGTGGGAACATTTTTGTCTCCATGAGGAAAACAGCTTATAAATCATACTAAGTGATGTTTTTTTGTGATGGGTAGGTTTAGGGGTAGAGGATAGAATATAGTTTGTATAGTATAAATATCATTATGTCCCCATAAAACATGAAAGCCCAACGTGTGTGTGTGCACACTTTCTGCGCACACTTTCTGAAAGCATTAGAAGTGTGTTTATCAAGTCGAGAATTCTCATCATGTGGTATTTATTATTCTCAGTGTGTGAGATGCATGTTAAAGTGTTTTCACAGTTTGTAAATATTATTTCTGTGAGATAATGTTGTATGTTCAGTCAAACACTGCTTAAACCTTGAACTTCGTCTGCTGTACTAATTAGGGGCCAAGCACTGAAGCTGAAATTATATGTTGCAACGCCTTTGCGGAACGAAACAACATTTTGATCATTTTCACCATGCCTTTAGAAAAACTTGAGCAGGTTAGAGGTAAACAATTTACTGGTTAAAAAAAATATTCTATGACTAGGTTTGACAAATTTTAGATTATATTTCCAAACATATCCAAGCATAGTTTATTTTCCTATGAATTGGACACAAATATAGAATCCACCTATCTTTGCCATGATTTTAATTATTCAAATGAAAGTTAGCATATGACCATGGGACCATAAATTACTAGACAAAAGAAGTGGGAAATTTAGTTAGACAAAAGAAGTGGGAAATTTAGTTGCACCAAATGCGATTGCAAAAATATCTAACAAATATTTTATTTGAAATATTAATTCATCAACACAGGGTAAGAACAGAAAAGGGGAAAATTTCCCAGCTACCTCTGGATCCTTTCAGACAGATTTATTGCAGATTGGGAAGTCGTAGATCCTATGCCTTTCGATGTAGAATTATACACACAGAATGAAGGATATTTGACCTTATGTGATTTTCAGGTCGTTGGTTTTGCGTCTTGCATGTCTGCGTTGATGCAACTGAACTCAGCCACCCCACAGTTTTAACCCACTCTTCTCATACATGCACACACTTATATTCACAGATTTCTTCCAAAACACTGAATAATGAGTGAGATACAAATGTACCAACTGACTGACTGACTGTTTATTTGAGTGTTTGTGGGTCTCAAGCGGTCGGGTTAGTGATTGTGTTATTGTATTGCGATATGTGTGTGGATTTGTTCTGCCCTGGGGGTTCTGTGTCGTTTTGGCTCGGATCTGTTCCACCCATCTGGTTTTGGAGTACAAAACTGAGAGGATCAGACCCAGCCAGAAATATTTCACTCGCTCACACACACAGTGAAGAAACAAAGCGCAAACTATTAGAACTTAATTTTATAACAAACAATTTCTTTCCCATTAGAGTTAGGCTATTTCTTGTTTTTTGCTTTCTTTGCTTTCTTTATTCTGTAGTAACTTTAATTGAACCTTTTTACATTTTCTGATGGCAATGCAAGTAGAACTCACAGTAGTTTCTGAGGTATTCTGGGTGTTTTAGTGCATTGTTATTGTTCTGGCTGGTTGCTAGGAGGTTGATTACTGGCCTTCTTTTTGTATTCTGGTCAATGTAAAAATTCTATGTCAAAAAAAAGAAGTTTGAAAATCAACCTTTAAACATAATAGCACACCTCTCTTTAACAAGACGTGATTTGTGGTATTGTTCATTTTTCTGTAGTACACAACATGAGTTATACACCAAAGTTTAGGTAAGAGCTTTAAAACAGACATCAGTAAATCTAAACATCTAAACAAATGTCATTCAGACACACAAGGAAATACGCACATAAGGAGATAAGAAAGAAAATTCAAAACAACTCTCTTCTTTAATGTGTGTGTGTCCCTGCAGGAGGTGAGCTAGTACGACCTGCAGCTCAGTGTGGTGTTGAGGAACAGGTGGAGATGGAAGACACCACAGAGACTGACATGGGGGTGTTTGGGCTCAACCATGTCATACCTGTAAGAACAGCATGAATTGAGTCTCTATCACTGTCTTCCATCTAAACATGCTAATAAGAAGTGCTAGAATGGTCCTAATCATTGCTAGGGTGTGCGTGGACATTGTTAGGTGGTTACTAGTGTGTTCAGGCAGTTGATATGAATTTAGTGCTAGGCAGTTGCTAGGGTGTTTGGGTGGTTGCTAGGGCATTGCGTTTTGTGTTTTCTATCATTCATGTCCATAGTACAAATGCCGCAGGATGTGTTAATCCCAAAGTATACTTTGGTTTTAGGTTTAAATTTTAAATTTGCAAGCCACACAATTTTTGTCGCATTGAATTTGTTTTGCACATATCAGTTGTTCCACAAGGTGGCTGTTGTTTCACAGTAGAAAACTAAACTAAAGAAATCGAACAACAACAACAGATGCCCGCATTGACAAGCGCTTGTGTGAGGAGGTTATGAGAGCTTTAAAGAAACTTTAGTTTAAAAGAATACAAATACATTTTTAGTGGTCATAAATTCTGGAGAAAATAGTGCAGACAATGGACAAAAATGAAACTCTAGAAAGCATGTGTCAACTGCTTGCATTCATGCACCCTATCAAATGGGGCATATTTTATGTACGTGTAAAAAAGTAAGTATGCTTTGGGATTAAAGGGATAGTTCACCCAAAAATAAAATTTTTTCAACATTATTCAAGTGGTTACAAACCTGGGGTGCATTTCTTGAAAGCATCGTTAGTCAACTATGGTCGTAAGTCCCATTGAACTCTATTGGTAACAATGGAACTTGGGACCATAGTTCGCTTTGGGAAACACATCCCTGCACGGTAAACCCTAACTCTGAAAATAATTAATTGTTTTGAGTAGGACAAACTTAAGGTAAATAAATTAGTTAATTCGAATTAACTTTTATGAGTATTTTGCACTTTCTTTTTCTTTCAAGTTCACAGAATGGATGTATGTTAAGTAAACTGAACTGTTTCATTGTTTTGAGTTTTATGAACTTATTTCTTTTAATTTAGACAAACTTAAGTTTAACTGAAACTGGGCTGGGATTTCTTTTTTCCAGCCTTCTTTGCCCATGGCACTCGAAAGGGAGAGTAAATGCTAAAATTAAGTGTTATATAATGCACATTAAGTGGGAGATTTAGTAGTGATTGATGTTTCGTTACGCTAATTTAGAAGAGTTTCTGTTAATGTGGGTTTTTTGGAGAGTGACCATCAAGGTGACCAGTGGTGCATGCAGCAGGTATGTTAGATGCTTTATATTTCTGCACTCATTCAGCAAGTGCTATGCTATTGCTTACATGGTACCAAATTAGCAAGTTAACATTTTCTGAATTAGCTTGTTACAGCTACCTAAGTGTACACTAATAAAATGTTTACATTGAGGTTACGTGATAATTTTAATTTAAATGTAAAAATCAGTCTACTCAAACATTTCAAGTTACGTTAATTAAAATGTTTAAGTACAAAATAATCTGCCAATTCTGCTTACTTAAACTTTGAATTCCTTAAAAATTTTGAGGCAACTGATTGCCTTGAATTGTTTGAGTTTTGCCAATTTATTTGGGTTTGCAGTGTATGAATTTATTTGTTCTGCTGAATATAAAAGAAGATATAAAAGAAGAATATATGGGTATAACCAAACAGTTGATTTTTCTTTTCTTTTTTTAATACTATGATAGTCAGTGGTGCCCCACAACTCTCTGGTTGTTCATCCAGGTTTGGAACAACTTGAGGTTCAGTAAATGATGACAGAATTTTGGGTGAACTATCCCTTTAACATGCTAAATATCATAACTGTAAATCTTTAGCTGTGTTTTGCGATAAGAACATGTTTATAGAAGCACATTCACACACATTTGTTTACTCATTGCGTCTCGTCTAAAATATTCAGTCACTCTGTAAGTGTGTTGAGGGACGAATGGAGAGAGAAACACAACGTTTGGCCAGGCTGATGAACTGCGTCTGGCATGTGGAGGTCAGGATTTCTGAAACACTTCATGATCACTCGGCACCAGCATTCACTCGTCATTCTTTTCCTCACTCAATCACTCACTCTGACACGTACACACACACGGAAAAACTCGCAGTGCGTTAATGTTCCATAGCTTTCTGCACCCTTTAAGTGTGTGTATGGAGACATATTCGTGTTTTAGGATCTGTTTTTGAAGGAGGAAACATCAGGTTGAAGAAAATGTTATGACAGAGCAGTGAGTGAAGCATCACAGATGTGACCACACACACATGCACAGAACTGAAAAAGCCTTTTATGAAGACACAGTCATGAAGGCAGTCGTTTATCAATCTTACTTGATGGTGTTGCTCTGAAGAGTTCAAAGTTAAATATGGATGTCAACAAAATATTCCACTGATGCCCTTTGCTCAGTTCCCCTTCTTTCTAGATTTATTATTCTGTTTGTCTATTTCATTTTATCTCTATTACTAATCAGATTTAACAATTAATGGTAATGTTTTTCATAAATGCTTTTTGTTATACTGGTTGAAACTCTCTTCACGTCCTCATAGCAAACAATAATAGAAGTGGTCTAAATATTAAAATATTGAAGCACTAGGAGGGGAGGGTGGGACCTTATACTTTCAAAGCCTCCAAAATTGCCTACTCTACCTTAACCTCCATAGACATTAACGATGAACACGTATTTTGACTGTTGGCTGATTAAAAAGGGGTTTTGTTGAGTCCACCCTAAACTTTGGTTTGTCTTGGTTTTAACCAGGTCTAACTTATCCACACTGAATTTTAAAGACAACACAATCACAATACATTTAAAATTGACTATTGTAGAGGCTATAGTAGAGACATCCTACTCATTTAACATACTGCTTTTTGCATACTATATACAGCAGTAGTATGCATATTTCAGAGAGACTTTGTGACCTCAGTTTGAACGGCTCATAACTCTTTTTTGGAGATCCAAATGGGTCCATACACACCAAAAACAAGCCATTTTTTTGCATAATCGCTAAAGTATAGGATTATGCAAAAGAAAGTATTTTGTCTGGAAGCATAATCATTTCTGTATCATGCACAATTTGGAAAGAAAATCTCTATACTGTTTAAAAACTCACAGACACACAAATACCATCAGAAACACACACTCCAATTCTCTTTAATTAAGATCGATTTCTCTGTCCAAGCCAGTAAATTAATGATCTTTTCTTTGGCGAGGAAAGCAGCGGCTAATTAAAATCATCTCATAGAGATCACGAGGCCTCAGATTCCTTTACTTACATCCCAATACACACTCCTGGGGAAATTTTGGAGATTACTCTAGGACAGATTTTTGGCTGTTGTGATTGAGTTATTTGACAGGCAAGGCTAAAAACTAGTCTGCATGATTTGCAATCTCGTATTTAACAATAATGACTCAAAGCCAAAAAGGCTTTCTGCGTTTAGAAAATGTTTAATGCTGACCAATGAACTGATGCTTGTTCTATTTCTAGAATGCTGACTCAATTGACTGAATTCTTACTCTCAGAGCCATGTGCAGCACCACAGACGAAAGTCTCCTGCCACCTTGTGGCCATCATGTGAAACACAAAATCTAAATTGAACTGGCCTAGTTTCTTTGGCCAGCAGTGATGCCAAGTGTTCCCGCGGAATAGAGTAGGGATGACGTCGTCTTTTTGTAGGCAAAACCTGGAAGCGAGTTAGCATTTTAGGACTTCCAGTTCCATCGCCCCATATAGTCAATGGGTTTTTTGAATGGGTTTTTGCTAAATCGCCTGAAATAAGGTCTGTGGTAAACAAAGCCTCTAAATATGTTCACGTCTTGATCTATGACATAAAACACACCAGTTATAACCCGCTTGTGATTTTTTAAACCGCTATTGTGTCTTAAAAACTAACAAGTTGCTAAAAGGGACTACTTCCTTTGGCGGGGACTTTAGACGTCATCATAACAAACGGGACATTTGGACAGTATTTCTCATGAAAAAGTGTATAAGTATTCATACAGCGCAGATCATAATCAGCGAGCATGTTTTTAAAGGTCCCGTTCTTCGTGATCCCATGTTTCAAACTTTAGTTAGTGTGTAATGTTGTTGTTAGAGTATAAATAAAATCTGTAAAATTTTAAAGCTCAAAGTTCAATGCCAAGCGAGATATTTTATTTAACAGAAGTCGCCTACATCGAACGGCCAGTTTGGACTACATCCTTCTACTTCCTTCTTTAATGACGTCACTAAAACAGTTTTTTGACTAACCTCCGCCCACAGGAATACACAAGAGTTGCGTTTGTAGAGTGTGTTTGTCGCCATGTCGTCGAAACGCTGTTATTTTCATCCCGCAGTCCAATCACCGGGTCTGATTCCGGCTCAAATTGATAGGGTAAAATTAAAGACATGTTTACAATAACACTGAGCGCATGCATCTCCACGTTATGGTAAGAGGCGTGACTTTTCCGGGCACGGTGCGCTCAGAGCTGACGAATCACAACACAGGAACCGCTGGCACAATCAGAACTCGTTATTTCTGAAGGAGGGACTTCATAGAACAAGGAAGTCATCAGCCCGTTTTTATGACAGTGGAAACAGCGGTATACAGATAAGTAAATTATGTGAAAAATACTGTGTTTTTTTTTACACGCGAAACATGAACACATGTTATATTGCACACTATAAACACAATCAAAGCTTCAAAAAACCACGAAAAACGGGACCTTTAAATAAAGTTTGAGGAGGGTTGGTGGTGACGTTGATCCGCGACCATGGTGTGTTGTAGTCCGTTTATAGCCTACTGTTAGCTTTTTATATCTGACGACTTTATTTAGGCTTCAAAATGTATAAATGTTGTGTTAACTTGTAAAGATTATCTTGATAGATGAAACGTGTAAGTGTCATAACCATTTGTTAAACACAGAGCTTATTTTCTGCGATTTTCCAAAAGTCTATGGGGAAAAAACACATAGGCTTTCGATCGAGGGAACCCGTGCGCCACTAACTTCCGAGTTGGCCTACAAAAACACATTATCCCTGAGGTACTGTATTGGGCTAGTTTTTTTTGTTGCCGCAGGTACTTTTTGTAGTCCACGTGTTGAAGCGACCCCCCCAACCCTGGAATGCGAACGGGCTAGTTTTGAATAGCAATTGGGCAGGTTTTGTTGTGCAGACCTGCCAACCCTTTATGGCCACTCAAATAGTTAGTTATTTAGCTATAATGTATATGCTCATATGAGTGAAAAGTGTGACTGTATTTGCTAGTTACAATAGGATTTACTAGCTTTACACAACTTCAAGATCTCTGAAATCACCAGTCTTGCTGGGGGAAAAAAAAAGTTTTTTTACCAGGTTTATACAATTATGAAGAAATAATTGATGTACCAAAGTTTGTGATTTGATATCTTAATAGCCAGTAAACTAGATACGCCCATGGAGAATTGGACAGCTGGTCTCATACCAACACTGTCAGACAATTATTTGAATTAATCTCTCCATGTTGGACTGTTGCCGTTTTATCAGGTATTTTAGATAAACCCATGCCTTATTGCCATGTAAATCAAAACAAACTGTGTTTGGACACTTTACATGTCAGTCAGATAATCTCTTCTGGTCTAAGTGGGTGGATCTTGAACAGAGTAGGATACAATTTGGCTGAAAGTCAAAATTAATATGTATTTTTTCAGATAAACCACAGTGAAGTTTTTAGACAAAATGATTCATTTATTGAAAATGTGCTTTGAGGTTTGGAATGTGGCAGCACACACTGATCATAAGAACATTATTCATAATACAAAAGTTAATTTGAATTAATTTTACAGTACTCACAAATACTACCACTCCTTTTAACTTTGTGTTAAACAAAAATAAAGTACTAAAAGAAATTAAAGATTAGTTCACTTTCAAATAAAATTTTCCTGATAAATTTACTCACCTCCATGTCATCCAAGATGTTCATGTCTTTCTTTCGTCAGTCGAAAAGAAATTAAGGTTTTTGATGAAAACATTCCAGGATTTTTCTCCTTATAGTGGACTTCAATGGGCACCAAACGGTTGAAGGTCAAAATTACAGTTTCAGTGCAGCTTCAAAGGGCTTTAAACGATACCAGACGAGGAATAAGAGTCTTATCTAGTGAAATGATCGGTCATTTTCGAAAAAAATAAAATGTAAATGTATAAATGTATATGCTTTATAAACACAAATTAATGGCTTGTACCTGCTTCTGCTTTCCGTATTCTCCAAAAAGCTTACGCTGCATGTCCTACGCCTTCCCTATTCTACATACGGAAAAAAACGAAACTGGGGCCGCGTTCGTTCTGTAAGTAGAATAGAGGACATACAGCATAAGCATTTTGGAGAATATGGAAAGTGGAAGTACGTTCAAGGCGATCATTTGTGTTTATAAAGCATATACAGTTGTGTTTTTTTAGAAAATGACTGATCGTTTCGCTAGATAAGACCCTTATTCCTCGTGTGGTATCGTTTAAACCCCTTTGAAGCTACACTGAAACTGTAATTTTGACTTTCAACCGTCTGGAGTCCATTGAAGTCCACTATAAGGAGAATAATCCTGGACTGTTTTCATCAAAAACCTTAATTTCTTTTCGACTGAGAAAGAAAGACATGAACATCTTGGATGACATGGGGGTGAGTAAATTATCAGGAAAATTTTATTTAAAAGTGGACTAATCCTTTAAAGCACACGAGGAGGAATGTGTCAGGACAACATGATTGCACTGAAAACAAGTAATTCTGCCAATACTATTCAAGTGAGAACTCATCCGGGACGGAATGAGTTCTCATCAAACGGAAGGGACGTGAAATGTAAATAATATCCATTTCCCGATCACTGCAATAAAGTGGCGAAGTGCCCTATATCTAATACAAATGTTTAAGAAATGTAGTCAAAAAAATGACAGTTCAAACATTTTCTCTATTTAGCAAAACCATTAGGATTGTCATAATGACTGTGCTGGACTCAGACTCAGAATAAAGGCAAGAGGTGTTTTAACAACTGACTGTATGAGTGCTTGTCTGGATATAGGTGCTTTTGAAGGGACCTTGACATCACATCGTCATCCAGATGTGCATATTCACTGCCATTTTAAAATCTCAACCTCAATGATTGCTGTAAACCTCTTCAGTTTGTGTCAGTTGATTCGATGTGATTAGCAAAGTGTACAAAGTGTCGTGCAGGACAATTATTTGGTCCACAGACTTAACACTACATCAAAAACATTAGTACTCAGTCTTAAAGGAACAGTTCACCCAAAAATGAGGATTCTGTCATTTTCTCACCTTCACGTCATTCCAACAGAACATATAAAAGGAGAAATTTTGAAAAATGTTCATGCTGCTTTTGATCCATTCATTGAAACAATGCAGTGACAAGCACCTGGAAACTCCTTGGAATATAGTGCATAAGTTGTATTTGCTTTTTTGGAATCTCACTTCCTCAATTTTTTTGGGGGGTTTGAAACAACATGAAGCAAATGGTGACAGAATTGTGCAGAATATTTGGGTAAACTATTCCCATTTATCCTCCCTTGGCACTCTCTCTCATTCTCATTTCTCATTCACATTCATATATTACAGTACAATTTGGTGGCAGGCCTGCTGGTAACTCGTAGCATTGACAATATTGAACATATCCTTTCTCACAAAAGACAGGAAATTGCCCAGAGGGCACAGCGGCTGAGCAGAGCGTCGATTGTGGTCACGGCAGAAAGCTGTGTCAAAGGTCAAGTCCTCTCCGTTATAGAGAACACGAATAAACATATTGTCCAACCACTTTCCTCGTTTTCTGTCATTCTTTCTCTCTTTGTCTTCGGGGCTACTCCACAGCTCAAACACTAGGCGGGCCGCAAACTTCGGAAATCCCGCCCCTTCCAGACCGAGCGCGCTTAGCAATGGCGCCATGGTTACGTCATGAGCAGAGATGCTAAAGCGAAGACTGCCTCTTCTTTACCTTTGCCTGTCTGGCTTTCTCTGGCGATCCTCTCCAATCGTGCCGCGGTCCGATTGAGGTACGGATGTGCCGCGAGCACAGCATAGCGACGATAAAGCCCCGCCTTCCGGCGCTCCAATTCGTCATCTTTCTGCTGCCGTCGAATCACAGTAAAGTGCTGTAGAGTAAGACACGCCCCCTCATCTAGAGCATTTGATGTAATCTGTGTGCTGGAGCATGGAAATGGAAGACCATGGCAAAAGTGACACAACAATGCATCCACCGGATTGGCCGCCCTCAGAGCCTTTGTGGCCACACCCAACGTCTTGGCCATGGTGACATACGTGCGCTCGAGTTCCGTGTCGGCGATCCTCTGGCGATACTGCCTGTGCTGCTCCTGGTCCAGGTACCGGTTGCGTGCGGGACAGTCGCATGAGGAACCACAGAACAGCGTACTCCACTGCTGTCTAACCGTCAGCCGTGACCAATCGAAATGTGGCATGAAGCCGAAGAGGAAGGCCAATCCACTCTGTAAGGTGCGGGTTTTACCTGTAGTCTCCACCCACAACTGCCGCGGTGACCAATCAGCAGTAATCAGATTGTGACGCTTGATGTAGGCCTGGCGAAGATGATCACCGTTTTTTAAGTGCTGTACGACTCCTGATAGAGAAAAAAAAGAGAAAGAAATATTAGTAAGCATGGACAATAACATTTTAGTATCAGTGTTATTTTAGTATCTTTGAAATAATATTAGTTTTTCTTAATAATTTGAATGTTTTTATATTTCTTGTTTTTATTTTAGTTTAAATTATGTTGTTTCTGTAATTTTTATTAGTTTTTTTTATTATTACTATGTCTATAGTTTTTATGAGTTTTTATTCCAAATTAGTTATTTTAGTACCAAGGTGCCATATAAAGTCTTTTTAAAAGATGTAATATAAGTCTAAGGTGTCCCCTGAATGTGTCTGTGAAGTTTCAGTTCAAAATACCCCATAGATTTTTTTTTTATAAATTTTTTTAACTGCCTATTTTGGGCCATCATTAAATATGAGCTGATTTAGGCTGCGGCCCCTTTAAATTCTCGTGCTCCCAGCCCCTGAGCTCGCGACTGCCTTAACACAGCATAAACACAGTTCACACAGCTAATATAACCCTCAAAATGGATCTTTACAAAGTGTTCGTCATGCAGCATGTCTAATCGCGCAAGTATAGTATTTATTTGGATGTTTACATTTGATTCTGATGAGTTTGATAGTGCTCCGTGGCTAAAGCTAACATTACACACTGTTGGAGAGATTATAAAGAATGAAGTTGTGTTTATGAATTATACAGACTGCAAGTGTTTAAATAATGAAAATAACGACAGTCTTGTCTCTGTGAATACAGTAATAAACGATGGTAACTTTAACCACATTTAACAGTACATTAGCAACATGCTAACGAAACATTTAGAAAGACAATTTACAAACATCACTAAAAATATCATGATATCATGGATCATGTCAGTTATTATCACTCCATCTGCCATTTTTCGCTATTGTCCTTGCTTGCTTACCTAGTCTGTTGATTCAGCTGTGCACAGATCCAGACGTTAATACTGGCTGCCCTTGTCTAATGGCTTGAACATGAGCTGGCATATGCAAATATTGGGGCGTGCATATTAATGATCCCGACTGTTACGTAACAGTCAGTGTTATGTTGAGATTCACCTGTTCTTCGGAGGTCTTTTAAACAAATGAGATTTATATAAGAAGGAGGAAACAATGGTGTCTGAGACACACTGTATGTCATTTCCATGTTCTGAACTCTTGTTATTCAACTATGCCAAGATAAATTCAATTTTTAATTCTAGGGCACCTTTAAACTAAACAAAAATGAGAAATGTTGTCTTGGCAACTAAAAGAAATGAGATAAGTTTACATGTTTTTTTATACTTTTTTTTCAGGTAACATTTATTTTATTTTAAGTAGCACATTTTTTTGTGTGATTTTAGTTTTAGTTGATGATAATAACCCCGATTTACACCTAGAGAAAAAAAATATCGGTAACACTTTATTTTAGGGTCTTTTAACTAGTTGCTTATTAGCATGCATATTACTAGAATATTGGCTATTTATTAGTACTTATTAAGCACATATTAATGCATGACCATATTCTACATTCTTAATCCTACCAATACCTAAACTTAACTACCTTACTAACTATTAATAAGCAGTAAATTAGGAGTTTATTGAGGGAAAAGTTGTAGTTAATAGTTTATACGTGTTCCCTATACTAAAGTGTTACTAAAATATATACATATTTCTTTGATTGTTGATATGTATCATTAAGTAATCACTTATTCAAAATAAGTACCTGCTCAAGAGAGTATGCGATTTCGGACACAGCCTGTTGACTCGTTACCTGTCTGTGTAAGCTCTCCTATTTCACAGGTGCTGTGATTGGGTAATCGGGGCAGAGATCCAAGTGATGCGTCCCAGTGACCACGCCCACCGAGAGCCATGTGACTAATGAAGGAGGCCAAAAGGGGGTGAGAGGGCTTTCTGCAAAATTACCATGAAAGATGTGTTTTAGTACTTATTTTAAATCAGAAATACATCTGATGCAATACATTCATGAAA
This sequence comes from Culter alburnus, assembly GCA_028476615.1. Taxonomy (NCBI): domain Eukaryota; kingdom Metazoa; phylum Chordata; class Actinopteri; order Cypriniformes; family Xenocyprididae; genus Culter; species Culter alburnus. The sequence goes on along the minus strand of JAOTNS010000449.1, from coordinate 91,725 downwards.
CTTTTTTTTTTCTAGATTAACAGTCTAAACAAAACATTATGCATCATAACAGCCAACAAGCAGCTCTGAGGATCCATGTGAGAGTGTCATTACAAGATATATCCACAAGGGGGAGGTATGATAACATGTATGATATAAGCTAGAAAAGCCTGACATGCTAATTTACATATGCATAAGGGACCTTTTTATAAGGAAAAGAGCTCAATAAAAAGGTCAATTAGCCTTTTGGTTGATTATAAAAATGCAAATATTTACTGTCAGGAGTAAGTCTTGGGTTAGTCTGTAGTAAAATGATTAACATTTTAAAAACAATAAAATTCCAGATGTCTGCTACCAGCTTTGTTCTTGAAACAAATGCAACTACAATTACATGCATCATTTATATAATTATTGCAAGGATTTAATGCAGATCTAATGCAACTAAGGAGAAATCAAAACTAGTACTATATATAACATTTACATATAGAAAATATAACTACATTTCTGCCTGTCATTACTATATGCACTATATGCAATAGGATCTGAGGTAAGTTGATCATTTTTAATAGACTTCTGTTCAATACATTTCTTATTCTTTTTTTAGAAAACTGGAATTCAAGAAGATATTTCAATTACACTGTATGTTATGATATCAAACACACTGGGTATTATTTCCCTTTGCAGGCTGTTTTAAGCACACAGGAGATTTCTGAGCAGGGATTTCAGATCCATTTTATTATAATGCATCTTCATTTTTAAGTCAGAACCTGTCAGAGTATTATGGTCAGGTTAGGTCGGGTCATAAATTAGACCTCGACATTTAGATAGCAAGGTTTGCGTGTATGTGAAGAACTACTGCGTGATAAAGAGAAAGAGACAGAAGGATTTATGGTTGAGGATTACTTTCTAATACATAAATCTCAGACATCATGGGAAATATTATGGGTTGCTGTGCGTGATTAATAATTCTTGCAATATTCTGAACAGCACTGGTCATGTCATTGGTTAGAATACTACGATGAAACCATGGAAACACAACAATGTTATTTTAGGTAGAGTGACTGTTCAATGCTGCTGTAACCACGGCGACACGGCTCAGGCATGGATAAAAGACAACGGTGGGAATGAAATATTAATCTGATAATGATTCAAAAACTCCATTACAAGCACTAAACCTGATAAACACACACACACACTAAACACACACACACACAAAACATAAGCCCACATTTACACACCAGTCACTGGTGGATATCAGTTGTAAGATCAAAGAAAAAAATACAACCTTCTAATATGATGGACCAGGAAAACAGGCTGCATTTTAAAATGATGCATTCTGTGCCTTTTCAGTCATTTCATTATAGATAGATAGATAGATAAGATCAGATCACAGGTAGACGAGGGAGACACATTCTCGTTTACACCCGTTGTTTTAATCCGTCTCTTTTATCTGCTTTTAACCACTTTTGTCCTGATTTCTTCGAGGGGAGGGTTTATGGGCAGGTAAATGTATGAGCTTTTTCAGATCATTTAATCTAATGGATGAAATAAGCTCACGCAATTTACATATGAACGCAGCTGGAGACGATGGAAAAACATACGGAGCAGCAGCTTTCCTTTCTGCTCTGACAACTGCGAGACCACACTGAACGCTGTGAGTGTGTGTTAGAAATCAGGAATGGTGAGAGAACATTGTGCTTGGTACATTTTTCAAACTTGGTACATTTTTCAAACTTGGGTCTTCAGCCGATAAAGTTTAAACCCTGTCTGACTAGAGCTCTTCCCATAATGCTTAAGCATTAGGTCAGTAGGTGGAGAGTAGTTGGTCTTTTGCACTGTTCAAACTAGTGATTGACCGATATTGATTTTTTAGAACCGATACCGATAATTTGTGTGTTTATGTGCCCGATAACCGATATGCAGAACCGATATTTATTTACCGTTATACTTCTGTTTTTGACATGATTACAACACCACTGAACTGAACAAACCATTTTATTTATAACAATCACTCCCTACTTGCATAGAAAACAAAACTTATTTATACACCAATACATTTTGTTAATTTTAATCTTCATATTATAAAAATAACTGTATTTATTAAAAGCATCAGCAGCAACACTAATGTTAACACTAAGCAAAATAAATGTTGAATGTAATGTTTTCAAATGGAGAAAATAAATAAAAGACAGGAGTCATATCAACTTTGCAGAAATGTAATACTTCATTTTAAACTACAGTTTTAGATTTATAAGCTGTTTAATAGGCTAAAGAGTGAAGAATAATTCGCTGCATAATGTTAAATAACTGAATAATATTTTCTGGAATATTGGAATATAACAAACAAAACATCGAATTTTATTGCATTTCTCAACTGGTATGTTATATCAGAATTATTAATAATGTTTTGTGATCTAGATTATGAAATATCTGCTGACAAAGCGCTGTTTATCTATGCATTTACACAGAACTATACTCAAACTGCGATCGCTCACGGGATAATAATTAATTTCCATAGAGTTGCGTTTGCTTGGATGTTTATTAGCGAATTAATGGTTATATAGTAAATGTTTATATAATTACAGTGTTTTAAACAAGTGAATCTTGTTAAAAGTTATGCGGTGGCCGTGCTGGAGCATTTCCTGAGCATCAACCTGCTGAGTGAACAGCAAAATGCAGACGACTTCACAAGACTAATGATGAGCACAGACAACAGAGAGAATTAAATTCATGGCTGTATTATTTAAAGGATTAGTTCACTTTCAAATTAAAATTTCCTGATAATTTACTCACCCCATGTCATCCAAGATGTTCATGTCTTTCTTTCTTCAGTCGAAAAGAAATTAAGGTTTTTGAGGAAAACATTCAATGGACTTCATGGACTCTAAACAGTTGAAGGTCAAAATTACAGTTTCAGTGCAGCTTCAAAGCGTTCTACACGATCCCAGATCAATAAATTTTATACATTTTAACCATAAATGCTCATCTTGAACTAGCTCATACAATATGCTAGTGCAAGTATATAACAATTTAGTTCAAACTTTGACCTCTGGAGGGCAGTAATCCACTTAGCAGTGTCTACACTGCTGGAATTCAAATAGAGAAGAAGAAGAGAGCTAGTTCAAGATGAGCATTTATGGTTAAAATGTATGAAATTTAAAAAAAATTAGAAAATGAGTGATGGTTTCTCTAGATAAGACCCTTATTCTTCATCTGGGATCGCATAGAACGCTTTGAAGCTGCACTGAAACTGTAATTTTGACCTTCAACTGTTTGGTGCCCATTGAAGTCCACTATATGGAGAAAAATCCTGGAATGTTTTCCTCAGAAACCTTAATTTCTTTTCGACTGAAGAAAGAAAGACATGAACATCTTGGATGACATGGAGGTGAGTAAATTATCAGGAAATTTTAATTTGAAAGTGAACTAATCCTTTAATTCATGCAAAGTTACATCTTTATTGGGACAGGACTTGACGGATTATCTTACGTGACTCTGTGAGCTTGTCTGTTTCTTAGAGACAAGCTGCATAAACTAGCTACATTTCAGGCATTTATGTAACACATCTAATTTGTGCATTAATGGCTGTTATGTTAAATAAAGTTTACTAATTACAGCAAAGCAGTAAGTATACTTTACCCATCACGCCATTGTCTCGTCTCCTCAGATGCGCTCTAATGGCGATCCTGCGCGCAATTCTCAAAACACCCACAAGATGGCGGCGTTTATCGGTAAATCCAATATTACAAAAACGATATCTGATTATGATAAAATGCTTAAATATCAGGGAAAATATCGGTAAATCGATATCGGTCGATCTCTAGTTCAAACGCATTCAACCGCATGAGCATTTACACTAAAAAGCAATCTGGTCGAATGCGTATTTAGCGCCATCCACTTGTGATTCGACCAAAATGCATCTTAATACCAGGTGTAAACAGGGCCATAGAAAGACAAAGATAGATAGATAGATAGATAGATAGAGTGGGTCATCAGATCATTTACATTTGAATTTGTACCTCTTTTCTGATAGGGTGCAATCTATGGCGGGTTTCTTGGTTTTGGGGATGGAGTACAAAGGGAAACGGTCTCCATGCCGAATCATTACCTGGACCGACAGCAGCCTGTAGTCAGCCGGACTGTGACCTACGACACGCAAATACGTCACCACACGTCTGAAAGTGTCTTCAGGTGTGTGAGAAGGTAAAGGTGTGTTTCTTACCCTCCCAGCCGTGCTCGGTGAGGTTGGGGTAATTGCAGTACTGGTGGGTGTCTCTGATGGGGTCTGGGGCGGGAGGATCCGTATGGAGGACTGGATTCACACGCTTTCTGCTTTTACCAAGTGACCTTTGCTCTGCCACCGGATTGGTTGGAATGAGATGCACTAGGAATAGAAAGAAGGGAGTCATTAAGCACAAGCGCACACACTATTTCCAGCTTCCTCAGTTCTGACCTCATTGAACAAACATTGAGTCTGCACAGTGCTGCGGATTGTTGAATTTTGGGAATTGCCATGGTGATGTGGGCAGAGGGAGGAGTCTGACAGGATATTAGCCACTGATTGACATCTACCAGAAATCCTTTGAATGTGACACAGAGAAAAACACAAGACCAACATCTGGATGTTTTTTTAAATTTGAGCTACATATTGAGCTACATACATTTCACCCACATTATGAACAATTAAATTATAATTGTTTTTGACTCAAAAAACATATGTGGATTTCAAAGAAAAGAAACCAAATGTGAAAATAAGGTATTACGATTCATAAATAATGTAAAATGTACTATGTTTTGTAATAACGGCACCAAGTTAAGCCATGCATTGCTAACATTTTCATTATTCCTCTTATATAACAATACAATTTCGGCATAAATTAAAGCATAGGCACTATAAAGATTTCTGGTAATGAGTTCCTTTTATTCAATTCACATTGGAAAATATTTATGCAAACATTATAAAAAAAAAAAAACATTAGCATAGAAACAATAACTAAACTGTTCAATAAAACTAAACACAAAATAAATGAATGTATGAATGGCATAGGGCTAAACAATAAACACTTTATTAAAACTATTCGCAAACCAGCATTTCCAACTACTGATGTACCAGGAGTTAAACTCACCAGACAGAAGTATAACGGTTAGCTGGTTTATTCGCACAGCGACGGACATTGTGGAGATGTGAACGCGAGCATGTGTGTGTGTGTGTGTTTGTGCACCACATTCTGGTTTTAATTCAGCACTGACTTACTCCCTCCTGTAAAAGCAGTCTGACCAATCGCATGTTAGCTCAGAACTCTCAGCCAATCACAGAACAGCTCTGTGTAGGCGCCGGCCACACAAAGAGCTCTTTGTAGCGGAGTATAGTGTACAAGAAAAATCACACACACCTAAGCACAAATACAACAGACACAAATCAAACAGGACAGACAGCATTTACATTGCCGTTCGAGGCTGATATTGTGCGTTGTTGACATTGTGTACTTCAGCGATGACTGACAGAAACCCACAATTCACCGGGATGAGAACCAGTCCTCTTTCATCCTTCTCTCTTTCTCATTTTCAATGTATAGCTTCTTTCTCTCCGTCTGCTTGTTAGTCTCTACAGACCTGGAGCCTCTTTCTTTAAAAGTGCATCAGTCATGCTTGAGTGAACTGAAGTGAAGAGAGAGAGAGGATAATCTAAGACTCGGTTCTGTCCTACATTCAGACAGCTTTTTGCTCTTGTTGGAGATACCACAAAGGAAGGAATGAATTAGTAATGACCTCACACAGGGTGAAAGAAACCGGCAACGTGAGGAAGGCAGGATGACAAACATACTGACAACCCATATCAGACCAAAAACCGCATTTAGGCATTTAAGACGCTTAAAATGCCATTGCAATAGATGAGCTAAGACTAAGCAACTGGTCTCAAGGTGGATGTATAACATGTGTGTGTTCACACTTGTAGTTCGGTTCGCTTGGTTCTTTTGGTCATGACCAAAAAAAGAAAATGATACATTCAGTCCTGGTTCACTAGCGTTCACACAGTCATTTTATTCTGGATAAAATGAAAATCACGATTTTTTTTGGTTTCAAATAGAGATCATGATTCTCCCACGATTCTGAATATGCAACCAAACAAAATAACATGTAATTTACAAAAGGTTCTGACAAAATATAAATTGCTGACTCTAATTGCTGGAAAATGTTTGAATGAATTATTTAAAAATGGTTTTGAATGAATTCAATGACTCATTAATACATGTTTCATTGCTGGATGAATCAGTGTTTTTGAACAAATCTTTTGAATGAATGATTCAATGACAAATACATTTTTAACAGTCAGTTGTCGCCAACTAGTGGAATTAGATGTAATTGATACAACCGTTATTTGACATGTCAAGTTCGTTTCAAAAGGTAGCTTGCTCTATTTTGATCACCATCATAGACATCGGCGTTTAAATACTAACTTAAAACTTATATCTCAGTACTTCTGTGATAATGTGAATATTTGTAACACAGAAATAACTAATGTGCGATTCAAAATGGTTCTGGCAGCACAAGCACAGATTTGAACGTTCCGGTATGATTTTGTCAAAGGTTTAATAGATCGGGAACGGGAGAATCGTTGTCATTACTAAAGTAGGATCACATGGGTGCTTGAATCGAGATCGCAATCTTTTTACGATTAATCGTGCAGCTCTAACACAGTCATTTTCGAACCTAAAGATACAAAAAAAAAACTGCTTTTATTACGTATATTTTGCAACAACTCGCCTACTTAAGCTTATAAAACGTGTAGAGTCAAAACGGTGGCAGGAATCCCTCCGTCAGACACACAAACGAAGATCTGCTGCGAGGAGATGCGGTTCTGATGCCTGTATTGAACTGTGATGGACAACACTGCAACTATGACAAGAAATAAACAGGTATGCTTGAGCATTCTGTCCTTTTTAGGGTCACATCTTCTGACATCATGTCCTGTTCTTGGTTTGTTTACATGTCTTTGGTCCGTGTTGCGTTCATATTTCAGTTGAACCACACCAGAGTTTGTTTGGACCAGAATCCGTTTTAAAGGATTAGTTCACTTTAAAATGAAAAATTACCCCAAGCTTGACTCACCCTCAAGCCATCCTAGGTGTATATGACTCTCTTCTTTCTGATGAACGCAATCTGAGTTATATTAATAAATATCCTGACACATCCGAGCTTTATAATGGCAGTAAACAGGAAACGAGTATGAAGCTCAAGAAAGTGCATCCATTAATCATAAACGTGCTCCACACGGCTCCGGGGGGTTAATAAAGGCCTTCTGAAGCGAAGTGATGTGTTTGTGTAAGAAAAATATCCATATTTAAAGGATTAGTTCACTTTCAAAGAAAAATTTCCTGATAATTTACTCACCCCCATGTCATCCAAGATGTTCATGTCCTTCTCTCTTCAGTCGAAAAGAAATTAAGGTTTTTAAGGATTATTCTCCTTATAGTGGACTTCAATGGACTCCAAACAGTTGAAGGTCAAAATTATAGTTTCATTGCAGCTTCAAAGCGTTCTACACGATCCCAGACGAGGAATAAGGGTCTTATCTAGAGAAACCATCACTCATTTTCTAAAAAAAAATAAATTATACATTGTAACCATAAATGCTCATCTTGAACTAGCTCTCCTTTCTCCTCTATTAGAATTCCGGCAGTGTAGACACTGCTAAGTGTATTACTGCCCTCCAGGTCAAAGTTTGAACTAATTGTTATATACTTGCACTAGCATATTGTATATGACAATTAGTTCAAACTTTGACCTGTGGAGGGCAGTAATACACTTAGCAGTGTCTACTTCTAACAGAGAAGAAGAAGAGAGCTAGTTCAAGATGAGCATTTATGGTTAAATTTTTTTTTTTTTTTTAGAAATGAGCGATGGTTTCTCTAGATAAGACCATTATTCCTCGTCTGGGATCGTGTAGAATGCCTTGAAGCTGCACTGAAACTGTAATTTTGACCTTCAGCTGTTTGGGCTCCATTGAAGTCCACTATATGGAGAAAAATCCTGGAATGTTTTCATCAAAAACCTTAATCTCTTTTTGACTGAAGAGAGAAAGACATGGACATCTTGGATGACATGGAGGTGAGTAAATTATCAGGAAATTTTAATTTGAAAGTGAACTAATCCTGACCCAAACCAACCCCCCTTATGATGGATGGATGCACTTTCTTGAGCTTCATACTCGTTGCTTCCTATTCACTGCCATTATAAAGCTTGGATGCAACAGGATATTCATAAATATAACTCTGATTTTGTTCATCAGAAAGAATAAAGTCATATACACCTAGGATGGCTTGAAGGTAGTAAATCATGGGGTAATTTTCATTTTAAAGTGAACTAATCCTTTAATTAAACCTGCCAAGAGTGAACACATCCTTAAGGACTTCATGTCTGAACACAACAAAAACTTGGTTCTCGTACACTGTCCAGGTATATCTTGTTGTTCAGACTGAGCTGTGATTGGCTGCGGGATGCAGGGGGAGGATTTTAAGAGGATCACTGACCAATCCCTGCTCACATTGTCCATAAAAAAAGTCATGTTTGGTTTCATTCGAGTTGGCTTTGCAAATTCTTACCATCTGTGCTGTTAAATGACTAAATTAGCAGGATTTCCCTGTAGCTGTCACTGTGACATGAACTGTTTAATCTGTGGGGCTGGTTTATAAGTTACAGATAACCGCAGTCCTCAGTGAAAGAGGATTTTCAGTCAAGGACATGGGACACCTGGGTCTAATCTGGGAATAATCTGTCTCAAAATCCAATCTAACTGACCCTTATATTATAAAAGATACATAAACATTTCTCTACTGCAAATAATAATCTCACTAATGACTTTAGGACCTCGAGGTTTGTTGACTGCTCGGTTTCAGGTTTTAAAAATATATCATGTAAACATGATATGATTCCAGGGACTGCATTTAGACTGTCTAAATCAACCGTCTGTGAAGTATCATCCAAGTGTCAGCTAGTGGCCCCAACTTCTGCTGGGTTAACAAGCTCATATAAATGTGCTCAGAGGTCAAAGAGTCTGTACTTGTCTACTTTAAGTCGGCATGAAATGAAAATTCAACTATCTATTTTCTAAATGCATGTTACAAATCTTAGTGTGAGCAATTTAAATTTTATTTTTATGTTTTGAACTCCAATTGTTTAAATCTTTCGATTTATATGCTGTTTATGGTTTTATGATCACATTATTTTACATGTACACAAGCAATGCTTCTATCGCTTGTTTCTGCTTCTTCGTCTGTGTTTGTTCTGGAGATTTTGTACTCGTTCAGAAGATGTGTAATAGCGCCCCCCACAGTATAACAGTGAAAACATGGGTTGCTGGAAATTTCCGTCATTGGCGGGAAAGTGTGCCATATTTGATGGAAAATTCCATCAATGGCAGGGAAGCGTTGTGTCATAAATAATGGAAAATTCCGTCAATGCCGGGGAAGTGTGTCATAAATGACGGAAATTCCACCAATGTCAGGGAAGCGTTGTGTCATAAATGATGGAAAATTTCGTCAATGTCAGGGAAGCGTTGTGTCATAAATGATGGAAAATTTCGTCAATGCCGGGTAAGTGTTGTGTCATAAATGATGGAAAATTCTGTAAATGGCGGGAAAGCATTGTAACATAAATGATGGAAAATTTCATAAATGGCAGGAAGGCGTTGTGTCATAAATTGGCAGATAATTCCATCAATGGCAGGGAAGCGTAGTGTCAGAAATTACGTAAATGGCGGGAAAGCATTGTGTCATAAATGACGGAAAATTACGTCACTGGCAGAGAAGCGCTGTGTCATAAATGTCGGAAAATTGGTTAATGGCGGGAAAACGTTGTGTCATAAATGTCAGAAAATTCCATAAATGGCAGGAAAGCGTTGTGTCATAAATGATGGAAAATTTCATCAATGCCGGGAAGTGTTGTGTCATAAATGATGGAAAATTTCATCAATGCCGGGGAAGTGTAGGGTCATAAATAATGGAAAATTCAATCAATGGTGTGGAAAAGCTTTTTTGTCATAAATGACGGGAAATTCCATTTAAAAAAGGGTTGAAAAAAAAAGTGTTAATCAAAAAAGTGTGAAAGTGTTAATCAAAATGTCATAACTGGACCTTCCAATGAAAAGGCACACTTCTATCAGGTGATGTATGCAGGACTTCTCCAATCATTTATTCTGATTTCACCCCACCCTTTCAGTTCTGCTTTTATCTACCTCCAATTTTAACTTCCTCAACATCCAATCAACAACTGGTGCATAGAACCAAGTCCTTGTCCTCCTTTTTTTTTTTTTTCTCTTTTCTTTTACATTATAATGCATAAGAAAATATTTGGCGCTTCTTCCATTTCATTGTGACTTTAATATTGTTTGACATTCTGAGCAGTGTATCAGGCAGAAGCCATTTCATTTAATGCAATGCTTTATTCTTTTCTTTCTTCAGTGGAAGAAAGGATCTTAGATTAGTGGTTCCCAGAATGCTAAATTACACGTATGTTTGTTGGACAAGCACCATCATGTACCCTGGAGTAAATTTAAGTACCATGGTATATTTCAAAATACCACCACAGTACTTTTTTGTAGATGTTTAAGAATTTGTCATTGAAAAACCCATATTGAGGGTGTTCATGGTGGCCTAGCATGGTAATACCAAGGTATTCAACCAAAGTATCACAGTATTTCTATAGTGCTGCCACCGTACTGTTTTGTAAGAGTATATATATATAGACACTCTTTGTATTTTTTATTGATTTTATTGGTTAATTTAAAAAAATAATCCCTTAAAATTGTGTTCTACTGAAAAAGGGAAAAATCCTGATATATATAGCACGTCTTCAAGGGAAATGCCTTTGTTTAGTGTGGTGAATGCAGTCTAATTGAGACCATATTCCCACTGGAATTACAAAACACACACAAGCACATAACAAGAATGTAAATACAATCCAGCGGCGGTTATATTCCCACCTGACACACTAAACATACAAACACCACAGTCCCCAGGGAAACCTTACAGTATGTATGAATAGCTGTAAGTTCATACAGAGGAAACGTGACTGAAATCATACATTGTGGTTCACTTACAATACTGCAAGCTGAAACTCAGCACCGCCAGCAGCGCACCCACCACCAGCACCAGGATGAAACGGCTCCGTGCCAGCATTGTCCTGTGATTGGTTCGGACACCTGTCCATCAGCCATACATGCACAGCTTCCTTGCTGTCACCTGGGAAATAAAGAGCAACAAAAACTTAATATTGCACATATACAAATAACACAGCATTACTAGGAGTTGCACTGCTTAACAAAAGACATCTCTGAGATGTTACAAGGACTCAAAACAAACACAGTAATGAAACCTCCACAGTGCTGCTGGTTTCCCTTTTATAAATGTATTGCAGACACATAGTACAACTAAAGTCTGTTGAAACACCAACGGACAACATTACACACAGCACCAGCAAACAACGTGTAATTTACCCCAGTCGCAGAAAGCAGAAACTGTTATTAACTCTAAATACAGATAATAGCAGTGCCTTTAAATTCATTCCTACAACAAGCTTTTTGACCAAATCTGAAGCACACACAAACACACACATCTGATGAACTGAGCAGATGTTTAAAGCCACCATAGGCCACATCATGAAAGCATTAAACCACGCTTCCTTGACTACACCCTTCACTCCTCTGCAGCGCACATGAAAACAAATATGCATTGACATTTGCAAAGTGTTACAAGTTTTCAGCTGCAGCTTGGGTTTGTCACCTTTTTTTTTTCTTCTTTAAATAAAACAATGCAAATCCCTGTGACTCTTTTGACAAGCATTGTCAGCAGTCTTTTGCAGCGTGACATGCCATACTGCATCTAAAACTAGTTTAATTTTTGTGTAATTATTATGCATGTCATTTTATGACCCCATTTTAAAGAAGAGAGGATATGAAATATTCATACTTTCAAAATTTGTCACACAACCCACGCAGGATTATTTAAATGAATTAGTGAAGGCTAAAGTGATTCAAAAAGCAAATTCATACAGAGAAAGGCTTGAATACACCCTCTTTTATAATGAACATGTTTTCAGTTTCTGAAATAAAAGGAACCATTCTGTCATGTGACAAGAAAACTATAAAACACACCCTTGAAGACCCTCAGTGACTCAAGGTCATCGAGTTCATTATATAAAAAGAAATGCTTTGTTCAAGCGAAAGTGATATTCGTGACTCAAAGATTCACATCTTAAAACATATGCCATATAAAAATGATAAAGATGTATATTATTTTGTGCCTTATTATACCATTTTTTTTTGTAAAAACAAAAATATTATGTATGAACCCAACAGTGTTGGGTGTGCTTAATAAGTAATCTAATTACTGTAATTTAATTACTTTTCCCTTGAAAAAGTAAGGGATTACTCTTAATTTTTCTGTAATGTAATTAGTTACTTGTGATATAATTGCATTAAATACTGTACAGACTATACAACAAAAACAATAATGGATTTAACATCAAAATTTAATGTTAAAATGTATGTTTTTAATGTAACCTCCCTTGTTGAAAGAATCAGAGCAGTTTCATGTCTATGATTGTATTGTTCAACTGGTAGATTGATGCTTAGTAACAAATAATCCAATACTTTTTAGAAAGAGTAATCTAATTACACGGTTTAAGATGTAATGAATAGGCTACACATGTTCAATTTAACCTATAATCTTGATACTGAAAAAACAAAGCCCATGTTATTTGGCATCTACTCAAGTCAAGTAACGTTATATGGAGTATACTAGATGACAGCTCGCCTTTAATAATAAATCAGTTTTCGCAATAAATGTCTCTGTCTGAAAGTGTTTAAATGCTGGAAGGACAGTTTACCTTCAAATAATGTCCATCTGTCGTGTTATGCGAGTAAAGATGGTCAGTTTATGATCTTAAAAGAGTCTTCAGAAATCGCGCAAAGGAAAAAAATGAGAAGAATGCATATGGAAAAGTGCATAAGGGATAATGAATCTGTAAGCAGCAAGATCAGCTGCAGCAGATCAAACACATGCACAGACACGTCACGACACGAGAAGAGGGAAACCCGCTTTACCTGACCGAACAGAGACCAATTATTCCGTTCAGAGGAGTCGATCCGAGCGATAATCCATCTGTCCGTAGCGAACGATAGACTCAACCCTGCTGCGATCCTCTCTGCTGCTCTCCTAACAATATAAACCCAGTGTGTGTGTGTGTGTGTGTCAGTCATTGTTGAGTTTTGCTGCTCCCTCTGTTGGTCATAGAAGGTCAAAGACGTTGTTGTGGGTCCATGTCTAGGTCTATCTATCTGTAATCTTGAATGTGTGTAGAGATGGCCTAATTCCTCACTAATATAGTGAAGTGATACATTATAAAAACAATTTGTGATGACATATAAGGTTTTTGATTGAAAAATAAGAAAAATTGTTATGTTTAGGAGTAGAGCAAGGAGAATATCCTAGTACTTGAATTAATTTATTGTAATTACTATTAATTCTATAGTAGCTGTGACAATATAACAAAAATAGTAATATAAACAAATTATTTTACCCAATATTGTAAGTTTCTACAACTTTAGGGTATATTATACTACAATATACACTATAGTTTACTGTAGTAAAAACTAAAGTATACTACAGTATTTATAACAGTTAACTATAGTTAATACTACAGTATGCTGTAGCATTCATTAACAAAGTGTTGTGAATACTATAATATATACAGTATACTACAATTTAGTATGGTTCAAAAACACTATAGTATTTACTATAGTATTTTTTCACCTGGGAACACTCCACTTTTTTTGAAAATAGGCTCATTTTCCAACTCCCCTAGAGTTAAACAGTTGAGTTTTACCATTTTTGAATCCATTCTGCCAATCTCCGGGTCTGGCGGTACCACTTTTAGCATAGCTTAGCATAGTTCATTGAATCTGATTAGACCGTTAGCATCTCGCTCAAAAAATGACCAGAGATTCGATATTTTTCCTATTTAAAGGGTTAGTTCACCCAAAAATGAAAATTCTGTCATTAATTGCTCACCCTCATGCCGTTCCACACCCGTAAGACCTTCATTAATCTTTGGAACACAAATTAAGATATTTTAGTTGAAATCCGATGGCTCAGCGAGGCCTCCATAGGGAGCAATGACACTTCCTCTCTCAAGATCCATAAAGGTACTAAAAACATATTTAAATCGGTTCATGTGAGTACAGTGGTTCAATATTAATATTATAAAGCGACGAGAATATTTTTGGTGCGCCCAAAAAAAAACAAAATAACGACTTTTTAGTGATGGCCGATTTCAAAACACTGCTTCAGGAAGCTTCGGAGCACAAATGAATCAGCGTATCGAATCTGCTGTTCGGAGCGCCAAAGTCACGTGATTTCAGCCGTTTGGCAGTTTGACACGCGATCTGAATCATTATTCGATACACTGATTCATTGTGCTCCGAAGCTTCCTGAAGCAGTGTTTTGAAATCGGCCATCACTAAATAAGTCATTATTTTGTTTTTTTTGGCGCTCCAAAAATATTCTCGTCGCTTTATAATATTAATATTGAACCACTGAACGAACATGAACTGATTTAGATGTGTTTTTAGTACCTTTATGGATCTTGAGAGAGGAAATGTCATTGCTCCCTATGGAGGCCTCGCTGAGCCATCAGATTTCAACTAAAATATCTTAACTCTTACGGGTCTTACGGGTGTGGAACGGCATGAGGGTAAGCAATTAATGACAGAATTTTCATTTTTGGGTGAACTAACCCTTTAAAACTTGACTCTTCTGTAGTTACATTGTGTACTAAGACCGACGGAAAATGAAAATTTGCGATTTTCTAGGCCGATATGGCATTTTTTTGAGTGAGATGCTAACGGTCTAATCAGATTCAATGAACTATGCTAAGCTATGCTAAAAGTGGTACCGCCAGACCCAGAGATTGAGATGGTCCTCACTGCAGAACACAAGATCCAGGGGGTGGGGTTGGATATAGATCCAACTCCTCCCACTTTACATATCCCTAAAACTACCGGTCTCTGCACCCTGGATCTAAACCTACCCATCTCCACCCCGTGGATCTGGATCAAACTCTTCCCACTTTACATATCATTTAACCTACCCGACTCTGCCCCCTGGATCTCGAGTGTTCTGCAGTGAGAGGGGCTACTTGGGAGATCGGCTGAATGGATTCGAAAACAGTAAAACTCAACTGTTTAACTCTAGGGGAGTTGATAAATGAGCCTATTTTCAAAAAAAATGGAGTGTTCCTTTAACCTGCTACGAAAGCAATGGATAAGTAGGCCTATGTCCTCAGTACTATAGTCAAACAAATGCTAACGTGCATGTGTGTGTGTACACTTGTGAACTTTGATCTGAAAACTATAAATGATCTACCACGGGGCTTCTGGTTTTGCTTCAGGAACTAGATGCTGATCAAGGGTTCATTATCTTAAATTTTGGATGGTTTCATGCTTGTGGCAGCGCCGACCACATGTCAGCAAACCATGTTTATCCCTGCAGATGAACCCATATTTACTCCTCCCTTTTAAAGCATAGTAGTAATAATAGTAAGCCTATTTATTTTGCAAGTATGCACAATTATATGGTTAGTTGCACTGTGTTATTTGCATTTAGCATTGTTTTTCCTTTGCCGTCTGCGACCCAGTCAGAACAAACCTGTAATTTTTGTGTCGGTGTGTGTCATTGGCCTGTTCAAGTGTTATTGGCTGACCCTTTACAGTACTAGATTGCTCTGTGGCAATCAGTGTTGCCAAGTCCGCGGTTTTCCCGTGGAATTGGACTACTTTAACACTGTTGACATAGGTTTACCAGGAGAACTCCACCAAAAATGCAGATTTTACCCCCCTGAAACGTGTTTTGGCTAGTTTTGGGCTAGTTTTGAATAGCAATTGGGTGAGTTTTGTTGTGAAAACCTGGCAACCCTAGTGGCGATGCTGTTCAGTGTTGCCAAGTCTGTGGTTTTCCTTCAACCATTCCTGAAATGTTTTCATCAAAAACCTTAATTTCTTTTTCGACTGACGAAAGAAAGACATGAACATCTTGGATGACATGGGGGTGAGTAAATTATCAGGAAAATTTTATTTAAAAGTGGACTAATCCTTTAACACTGTTGCTGCAGTTTGTTTTTTATGTCTGCGGGTTGAAGTGACCCCAAATAACATGATATTTAGCCCCTGGAATGACAATTTCACCAGCAGAACCCCACCAAAAATGCCATTTTTAGTGGGGGATCCCCCCGAAACGTGATTGGGCTAGTTTTGGACTTGTTTGAATAGCAATTGGGCAGGTTTTGTTGTGAAAACCTGGCAACCCTGGTGGCGATGCTGTTCAGTGTTGCCAAGTCCGTGGTTTTCCCACTGTTGCCGCGGGTTGAAGCGACCCCAAATAACATGATATTTAGCCCCTGTAATGCGAATTTTACCAGGGGAACCTGTGGATTTTACCCGCCGGAATGCCATTTTTACCGGGGGAACCCCCGATACGTGATTGGGCTAGTTTTGGGCTAGTTTTGAATAGCATTTAGGCAGGTTTTGTTGTGAAAACCATGCAACCCTGGTGGCAATGCTGTTCAGTCTTGCCAAGTCAGCGGTTTTCCCGCAGAATTGGGCTACTTTATCACTGTTGCCGCAGGTTGAAGCGACCTAACATGAATGCAAATTTTACCAGGGGAAAACGCGAATTTTACTCACCAGAATGCCATTTTTTTACCGGAGGGCATCCCTGAAGTGCGTTTGGGCTAGTTTTGAATAGCAATTAAGCAGTTTTGTTCTGAAAAAGGACAACTGTTGTTGTACATTTTGATATTTTGTTGCATGTTTGTACCCGTTGAACTCATTCCAGGGCTTAAGGTGGAGCTGTGTCAGCAATTACAGATCGGTCAATTACAGATGGTGGGGAACGAGGAACTGCAAGGGGAAAAGTAAGAGATCTGTTGTTTGGATAAACCAGTTAGTGAACTACACTAATTAACCAAAAAAATAGTGGTTTCCACCCTTTCATGCTTGCACACACACACTTTCTTGTACATCTGCCTTTGAGGACATTTATAGGACATTCAAAATTTAGTCTACGACAGGTTTGCAAGTTAAAGCATGTTTGACACTGACACATATGACTTATATAATTAAAACCACGCATACACCCACAAAGATTGAATCACTGTAAATATAGATCTGCCTGTTTACACAGAAAACACACAGTTCAAAGAGCCAGTCTTCTGAAGCACCCTATTACAGTGTCTTCATCTCATCCTGGGTTTCTTTATCTCTCTTGAACACACTCACAGAAACAGTAGCCGCAAATGTCTTCCAGCTGATTATTTTGTTTGAATGTAAGTTTGTTAATTGTATTTTTACATATCTGATAATGGTTAGTGTTGATTTCATTTAAGGCTAGGAACTACAGCATAAGTTTTGTCTTAGGTTGAAGACACGTGACTACCATTTTGATAAAATGATGACCTACAAAACAGTTAACACACCATATCTGCAATAATTCTCCTTTATGTTTACTACTTTATAATACAGTTCAGATATAATTCCACAGTCAGACAAAATAAACTTAAAATATGTAATTATGATTTCCATTTTCAGTCCAGGGAAAGAGTAAACTATGCTTTTAATTTGTTTTGGAAGACATACGATGTCAACAAAAGAGTGTGTTTTGTGCACAAAGTTATTGTTTGCTCTCAAAGTACAAAATTTTCCATTTTGAATTTGACAGCATTTTTCTCCTCCCATTTGCAGATGTCAAAAGAAACAAAGTAAGGGTCTGAAAACACAACGGCAGAAAATCAACTTAAAATAATAATAAATGCCAAAAAAAAAGTAATAAAGAAAGAAATCTTCAAGTTTATTCCTAAAAAGATACCTGACATATACTACATCATCCAGGGTAAAAAGAAAAAAAAAAATAAGAAGAGAAAATGAAAGAAAAATAAACACTGTATGGGATCGAGGAGTGCAGAGGCTGGTTATATTGAGAGGTGTTTAATTATTAATATTAATAGGCCTACATATGTGAAATATTGTGAGTGAATGAAGAACAAAAGAGCAGAGCAGCTATTTAAATGACAATATTTTATAATAAAATTACTAATTTTGCCAGAAATATGTAAACCAGCATTTATTTTATATCTAAAGAAATATGTAAACCAGAATTTATTTTATATCTAGTAGGCCCTACTTTAGTTATAAAATAAATGCTGGTTTACATATTTCTGGCAAAAATTGTAATTTTATTATTTTAATTTGATTAAATTATATCTTTCACTGTAACCTTATGAATGTCATTGTTATGTGAAAGACACAAGTGATCACGTGAAAGGAGTTTGATGGAGGCGGGCTCTGGTGACGCAAATTAACATCGACCAATAGACGTTTCTGTTTTGCGCGCTCTGATTGGTCGATCGACAGAGTGAACCGTGAGCGCGTTTACGTCGCAGAAGTGAGTGAACACGAGCGGAGAAGGTGAACTGCGTACGGGGTAAACGTGCACGTTTTTAACCCCCTGATCTGACCTGCCGCTTGGATTTTGACCCGGATCAGTGATATGTAGTCACCCCTTCACCGCAGACTCACTTTCAGACCATCTATTGAAGAAGCGCTGTGCGTGGATCGATTTGTTGTTGGAGGCGAAGCCGCGTTGAGACGCTTTGAGGTCGGATAAAGTGGTCTCACACCCACCCGCATGAGCTCCACACGGACGCGGACTTTGACACTGCTGCCCAGTGAGCATGAGCCGAGATGAGCCAGAGAGACACACTGGTGCATCTGTTCGCTGGAGGGTAAGAGCTTTACTCATCAAGACTCTCGACACGTACACAAACACACCGATTAAAACTAAAATAGCTTCTTTTATAATAATAGTAGTAGTAGTAGTAGTAGTAGTAATACTACTAATGATAGTTGACATATTTATATCTATTATATGAGATTAATTTATATTGTTATTGTTTGTTAATTTTTATAAAAAAGAGCCATTGTGTTACTTTTTCTTGTTTTTGAGAGTTAAAGGGATTTCACCTAAAAATTAAAATCTTGACAATTTAGTAAATGATGACAGAATTTAAATTTTTGAGTGAATTATCCCTTGTATTATGTGTTTGATTTGTGCCAAGACTTCTTAATTCCCCTATTTTATAAAAAATAATTGCTGGTTGCATTACCATCATGCCAACCATTTTAGAAAACAAGTGTTTGGTTATGAAATGAGAAGCGACAGAAAATCCGCCTAGGACCAAAGATTCAGAGTTCGATTCAGATTTTGGATATTCTGCGAGTAGCTTTGTGTCATTTAGCAAATGAGTCAGTATTTAAATTCAGAATCAAGTTAATTAGGTCACACTTCAATTCTCAATATTTACTAACTATTAACTATGACTTTTCCCTCAGTAAACTCCTAATTTACTGCTTATTAATAGTTAGTAAGGTGTTAAGTTTAGGTATTGGGTAGGATTAAGGGTTGTAGAAAATGATCATGCGAAATAAAGGGTTAGCTCACCCAAAAATTAAAATTCTGGCATCATTTACTCACTCTCAAGTTGTTCCAAACCTGTATAAATTTCTTTGGGTCTGTTGAACACAAATGAAGATATTTTGAAGAAAGTTTGTAATTCGGGTTGACTTCCATAGTAGAAAAAAAAAATGCTATGGAAGTCAGTGGTGCCCCAAAACAGTCCCACATTCTTCAAAAAATCTTCCTTTGTTGTTCAGCAGAACAAGGAAATTCGTACAGGTTTGGAACAACTTGAGAGTGAGTAAATGATGCCAGAATTTTCATTTTTGGGTGAACTATCCCTTAAGGCATTAAAGGTACAATATGTAATATTTTTGCAGTAAAATATCCAAAAACCACTAGGCCAGTGTTATATATTTTGTTCACTTGAGTACTTACAATATGTTTCCAACTATTTGTAAATCGTGAGAAAATTGCAATTTTAACCAAGGCTGCGGGACGTGTGAGGAGTCACCTGTCAATTGCGTCATACCTGCGTTACCCTCGGTTTCCGGTTTTATTTTGTAGAAACCATGGAAACACCTAAGACGCTTTAATATATTGTGCATTTTAATAGACAAGGGAACAACTGTTTTGATACATTTATAGACAGAAAACGAATTGTTGTTATATAGCTCAACACGTTTAGTCTTATTGCTTAAATCTAATTTTCTTGTTTTTTTTTTTCTGAGTACCATGCACTGTAAACCCTAACGCTCAAAATACTTAATTCGTTTGAGTAGGACAAATTTAAATTAAACAAATTAGTTCATTTAAATTAACTGTTATGAGTATTTAAAACTTTCTTTACTTTTGAGTTCACAGCACTGACATATTTCAAGTAACTAAACTGTTTTGCCCATGGCACTCGAAAGGAAAAGTAAATGCTAAAATCAAGTGTTGTATAATGTTTTTTTGTGCACGATTAATGGTAAGGGAGATTTAGTAGTGATTAATGTTTTGTTATGCTAATTTAGAAGAGTTGGTCATTGTGATCGTTTGTTTGTTTCACTCAAATAATAATAAAAGTTAATTGTACTTAACAGAAAAAAAGTTGTGTGAACTCAAAATTTCATTGTAGCAAGGTGAACTTAATATGATTGAGTTGAGTTGCAGCAGATTTCTAATTCCCAGCATGCTTTGCATCAGACTGTATAAATGTTGAAATTAAGTGTTATTTTGTGTGTTTTTGCATAGGGAGACATAAGTTACTGTTTAATGTTGTGTTATGTTGGGATTGACAGGGGGTTCTGTTATGTTAGTTTTGTAGGGTTACCATTCTGGTGAAGAGTAGACCGTGTGGTTAGGTTGAGGATGGGCTGCAAAACTTTTAAGACCACATTTACTGTATGTATGTTGTTTGATTACATACATGCAAGTATATATTGACAGTCTGATAGTTATAATAGCATGTGTTTTTTGCTAACTGACATTTAACCAAGATCTGAATGTGATGTTTATGTAAATTAACTATATGTACTTGAGTGGCGAGGCTGAGAACTGTGGGAGTGAAGGAATGCCAGTCATGTGATTGTTAATGAGAGACACCTGTGCACCACACTGGCCTTGCTCCACTTCCATGGCTCTCGGCCCCGCCCCACTTGTCACAAAAAAATTAAGTTCTACTAACTTAAAAAAAATAAGTTAACTTATAATATAATAACTTATTGAGTTTTACAGTGTGCTTTACCATGCCTCAGAGAAAAACACTATTTTGTCAAGTAGCTAACAGCATAATCAGATGCAACTTTATTTTTAGTAACAGTAATACATCATTTTCTCCATCATACAAATACGTTTTAAAACTAATTGCATGCCATTTATCAACACGAGACATCCAATATTTAATATGATATTGTAAAATCGATCTATCTTACTGTAGTGTGTAACAGTGTCTCACAGCAGCCGCCGAGCGAACGCACAGAGTAACGTTATAACATCATTTTCAACACACACAAATGTATCTAATATGATAAACAGAGCTGCGTTACCTCATACTCATGGCCGGTAAAACAGAAGCGGCGCCGGCGACTGAGTCATAATAAAAGTCCCGCTGCTCGTGAGGCGTGTGTTGCGCAATCGCTCCAGCGGCCTCGTTCAGCTCCCACAAAACTCGGTCCTGCTCTGCTTCATACTACAATAACGTTAATAATCGCATCCATGAACATGATTTCTTCCCGACTCAAATCCCTATTCTTTTGCACCATCCGTTGAGATGGAGACCACATGTCCCAAGATTCCACTCTAAAACTTGGCGTCATCAAACTATGCATTTGTTTTGAATAGGCTTCTAGCGACCTCTAGCGGCCAAAATTATTACATATTGTACCTTTAATATGTGCTTTATAAGTACTAATCCAATATAAAGCCAATATCCAAATAATATGCATGCTAACAAGAATTGGACCCTAAACTAAAGTGTTACTGTTAAGTAGGTGCTAGTTAACTTTTTGGGGTTTACTAAGTCAAAATCTAATGCAACTGTTTCCAAAAACTGAAAAATGTCATTATTGTGTCACACACAATATTCCAAAAAACACTTGAAGCTCAAATAAGCCTGTCATCGGATCTCTTTTTTTTTTTTTCTTCAGAAGACTTCAATATTTTAGCCTGTGTTTGATGCAGTATTTACATTAATAATATGTTTACATTCCATATTCTCACACATATATACATATAAACATACTGTACACATAGTAAATGAGGTCTGATTGCTCCACACTGTTGAAATCTTTGCATTTCCACAGGAAGAACAAATCTGATGTAACAGAGGAACAGACCGCTGGGCTGATAATGACTCTGAAAATGACACTTACTTTCAACACAACTCAATAAATCACTGATATATGTGACCAGACACTCAGCTTGATTCTAAAATGCACAGAAAATCAACAAGTACAAACATACCTAAATATAAATGGCGCATTGTGGTTTGCAGTATGACTATGCATAATTTAGCACCACCATCCCAAGAGATCTTGAATTCAGCCTCACTGATGTTTATATTACAGTCTATATATAGAGAGAAACCTCAAGATATTTGTGCTCGTATTCTTTAAGATATTTCCAGATATTACAAAGACAAATTAAAATATTTTTAATCTGTAATACTTTAATAGCAAGAATGGGTTTTTGTAAGTGACAGTTGTAGTTTTCAGGAACTCATCTGATCCGTAACTGGCATGAGGGAATCATTATTCCTGGCATTGATATTCTCATTTAGTCATTGTAGCGTGTGCTATAAATATCTGTCCTCAGATAAACTGGCACGGTGTTTGAAATAGGACTATTGACTGGCACTCTGTCTACAGTATATGGCACTGTCTAAACTAAAGAACAGGCTTTTTATTGCATCTTTTTGTCCCATCTACTCATGTTATTAGGAACTGTTTTACAAAAAACATTAACATTTTTTAACATAAATTGCACCTTTGTTTGGTTTATTATTTCTGTCTCATAAACGGTTCCTCAATAACATTTCTGTAGCTGTAATTTTAGATTCGTATCACATGTATCACATCTCTCTCGGATGCCTTTTTCCATCGGAAAATACAGATAGCATGTTGTTCCCGGCTCGTGAGGGATGGTTTGGGTTACTGTTTTGGCTGACCCACATCTCCCGGCACGAGTGCAGGTTTTGGAGATGATTAAGGGCAACTCACCTTTCACATTAGAGTTGAAACTCTATCGCCCTCGTTTCCTCTAAATCTGTTATGATGTTTGACTGAAGTCATGTGGCTATCAGATAAGTCATGGCATGACTGACCCACATCGCGCGGTCAAACTTTCAACTGTTATTGGTCGAATTTGGCCATTTCTTCAGCTTGAATTCTTTTTGATTTTCTGTGTCTCTTTTTTCACTGTATGTCTGTCTTTCGCTCTCTGTTTCTCTCAGATGTGGAGGCACGGTGGGGGCGATCTTGACGTGCCCGTTAGAGGTGGTGAAGACGAGGCTTCAGTCTTCCTCAGTAACGCTCTGCATCTCTGAGGTGCATCTGAGCACAGTTAATGGAGCCAGCGTGGCACGTGTGGCCCCTCCAGGGCCCGTTCACTGCCTCAGGTACGCATGTCAACAAGTTAAACCCTTTTCAGTAGTGCATACAGTATGTACACAATTTCTTCTTTAATTCTTTAAAGGATTAGTTCACTTCAGAATTAAAATTTCCTGATAATTTACTTACCCCTATGTCATCCAAGATGTTCATGTCTTTCATTCTTCAGTCAAAAAGAAATTAAGGTTTTTGAGGAAAACATTCCAGGATCAAAATTGCAAAGTTTCCAAATTGCAGTTTCAAAGGGCTCTACATGATCCCAGATGAGGAATAAGGGTCTTATCTAGCGAAACAGTTGGTCATTAAAAAAAAAAAAAAAAAAAAATTAAATACTTTTTAACCACAAATGCTCATCTTGCACTGCTCTGCAATGCGTCACACATTACGTAATCACGTTGGAAAGGTCACGTGTGACGTAGGCGGAAGTACCAAGCAAGTGTTTACAAAGCGAATGTGCAAAGACTAAGTCAAACGGCCTTTACAAAAAAAGTTAAAACAGCGATGTTGGACGATTTTGAAGTTTTTCGCCTTTTCCAACATGATTACGTAATGTGTGGCGCAATGCAGAGCAGTGCAAGATGAGCATTTGTGGTTAAAAAGTATATACATTTTTATTTTTTTTTAGAAAATGACCAATCATTTCGCTAAGAAATAAGACAATAAGACCCTTATTTCTTGGCTGGGATCATGTAGAGCCCTTTGAAACTGCAATTTGGAAACTTTGCAATTTTGATTGTGCAATTTCGATCCTGGAATGTTTTCCTCAAAAACCTTAATTTCTTTTTGACTGAAGAAAGAAAGACATGAACATCTTGGATGACATGGGGGTGAGGAAATTATCAGGAAATTTCATTTCTAAAGTGAACTAATCCTATAAGTACACTAACAAAAAATGAACAAAGGTACTATGAAATTACCATGTTCTTTGGACATAAACCATGGTAATGATATTCTTTGAATTGCATTGGACTACCATACTGTTGCATATATGTATTATTCAGTATATACATTTAATTGCATAAGGACGTAGGTTTGTCCATTACATATGTGTCCGTTCAGAGTCTTCATCATCTTTCAGTATCCACAAACCCATGCTCTGAGCGTCTGTACTGTATATTTGTGAGTTTTAGTAATGATGAGAATATTTACTCTTCTGATTTAACATGTTTTAGTTCTGGATACAGGCTACACCCTGTACTGGAATAGTGCGAATGTTGCATCTGCGTTGTGAGAGTGTTGAGTCTGCGTTGCATTAGCTCAGAGTTTTGTAAACATTTGCTCTATGGTTTGTGGGCCTAAAACCGTGTGTCTGTCTTCTCTGCCAGAGGAGACGCCCCCTTTCTGTTGTCTCTTTCCAAAAATGTGGTCATATTTCTTCACTGCTCGACTAAATAAAGTCAGAAGACAAGACGAAATAGGCAGTGTTGGTTTGCCATCTAAGAATTTGTTTATTTTAGTTCTGTCATGGTCAGTTCCATGAATGTAACATATAAGTATATACATTACCAAGGCAGAGCTACTGAGTTTACACACACAGCGCATATTGCATAAAGTCTATAATCCCCTCTCTTTGCCTCTTTCTTTCTGTTTTCTTTATAATGAAACTGTTCTCAGTAGTTTCCACTCCCCCTTACCCAACCAATCACTGCCCTCACACTAAAACACTTCGTCCTGGAGTTTGGCTCTCGGATGAAGTGTGTGTGTGTCTGACTCATTGGTTCAGAGAATGGGCCCCTTCACAGAAAGTTACTAAAATACTAAAGACCAAAGACATGTAGAGACTTTGGTCTCTTATCAAAGTAATAATAAAATCAGTATACACTTACTCATGGTTTATGGCTTGTTATGCAACCTGTCCATGTTGGCATCTGTCTATTGGTTTTTTTGTCACCTGAAAAAATTGCATCTAAGTACCGTAGACTTTGATTGGATGCTATGCCTTGGAATGAAGCATTTTAGCCACCTTTCCTTTTTAAAAGTTGACAAGTCTGTTTATTTCGCTATCCCAACTATGCCCAATTATGCCCAGTTACATGCATAGTTGCATTGTTTGTTTGTTTTTTTTATAATATTGTATAATGTTTTTTTAATATTGTTTAAAAATGTCTTTACAAAGAACACAATTTTTTTCTCATTTAAAATCTCATTACTGTAATACAGCTGTAATACAGTTTATCCTGTCTCAGGGCTCCAGACATCAACCAAATGGGCGCATTCTGTGACCATGTTTTGTAGGCCTATGTGTGTGAGAGGGGGAGTGTCCGGGAGTGTCTAGTCAACTGTGGGGGTCACTCACGAGTCATTGGTGTGTCTCGCTGTCAACACGTCTAACGTCACAGCTCAGTCAAAAATGGCGAAACGAACCATTGACTCATTTTTCTCACCAGAGCCAGGCCCTCTACTGTGGAAGCTTGTTTCCATCACTGAATAAAAAATAAAAAAAGGTAATTATGACTTTTTATCTCACAATTCTGACTTTATGTCTCACAACTCTTGCTTACTTTCTCAGAACTGCGTGATATAAACTCACAATTCTGGCTTTTTTCTCAGAATTGCGAGATATAAACTCAGATATAATATAGATATAATAAAACCCTGAGTTATAAAGTCAGAATTACAAGATATAAACTCGCAATTGCAAGAAAAAAGTCAAAATTGCGATATAAATGGAATTGTGAGGAAAAAAAGTCAGAATTGCAAGATATAAACTCATAATTGCGAGAAAAAATGTCAGAACTGCGAGAATAAGTTAGAATTGTGAGAAAAATATCAGAATTGTGAAATATAAAGTCAGAATTGTGAAATATAAAGTCAGAATTGCAAGATATAAACTCGCAATTGCAAGAAAAAAGTCAGAATTGCGATATAAACGGAATTGCGAGAAAAAAGTTAGAATTGTGAGATAGAGTCAGTGCTAGTTATAAAGTCAGAATTGCGATGTAAATGCAGTTGTGAGAAAAAAGTCCGAATTGCAATATATGAACTTGCAATTGTGAGAAAAATCAGAATTGCAACATATAAACTCGCAATTGTGAGGAAAAAAGTCAGAAATGCGAGAATAAGTTAGAATTGTGAGAAAAATATCAGAATTGTGAAATATAAAGTCAGAATTGCAACATATAAACTCGCAATTGTGAGAAAAAAGTCAGAAATGCGAGAAATAAGTCAGAATGGAATAAAGTCAGAATTGCGAGATATAAACTCGCAATTGCAAGAAAAAAGTCAGAATTCCAAGAAAAAACTTGCAATTGTGAGAAAACAAGTCAGAATAGTGAG
The DNA here is from genome assembly GCA_028476615.1 of Culter alburnus. Lineage (NCBI taxonomy): Eukaryota > Metazoa > Chordata > Actinopteri > Cypriniformes > Xenocyprididae > Culter > Culter alburnus. Next base: position 64,874 of record JAOTNS010000449.1, on the reverse strand, counting down.
ATAAAAGTTGGGTTATCTTTTTTTTTTTTTTTTTCATTTCGGCAGAAACAAGCTTCCATACTCTATAGCAGGGGTGGGGAACGTTGATCCTGGAGGGCCATTGTCCTGCAGAGTTTTAGCTTCAACCCTAATGAACAAGCTAAAGGTCAAGGTTACAGGCAGTGAGTGTTTTTTGTGGGGGAGCTAAACTCTGCAGGACAATGGCCCTCCAGGATCAACGTTCCCCACCCCTGCTCTATAGCAAATCAGATGACGAGTCAGAAGAAGCCATTGTGGCAAAAAAGGCAAGACAACAATATTTCCTACAGGAATGGTAAATTCCTACATGGAATAGATATTGCAAAAACACCAACACCATGATCTGCTCTCGATGTGGTCTAAAACACGCAGGGAAAACCAAGGTTGACATGTCTAAACATGACACTAAGCAACAGCAGTTGAAGCAAAAAAATATGCCAAGACAGATACATTAAAGGTGCCGTAGAACATGTTTTCAAAAGATGTAATATAAGTCTAAGGTGTCCCCTGAATGTGTCTGTGAAGTTTCAGCTCAAAATACCCCATAGATTTTTTTTATTCATTTTTTTAACTGCCTATTTTGGGGCATCATTAGAAATGTGCCGATTCAGGCTGCGGCCCCTTTAAATTCTCGTGCTCTCCGCCCACGGAGCTCGCGACTGCCTTAAACATTGCATAAACAAAGTTCACACAGCTAATATAACCCTCAAAATGGATCTTTACAAAGTGTTCGTCATGCAGCATGTCTAATCGCATAAGTATGGTATTATTTGGATGTTTACATTTGATTCTGAATGAGTTTGATAGTGCTCCGTGGCTAAAGCTAACATTACACACTGTTGGAGAGATTTATAAAAAAATGAAGATGTGTTTATGAATTATACTAGGGCTGCACGATATATCGCATGAGATTGTCACGCGCATTTCGTCAGTAAAGCCGGTTCCCTGATTACCGCTAAATGGCCATCACCTGCTTTCAAATGGAGCGGCATTTAATAGACAGAGCCGTAGATCACTGATAAGCCACGCAATATCGCGTTCATATCGCAGATGTATCGCCTTCGATAATGAACGCGATATTGCGTGGCTTTTCAGTGATCTACGGCTCTGTCTATTAAATGCCGCTCCATTTGAAAGCAGGTGATGGCCATTTAGCGGTAATCAGGGAACCGGCTTTACTGACGAAATGCGCGTGACAATCTCATGCGATATATCGTGCAGCCCTAAATTATACAGACTGCAAGTGTTTAAAAATGAAAATAGCGACGGCTCTTGTCTCTGTGAATACAGTAATAAACGATGGTAACTTTAACCACATTTAACAGTACATTAGCAACATGCTAACGAAACATTTAGAAAGACAATTTACAAATATCACTAAAAATATCATGTAATCATGGATCATGTCAGTTATTATTGCTCCATCTGCCATTTTTCACTTTTGTCCTTGCTTGCTTACCTTGTCTGATGATTCAGCTGTGCACATCCAGATGTCCTGCCCTTGTCTAATGCCTTGAACATGGACTGGCATATGCAAATATTGGGGGCGTGCATATTAATGATCCCGACTGTTACGTAACAGTCGGTGTTATGTTGAGATTCGCCTGTTCTTCTGAGGTCTTTTAAACAAATGAGATTTATATAAAGGAGGAAACAATGGAGTTTGAGACTCACTGTATGTCATTTCCATGTACTGAACTCTTGTTATTTAACTATGCCAAGGTAAATTCAGTTCTCAATTCTATGGCACCTTTAATAAAACCGCATTGCTACTTCCAACAGCATTTCGCAGGCAGGAATCTAGCATTCAGTCTGAAATGAAAGTGAAATTTAACACAGTGTATTTCATAGCTAAGGTGGAACCACCAAATTCAAGGGTCAAATTGAATTGTTAAAAAAGAATGGTGTAAAAAAAGTCCACTCCTAGTGGCCCGCAGGGGGATATGCTCTAAAGGAGAGTAAGGAGAGGCAGAAGTTGTTTACTTGTTCTGATGCTCTAATGACCACTAATCTCATGTTTACATTTAATGTTTGTTTGTCTTTTTGTACTGACCACATCTATAAATACATTTAAGCTGTGGTTCTTGTACTGTAATGACAGTAATGCTACTGATCCATATGAAGTCTATTTATTACAAAAGCATTTGTCAGTAATACAGTTAAAATGGTGGAAAAATGTGAGTAATTGCATTGTAGGTCAATTTAAAGTGTTAGTTCATCCAAAAATGAAAATTCTGTCATTAGTTACTCACCGTCATGTCGTTCCGAACCCTTAAGACTTTCGCTCATCTTCGGAACTCAAATGAAGATGTTTTTATGTTTTATGTTATTATTTTTGCAGTTATCAGTTTGTTTGAATTACTTAATTGTACTGAAAATATCCCAATGAATGTCACAATGAACAAAATATTAAGTGTTCTTAACATAGACTTAATTTAAAATTAAATGTTTACTGTTGATTTTGTAGTAAAACATGAGACATTTATTCCATCTCAGCCCCCAAACATTTCTCAAGAACCACGTTGCATGTTTTACCAACACCAGACTGTGTTTATAGTGTTCATAAAGCCATTCAGTACAAAAAAATGTCAAAAATGTTTGTTTTGCGCTTCTGTTGATTTGTTTCTCTCTCTGTTTGTCTCAGATTAATTCTTGAGAAGGAAGGGCCTCGTTCTTTATTCCGGGGTCTGGGACCCAATCTAATCGGAGTGGCTCCTTCACGGTGAGTGTTTGACCATTCATGCAGTTAAACAGGTTGATCAAAACATGTCAGCGAGTGTATGTGAAACAGTAAGAATGTGTAGTCCTGATCTCTGCGTAATGAAGACAGTCATTCAGACTGCAGAGCGACTGATGCAATCCCTGCTCAACCGGTAAAGCTGCAAGTTTACAGGGCCTGGAATAAACACACAGATACAGCGTTGAGTTTGGGGGTGTTTTTTATAGGTCAGACACACAATGTTCTTATCAGCAATGCAGGGTGCAAATTACAGGGCTTCTGACCCTCAATTAAAGTGATACTTCACCCAAAAATGAAAATGCTGTCATTTACTTGTTTTGTCTGACATTTCTTCTGCAGAACACAAAAGATATTTTGATGAATGACTTCTTTTTACATTGATAAATATCTTCTTTTGTGTTCTCTGTAACTGTCTCTTTAAGGCCTGAAAAGTACATACTAAATCATTGTAATTTTAAATAATACAGTGCAATTTTCAATTAAAGTATCGTCAACAGAAAGATAAGGTGTTTTCCAGGCCCGGCCCGGCCCTGCACTTTTCTGCCGCTCAAGCATTTTTGAGGGTTTCTGGAACAATGAAGCTTATAAACTGAAACGGTTACACCTTCGGCCAAGGTGTAACAACCCGCAAACTGCTCTAAGAAGAACAGCATAGCTTAAAGATCAATTAAATAAATGAGCGGGCATGATAAATGGAGGTTTTAACATATGGCATCTGTTTGAACAGATGTTTTATGTGCATACGTTCAGGATAAAGTGTTTATCCAATGAGGCACGCATGATAAATCGGTGCTAACTGACACTGGGCCTTACTTAAAGTTATGTAAACGTGTTATATGGACAAAAAGGTGAGATCAAACTTGAGATTAGTTGCTGAGCGTGTGGAAAGTGTTTCCATGTTGGAGGAGTCCCCATGCTTAAGTTAACAGCTTCAGGATACTGCATGTGCAAACATTTGTGATTACATGTGAGGGTTTGCGAAGAACAGATTGTCTCTGTGAGCTGCCTACGTAGGCAATGGGTGTTTTGAAAGGTGGGGATAGGCTGCATTAAACAACTTGCCAGCATTGCATATATCATTGAGAAAAATCTTGTTTGGGACATGTTAGATGGTTTCTAGCTGGTCTAAACTGGAATTTAGCTGGTCATTGATTGGTCAACCAGGCAGCTTGTTTCAAAACCCACCTTAAACTATTATGAGGTTGGTTTGTTGGAGATAATGATCGACTTGGACCAGCTAATGACCAGCTTCCTTACTGAAAAGAACATCTTAAACCATTCTAAATGTAAATGGTTCGCTCGTCTTGGTTGGTTTAGAATGTCTCCGGTAATACTTTTTATAATGGGGAACACATATTCACTATTAACTATGACTTTTCCCTCAATAAATTCCTACTTTACTGCTTATTAGTAGTTAGTAAGGTAGTTGTTAGGTTTAGGTATTGGGTAGGATTAAGAATGTAGAATAAGGTCATGTAGAATAAGGCATTAATATCTGCTTAATAAGTACTAATAAACAGTCAATATTCTAGTAATATGCAAGCTAATAAGCAACTAGTTAAAAGACCCTAAAATAAAAAGTTACCAAGTCTCCCAGACTGGCCAAGATTATATTAATCAGATTAAACAGAAAATATCTGTATTTTATTGCAAATGCTTTCCAATGTTTTTGTCCAAACAATGTGCAAATTCAAGGCTATAAATGCATGAATGTAAGCTATGCTATACTTTGTGTAAAAAATGCTGCATTATAAGATTTGGCCACATTGCATTTATCTTTTTGAAAAATTAAGCTTCGCTTTGGCAGTTGTGTTTGGAACATGGTAGATGGTTCTAGCTGGTCTAAGCTGGAATTAAGCTGGTCATTGATTCTTCAACCAGCCAGCTTGTTCCAAAACTGACCTTAAACTATTGTGAGGTTGGTTTGTTGGAGATAATGATCAACTTGGACCAACTAATGACCGGCTTCCTTGCTAAACATCTTAAACCAACCTAAATGGTAGCTGATTTAGTTAGTCTCCCGGCCTGGCCAAGATGATGTTAATCAGATTAATCAGATAATATCTGTATTTTATTGGAAAAACCTGTTATTGAGCATACTTCCAATGCTTTCTTCAAACAATGTGCAAATTCAAGGCTATGAAAAATAAATATAAATGTATGAATTTAAACTATGCTATACATTGTGCAAAAAGAATGTTGGTGCATTATAAAATTTGGCCGCAATGCATTTATTCTTTGAAAAATCAAGCTTAGCTTTGATAGTTGTTTATAACAAGATAGATGGTTTTAGCTATTGTAAGCTGGAAATAAGTGGGTCACCAAACAACTATTTCCATCCAGTATGAGGTTGGTTCGTTGCCGGTTTGGACCAGCTAATGACTTGATATGATTTATTAGACAAAAAAGTAGTGAAATACACTTATTTGATGTAAAGCACAAACTTTACTCCTAGTGACACACAGGTTACATTGGCCTTGCATACTGTAATAAATACAAAGCTACAATAAGTTTCTACATTTGCAAAATTTGCAAAAAACAATCAAACATCCACACAATACACTAATACAAATGCATCACTAAAACAACCTATCTAATAACCAACTTTTGGCTTTAAAACTAAAACAAACCATATTTAAAAATACAATGTAATATCCATAAGACTTTGCCTAGTATTAAAACAATGTTTCTCACCAGTTTCCCTGCTGCTGCTGCAAAAAAAAAAAAAAAAAAAAATTCAAAAAGGCCAGAATGGTTTGCTTGTCTTAGCTGGTTTAGTTAGTCTCCCAGCCTGGCCAGTTAGTGTTCAGCTGGTGTATCTGGTTGGCAACCCAATCTCCCACACTAACCAAAGAGGCCAAACCACAAAGCCAGAGCAGTCTGTTTTTGTGCAGTATGTTAGGTTGTGTGTTACTCATGTGCATCCTGCTGTGTTTTCAGGGCCATCTACTTCGCAGCCTATTCCAGTGCAAAGGAGAGACTGAACCATGTGTTTGAGCCAGACTCCACGCAGGTGCACATGACGTCTGCTGGGATCGCAGGTAACTTCCATTACATTTGACCATGTGATTCAACTACGTTCCTGATGGGCTCAGATAGTGACGGGTTAACACGTTATCTCCTTTGATGCTTAATTGCATGTGTAGATGTGTCTAGCAGATTTGAATTGCAACTTTTCCCTTTTGTTTCATGCTTTGTCTCTGAGTAGCAGGCCAGTAAATGTCACAGATCTGGCACATGGCCAGAAGAGGGCATGTGTGTGCTTGTGCCTTCTCACCTGTCACTTGGACTTTTGCCAAGGAGGATTTAGATTCACACTCTGAGTACATATGCTAGAGTTTTCTTACACCTTTAAGCTGTTTATTCATTGTTTAAGACATTTGATTGACAGGAAGTCCTTCAAAAGAGAATCACATGGGGAGATCTGTCGATTATTTCTTCTATCAATTGATTAATCAGATGTTTTCTGTATTTTATGGGAAAAACATGCACATACTGTACAATGTTTACCTGTAAACAATGTGCAAATTCTATGAAAACAAATATAAGCTCTGCTAACATTGTGCAAAAGATGTTTAAGTCGAGCAAATATTTGTCCAGTTTTAAAACAGCAGAACACTTTAAATCAAGTTCTGAATGATAATAAAGAAAAAAAAGTCTCACATGATCCTTCAGAAATCATTTTATATTGCTCATTGCTGCTTTTTATTATTATTATCAATGTTGAAAACAGTTCTGCTGCTTAATTTTCTTGCGGAAACTGTGATGAATTTCTTTCAGAATTCTTTGACGTTCAAAACAGCAGCATTTATTTGAAATAAAAATATTTTGTAAGTAAATGTCTTTACTGTCACCTTTATCATCACATCCTTGCTCAATAGAAGTATTAAATTCTTTCAAGAAAAAGAACAAATATTACTGACCCCAAACTTTTGAATGGAAGTTTATGTTGTAAAATGTATGAAAGTATACGAAAGTGGCTAATTGTGCAGTATGTGAAGGTTAGGATTCATTTTCAGCTCAGTAAAATTGTACCTTAATCTTTCCAGGGTTCACGGCAATAACGGCAACCAACCCAATTTGGTTGATTAAGACACGTCTACAACTGGATGCCAGGTAAATACCGACAGATATGTGGCATACTGTTTGATTAATATCCTTAGTGACTGATTCCTTAGCCAGAGATTATGGTTTTAACTTGAACTAGTGCTTATTATTCCTGATCCCAGATTAAGTTTTGTTTTCCACTCACTAAAGCATGTGTTGTTCTGCACAGGAACCGCGGGGAGCGTCGTATGAACGCGTTTGAGTGTGTGCGGCGCGTGTATCAGACGGACGGTCTACGTGGGTTTTACCGTGGCATGTCTGCATCCTACGCGGGCATCTCAGAGACTGTGATCCACTTTGTGATCTATGAAAGTATCAAACGCCGTCTTTTAGAGGCCAAAGCAGCAACGCACATGGATGAGCATGAGGACACAGCCAAGGACGCGTCTGACTTTGTGGGCATGATGCTGGCAGCCGCAACCTCCAAGACCTGCGCCACATCGATAGCCTATCCACACGGTGAGCATGTCAAGATGCATGTGTATTTTCCCATCAGAGCACTATTTCATCTTAAAGGGTTAGTCCACCCAAAAATTAAAATTCTGTCATTAATTACTCACCCTTGTGTCGTTCCAAACTTGTAAGACTTTCCTTGTGTTTCCTTTGGAACACAAATGAAGATCTTTTTAATGAAATCTGAGAGATTTTTCTCCCTCTATTGACAGTCTACGCAACTGAAACTTTGACACTTCAAAAAGTTCATAAAGAGATCGTAAAACTAATCCATATGAATTGAGAAGTTTAGTCCAAGTTTTCTGAAGAGTTTCGATTGTTTTATGATGAACAGATTGAATTTAGGTTCGAGAACAAACCTCTTTCAGAAGCTCAAACGTGCTGCGTAACACGAGAACGAACCTCATTGTTTCTTGCGGAAGCTTAAACGTGCTGCGTAACACACCAGACTGAACACAAGAAAAAAGAACATGGTATTTTTAATTTTAATCAATGATATATGGATTCTTTATAACAACTTGTATACATTATTAATTTTTTCAAGCAAATATATCTATTTGTATAAATTAAATATATATTAATCCTTATTAAAGCTATTAAAGTTATTCAGTCAAGAACATTGAGTGATTTCCTCTTTTCTGTTGTTGTTTGATTAACAATAATGATGGACAGCAACAGGTTTATTAGGCTGCTGTCACTTTAAGGCCGAATGCACAGATCCAATACACTGATACACATCCGATTTTCTCCCAACTGTGACTGTGTTTACGTAAAAGCTCACCAAAACAGACATTTTGACATAATTTTGTGTGTAGGTGTCCTAGGGCTGCCCTTGACTAAAGATTTTTCTATTTTTCATTTTCCTTTATTAGTCGACTAATCGCACATTATATTAATAAACCATATAAATCATAATAATGAGTCTTTAATTATATAGGTATATGTATGTGAGTCTTATCAGTGCTCAAGGACAAAAAACAGAAGGAGACTGTATGAACATTTTAATAATTTATTGATAAACTACTGTTTTCTGTGTTTTCGGCTGCAGAGATTAAGTCGAAGATGCTGACTCGTCATCTCCCCAGTAGTGGACACGCGTTTCATATGGATAATCTGAGAATATTTGTTTTAGATTTGAATCTGTTCATTTAAAAATAGACATTTCAAACTTTGCATAGATATATTTTGTTTTGGTTCATTTTTGTGACACGCTCAAGTTCACTTGAGACCGAGACGGCAGAAAGCACATCCTGTTTGTTTTCATTATTTTATAAAAGCACGCTTTGTTGTTATTGTGAGTTTATTCATTGACGAAAATGTCAATAGATTTTCATCATAATTTTTGTAATTCATAACTATTTTTTATTTAGTTATCGTCTTGTTTTCGTCAGTGAAAAAATGAACACTGCTTTTCACATGGTTTGAAACCAATTCTGAGTGTTTTTGTTTTTCTCTGTTCGGTTCTGCAGAGGTCATCCGTACACGGCTCAGGGAAGAAGGTAACAAGTACCGCGCGTTCTTCCAGAGTCTCAACCTAGTGATCAGAGAGGAAAGCTATCGAGCTCTTTACCGAGGACTCACCACACACCTGGTCAGACAGATCCCCAACACGGCCATCATGATGTGCACCTACGAGTTCGTCGTCTACCTGCTCGATGGCTAACCTTTGACCCGAGGTGCCTCAGTACTCATGGACAAAATGTTACGTGGTTTTATTCACCTTGTCAAATGGTGTGTGTTCTGGGAGGAAGGTGTTAGAAGAAACGGGGTAATGACTAAAAAGTTGGTGTCCAGAAAGAAGCTTTTCCTTCCCTTTCGCTCTTTTAATGTTGTTTAAAATGATGCTGCTTCTAAAAAGCCTTGACACACCTGACTAAAGATTACAAGTCGGATGGAGTGTGTTACATTAACATCAGCACCAGTTTACCTTTAACCCCTCAGAGTTTGGCTTTCCATCTCAAACAGCACTTAACGTCAAATTGATCTTGAATGTGGTTTCAGCGGTTTAGTTCTGTCGGAGAAGCTGTTGTGTTGGCAGGTCATTGAGGGTTTTGTCTGCCCCATTTCTGGACTGTGTTGGGGATTTTCTCAAGCTCTGAGCTGGGAAGGCATTGGAGGACACCCAAACAGAGGCTCACTTCCTGTCTGGAAACGGCCATTCGGGTTGCTCTTACACCATGCAGTGCAAAAACAGGAAGATCCTACATAGATTCACATACCTGACACTGTGCGCACACATGTAAAAAAATAAATACAAATGTCTAAGAGAGTGTTTTGTCGTTTTGACACTGTACAGGTGTGTGTGCTAGTCTCAAGAGTGTCATATTTGTGCGTTTATACATGTTGTCACGTGTTTGCCGCCCATATTTGACCTTAACACATGAATGTAAAAATCAATGCTGCCAAAGTAGGTTGTTGGCACAAAACAATATTTAATAAATATATGTTCTGTTCTCAGCAGAAAAATTACTAATGAAAGAAGGAATAATAATTTAAATTTGTAAAAAGAATTAAGTATTATGCAAAAAAAAAAAAAGCCACTGCACTGTAACACAAAATAAGCTTATTTTTCTTGGTGAACATGTTGTGCCCCCCACACCAAACACACACAGAGAGCACAAAAAAATCAGAGTGTGTGGCTGCTCTGCTGAATGCCATAAAAAAATTCCTCATGCCACAAAAAAAAAAAAAAAAAAAGTTTTTCATTTTTGTCTTGTTTTGCAGTCAAAATACCTAGGCATCCATTGAACAAGATCCATTTACTCGAAAAACCAAAATTGCATTATATATTAAGGCTTTTTAAGACAATATTGAATTTCATTATTATTATTGTATTAAAATTTAATAATAATAACCTCAAGAAAAAGCAAAATCTTAATTCCTGTTAGATTTATACTTAACAAAAAAGAAATTTGCCAATGAGTTGAGACAAATAAACTTAATTCAGTGTATATTTACGTAAAATGTCTTTTGTTTCTTAATTTCAAGTGAATTGATTTTGTTTTAAGGATGTTTTAGATCCTTTTTTCAAGGAAAACAAGACAAAAATACTGTTAAAGAAAATGTTTTTTGCAGTGTGGACAAAGAAAAACATTAAAATAAAAATATAGACAAGCTGTCAAAACGCATGTTTTCTCTTTATGACGCAGTTTTGTATCTGGTTCTCTCACTCTTTCATGCCTTTGATTTGATATGACCCCCCCCCCCCCCCAACCCTAGTGTTTTGTTGTTGTTTACAGTCAATTTGGTGTGAAAGGAAATAACCTGCTCTGTTGTCACTGTTCATTATGACATTAATATTCAGCAGTTGATCTTATGGAAAAATAAATGCATATGAGAAAACAATGAAAGACTTGTTTATTTTGGGTTGGATGGAGTTGCTGGATGTTTCTCGCTGAAGTAAATGTACAAATGTGAAGAGCTGGAAATTTCTGAATTGTGATTTTTCTGATTAGACATTCACATTCACTTTAATTTTACTTTCACTCATGCACCAAGAGATTTTGTGTGCACACGAAACCAGGAAATGTGTGTGGATTCCAGTAAAGCAAAAATTCCTTTTAACTTGTTACACGAGTGATTCAGCATTTACAGGTCCATACTGCTGTAGTTTGGTCAAATCTACACAGAGGAAAGTTGTTTAGTTGTCAAAACAGGTAAGAAATTTACTGAATAAGAAGCTAATGTTTTATTAGCTATTATTATTATTTGCCTGTGTTGAAAAAAAGTACTAAATAATGCTTGTATGTAAATTGTAGTAAACACGTGTTTCTCAGTTCCTTTTGGTAACAAGTTAGACTTAGTGTTATGTTTTTATATAAATAAATTCACAAAAAGTAAAGTATTTTTGTACACTGAAAATTTTAGTTTTCATGCAGAAATTGTTAGTAAATTTCAGATAATTACAAAGAATGGGTAAGTAACACTTTGAATTTAAGTCACTTTGAAATCAAAATGAACCATATTGTAAAGTGGAATATTGCTGTGTTTATTATAAATTCTCCCTGTAGGCTACGTAATTATTTTTAAATATATGTGTCCTCACAATCTTTAATCAAAATAATACATAATTCCCCACTCTTTGAAAAGAAACCTAATTTCTGATGACGTGTTTACTGTCGCGAAACAGACGTCACTTTCCCGCCAGAACACGCTCCCTCAGCTGGATTGAATGACGAAAAAGGACCTGCATGACTGGATTTAATAGGGAAACTGCGAAAACGCGAGTAAAACAAACGATTACACTAAAGGTTGAGCTCGAAAGTGTTCCTTAGGATGTCAAAGAAACCTAATCCATGGATATTGGCATGCAGCAGGAATCGTTTTTCTTTATATGTGCCTGATTTCGAAGTCCCTAGTCGCACGAAACTTTGAAATCGGTCGTGAAGCAACCGTTCACCATAGTAAACTGAACGATTTTAATGAATGTAACGTTAAAGCATGTATGAATTTATCCACACAAAGCAAATGACCCTCAATACATCTAAAATAAAAACATAGTAGATTTTCTTTTGCCTTCCGGTATGTATTTCCACAGCGAATTAGGTACGAATGAACTGATCGTTTTAAAATCTTCCCGGTCTACTTGTTAAGACATCTGCTTTAAACACACAATGCTCATTATAACTTTTGTTAACTCTATTTACTTAACCAGTATTATTAAAAACATATGCTATGCTAGCATAACATTTTGCTAACATATATTTCAGACGATCAAAGATAGATACCATATAATCACAGAGGTAAAAATATTAACAAAAGTACTTAAAGTAGACTGTAGGTAATGTTACTTAACCAATCTGACGCAGTTGTTGAATTTTATTGCTATAAAACTGACGAGAAACACGGAGAAATGTCGACGCTGTCCTCTCCAGCAGCTTGAATGGTTTCCCGGTTGCCATGGCAACTCTAACAGCCACCAACACACTAAACATAACAATAAAAAAGTTTTAGCGTCTTTCCAAAGTTTATTTTATACATTTCTATAAAAGCCATTTATTCGTTGTCACCTCGGAAAAATAAATTCTTCTCTCAGAAAAATTAACTTCACTCACTTGTCAACATACTGTGGGCGCGCGTGCACTCCATTTGTGGAGGCGCGCGCTGTATGTCACGTCATTATATAAAAAGCATAAAAAGCAGTCATCCATATTCTGACTTGGTGAAAAGAAACAAATTTTTTCTTCAGGGAAATTTCAGTCTTGTGTCTGACGTTTAATTACACTTTTTAAATAGCAAACTCTGTTAATAATAACATATAAAGAACGTGTAAATGAAGGTAATGAAATTACGAGCACATGACGTTGCTCTTACGTTGCCAGTCAGTCATGGAATGACCATTATATTACGAATAGAGTACGTATCTGGAACGTCCTTGGTTTTCTTATAACGTTAGGAGATCGTACTGACGACGATGTGATATGGTAATTTAATGGTAATATTACGGGCATACAACGTTGTAGTTACGTTACTACTAGTAAGTCATGGAATTACCAATATATTACGAATACAGTACGTATCTGGAACGTTCTTGGTAATCTTATAACGTTAGGAGATGGTCTGAAGGTAATGAAATTACTGGCGTGCGACGTCTAAGGTACGTTGTCAGTTAGTAAGTCATGAAATTACCAAAAAGTACGAATACATTACGTAACTGTTACGTCGTGTGCTAGCTGGGTAGTTATTCTTTGACAGCAATGCCGAATATACAGAGCTACCGCAAAAACAGAAGTTCAAAGACAATATTATAAAGATGGTAGCGCACTTGTTTCTCTGGCGAAAAGGTCTTTAGAGCTATTTTTTATTTTTTTTTTATTTTTTTTTTCCTGACATAATTATTAATAACTGCCATTTTACAGACTAACGTTAAAGTGTTAAAATATTGGTAATTCTAACTTCACACTCATCATATCCGGTCGGCCGGTCGCATAGGTCGCATACGGTCTAACCGCAGAAGTTCAAATAACTTCCGGTCCAACGGCTGTCTTTTGTCGTGTGCAATGGAAAGGCAGCTTCAGTCAGGTTTGACGCCATACTGAATTTAACACGGATGAAAACGAGGTCTTTACAATGGAATGCGCCGTTTCAATATGTGTAGGTCACATAATTTTCACAACTCGCAACTTTCAAAACTGCTTTAGACCTTATTCACAGCAGCGCCATCTTTGATTTTTTAATGGAAATGAAAGCAAGGCTGTGAGGGATAGACATCTCTTAAGTGGGTTGTACAATTATTTAATATGTTTTTTGATTGATTGTGCTGTTTACGAAACAGTCAAAAAAACTTTAAATGAAATTTGGGTAGACAAAAAACTCCAACGATGCACTAAAAACACGGTAAGTATATCCCTCGCAGCCTTGCTTTCTTACCTGTAATGGCACTGCTCTGAATAAGGTTTTTGTCTAAGAAAGTTTTTTTCTTCTTCCTCTTTTTTTTTTCCAGAAAGACAGTTTGTCAGCTGATCAGTAGGCTATACTGTTAAACAACAATTAGTGAAGGTGTTAAGTCTTTTAAAGTGAGTATCAGAAGATGCCAGTTTTTTATAGTGCTTAACAGAGGAAAAAATAGAATAAATAAATGCAACGCAGCGTATTATTACAGGAACCTATGAGAACCTGAGCCTGGGAAGTCACCTGTAGGAGAAAAAAAAACAAGATCCGCAAATCCGTCGCCACAGTTTCCCTACTGACAGTTCCTATGGTTTAACAAAGAAACAAAGAAAAACTTGTTTATTTTGGGTTGGGTGGAGTTGCTGGGTGTTTGACTCTCACTGAAGAAAAAGTACAATGTGAAGAGTTGGACATTTCTGAATTGTGATTTTCTGTCAAATTTTACTTTCACACATGCACCAAGAGATTTTGTGTGCACATGAAACCAGGAAATATGTGTGGATTCCAGTAAAGCAAAAATTCCTTTTAACTTGTTACACGAGCATTTACAGTTCCATACTGCTGTAGTTTGGTTCTACACGGGAGAAAACAAGTTGTTTAGTTGTCAAAGCAGGTAAGAAATTCACTGAAGCTAATGTTTTATTATTATTATTATTATTTGCCTGTGTAAAAAGTTAAGCTAAATAATGCTTATATGTAAACTGTAGTAAACACGTGTTTCTCAGTTCCTTTTGGTAACGAGTTAGACTTAGGGTTATGTTTTTATATAAATAAATTCACAAAAAGTAAAGCATTTTTGTACACTGAAAAAAAATGGCGTAAAACAGTTTACGCTCAGAAATTGTTAATAAATTCCACAGATAATTACAAAGAATGGGAAAGTAACACATTGAATTTAAGTCACTATGAAATCAAAATGAACCATTCTTATTGTTTAATGGAATATTGCTGTGTTTATTATTTATTTGTGCAAGTAATTATTTTTTAATTCATAATCTTTAATCAAAATAATAAATAATTAGCCTTCTAATTTCTGGTGACGTATTCACTGCCGTGATGCTCTTGTGAACATCAAAATAGACCGCGTCGTGTCCGAATGTCGTGTGCAGTGGGATGGCGACTTCAGAATTTAACACGGGTGAAAATGAGGTCTTTATATTGGTACGTGCCATTTAAATGTGTAGGTCACATAATTTTCACAACTCGCAACTTTCAAAACTGCTTTATAGACCTTATTCACAGCAGCGCCATCTTTGATTTTTAATGGGAATGAAAGCAAGGCTGTGAGGGATAGACATCTCTTAAGTGGGTTGTACTATTATTTAATATGTTTTTTGGATTGCTCTGCTTACAAAACAGTCAAAAAAAACTTTCAAAGAAATTTGGGTAGAAAAAAAACTCCAACCTACAGCAGATAACACTAAAAACACGGTAAGTATATCCCTCACAGCCTTGCTTTCTTCCTTCTAATGGCACTGCTTTAAATAAGGTTTTTGTCTAAGTACGTTTTTTCTTCTTCCTCTTTTTTTTTTTTTTTTCCAGAAAGACAGTTCATCAGCTGATCAGTATGTTGTTAAACAACAATCCATTGAACCCACTGTACGTCTATCACTCCCTTCATTCCTGTCAAAAATTAGTTTGGAGCTACACTGACTAAAGTCTATAAGATCGCACCCTTCATGCCGACATTAAAAAAACGTGAAAATTTGTAGTAGAAAGGCTAAAATATAGTATTTTCTGGTAAAACATGTTACAATAATCATTTTATTTACAGCATCAGTCAGAGACCTTTACTGAAGAAGAACACTCTGATAGCTGAGATGATGGAGACGCTGCAGAAGACGTCCCTACAAACGGCTGCTGTGGAGTGTGATGTTTGCACTACAGAGAAGAACAGAGCTGTAAAGTCCTGTCTGCAGTGCTTGGCCTCCTTCTGTCAAACTCACCTGCAGCTTCACTATGAATCTCCTGCGTTTATGAAGCACAAACTAGTCGAAGCTTCCAGAAACATTCAGGAGAACATCTGCCTCAGTCATGGGAATCTTCAGCAGATTTACTGCCAGTATGATCGTCAATGCATTTGTTGTTTGTGTGTGACTGACAATCATAAAAACCACAATGTGGTGTCTATGGGTTCAGAATGGACTAGTAAAAAGGTAATCAATGCTTATAATTTCAGGTAGTTGTCATTTTTTCCTGAGTTGATACTATTCATCAAAGTCAATTATTTTTAAATACTAACTTAAATTAATGAAATAACCTGGCTTACCTCATCATTACCTCACTAATCTCAGAATTTTTGGCTTTTATAGTTAAAGACTGCAATATGCGAATGGCAAGATGTATATATCTACTTATATTATTTAATGATTTTGTATGTCAACAACTTCAGAAAGAGTTAAAGGAGATAAAGGTAGCATGCCAGAAGCTGATCCAGGAGCGAGAGAGAGGTCAGCAGGAACTCAGTGAAGCTGTGAAGTCTTTTAAAGTGAGTATCAGAAGATGCCAGTGATGTTTACAGTGTTTCTAAAAGTGTTCAGCATGAGGATAAAAACGGAAAAAATAGTATACAATAAATGAAACACAATGTATTATTACAGGACCTTAGAACCTACAGAGCCCAGGAAGTCACCTGTAGGAGAAAACAAAAAACAATCATCCCCTCAGTTTATAAACCGTACTCACAGTTCCCAAGGTTGAACAAATCGTGACCCATGGCAATCCGTGCCCTCAGATTTGTAAACCATACCTTTGGTTTTTCAATCTGTACCATCAAATTCCTAATCCGTGCCCACACTTTCGCAGTCTGTTCCCAGGGTTTGCAATCTATACTGGAACTGGAAATTCATGGGTATGGTTTATTAATCCATGGGCGCGATTTTTGTTAAACCGAGGTAACAATTTATGAATCTGTGAATAAGTCACTTTCATGCTTTGTAGTTATAGCCTAGTGCATGTTTGTGAAAAATGGGAAAACTAATTGTCTATTAACAGGCAACTTTTTTTTATTTTGCAAGATTTATGATAATGGAATAATACATTTAATTGAAATTTGTCACATAAATACATTATTTTGGCTGTTGTTCCTGTCCAACAGAGTTCAGCTCTAGAGACAATGGAGGACATTGAGAAGGTCTTTAATGAGCTCATCTGCTCTCTTGAGAAGAAACGCTCTGAGATTAAAGAGCAGATCAGAGCTCAGGAGAAGACTGAGATAGATCGAGCAGAGGAACTTCACAAACATCTGGATCAAGAGCTGACAGAACTCAGAAAAAGACAAGCAGAGATTGAGAAACTTCTGAATACTGATGATCAGATCCATTGTGTGAAGGTAATAACAGAAAAATTTTGAGAACTATCCATAAAATGAAACATCATGCTTGTTTTGTCTATTTTAGAAAATATTGGTTGTGTTTTACAGCTTATTTGAACTATTGTCTCATTTCAGAGCTGTCAGTCTGTGTGTGTTTTACCTTCATTTGAAGACGTTCCCAGCTTCACTCAACACACTCATCTGTCTTTTAAAGACATTTCAATCTCAGCGTTTAAGGAGGTTTTGGAGGACATCTATCAACAACAAACAGCCAGAATATCACGAGAAGGTCTGAATCTTTTAATATGTTGGTATTTCTCTTCATACTCTGCAGAATTAAACCAACAAATTAACCGTACACTTGTTTTGGATTTTCAGTGTCAAATGTCTCTGTTGTAAAGCCTCCAGAACCAAAGACCCAAAATGATTTTTTGCAGTGTAAGTTGAACTGTGGTTTCTTGAAGGCAAACACTCATTAATTGATAAGTATCAATGGACATGATCTGTTACAATGTGATCATTTTGGAACCAAAGTTTACTTTGTTCAATATGTGTTTTTTGTTCATTCCTCCTCCTCAGATTTCTGTGAACTTCACCTGGATCTAAACACAGCAAACAAAAACCTCAAACTGTCAGAAGAGAGCGGAAAAATATCATGCTCTGATAAAGTTTATCGATATCATGATCACCCAGAGCGATTTGATGAGTTTCCCTACATCTTGTGTCGAGAGGGTTTGTACGGTCGCTGTTACTGGGAAGTCGAGTGCAGTGGCAAAAATTGGGCTGTAGCAGTTTGTTACAAAGGAATTGGACGTAAAGGAAGAAGTGATGAATCCAAACTTGGGTTGAACAAAATATCTTGGAGATTGGGCTATTATCTGCAGAATTTCAGTTTCATTCATGATAAAGCACAGGTCCGTATCCCTGCTCTCCGCTCCTCTAGAATAGGAGTGTATCTGGATCACAGAGCAGGAACTCTGTCCTTCTACAGCGTCTCTGACACAATGACTCTCCTTCACAGAGTCCAGACCACTTTCACTGAACCCTTATACCCTGCTTTTTTTGCTGCGCTGAGTTCGTCTGTCAGAATCATAGAGCATAGGAAAGTTTAAAAAGACCAAATGTAAAAGCAGAATTTATAGCAAAGTTATACAGGAAATTTCCCAAACTAATCACAGATGCAAAGGATCAGAATACATCATCTCAACACATTTATTGAATGGTTTTACTCTCATTGATCTTGATTTAATCATCTGAAAATCAACATTTGTATGACTTATTCCATCCGTTTTGAGGTTAAATGATCTATTTAGATTTTTTTTCATTTTGAATACCCATTTTTAATAGGTTATTTTTAGTGTGGGATTTATTAAACATCAGTTGACTGGCCAGCACCGATAGCAATGGCGACAGGTAGGGATATAGGTTTGTCATTGAGGTTGCGGTACTTGATGCCTTGCGTCTTAAACTTTTTCACTCAGGGTGATTATCAATAGCTTTTTCACTCACTTTTGGCGAAGTGAGGCAGACAAATATTTACTGCTCATGTACCTTTTATGAGTTGGCGGCCGTATACCAGCTAAAGATTTTAGGTTAGATGCCATTGAATTGAACGAGGATGAAAATGAGGCTGTGAGGGCCAGACTTACAGTCTTTTCAATGGCACACACTGTATAAAGGTACTAGATCACATCATTTTCACAAATTTTCAAAACTGTTTTGTCTACTGAAAGGTTTTTTTTTTTTCATCAGCTGAACAATCAGTGTGTTGTTAAACAACAAACCATTGAACCCACTGTACTTCTATCCCTCAAAGACTCATATTCCTTTCAAAAATACTGTAACTAAAGGCTAATAACATTCTTTGAGACCGACAGGGTTCCAAGCGATCCGTAAACTAAATGTATTTTTTTTTACTGATGTGTCTAATATTTGTGCCCTAGTGTGGGCGTTTTTTGGGGACTGAGCGTTGAGATTTTACAGCAGTTGCTCATTCGTTAAAGTATATTTTGTGTGTTGGTTGTGTAAGGAACACACATTGAATTAATGCACAATAATGTTGTGGACATTACTATTTTTTTTCACTAATTCAGTGGACCAGAATCAGTTATTCTGCTTATGGTTAACATACCTCAAGACATTTGTCAGGTTTCTGTCCTTAATATGCTATTGTGCAAAGAACTAATTTCTTGCGCATTACATCCTCCATTTAAATTCCAAAACCACATATTGATATGCAAACTAACGCAGTTATTGGATACATATATATATATATATATATATATAAAGAGAGAGAGAGAGTACTTTTTAAAAAAAAAAGGTAATTTAGTGGAGAAAATTGTTTTTATCCCATTGTTTTTGTTTGCTTAGTGTCTGTGGGTTTTGGTGCATCTGTTGTTGTAGGCTGTAAGGAACTTTGGCACTGAAATCATATCGTGAAGTGATATAAGAATGTAATGCCGTCGACAGACCTAGAACTACTAGCTGTGCGTTTATTGGAAAATAATTGCACACCTTAGAATTTCCGTCATCCAATCAGAATCAAGCAGTCAACTGCCCCGTGATGTAATTTATAATATTATACTGTGGGTTGTGTGGCTGGCAATTAATATGTATTGTGTTTTTTTAAGTGGGCAGAACAGCCACTGTTTCTTATTGTGCATTTAAGTTTTCTTTTGTTTGGTTTATTTTTGTTAGTTAGGTAATGCATTGAATATTGTTTTCTTTGTATCTTTGTTTTTGTTATTTGCAAGGGATTGCTGTCCTCTGTTTGTGTGTTACAGTGTGCCTAGTGGCTTTGTACAGGACACTTTATCTCTGCTTGGACTAGTGATTCTTGTGGTGTGTCCTGAAACTCTAGATGGCGCAGGATGATCCTTATCTCAATCTGCTTGCAATCACATCATTTTCTGTAGGGCAGAGCTGATTGGTTCCTGCTGTATCAGAGGCCAATGAACTTGCAGCTCAACTTGGTCAGCGTTTGCTGTAGAAATTTGCAGTGTGTTTTCAGAGTCCCTCCACCCTCCCCAGCTCCACCTGTATAGATCTGCTATGGGTATTTCATGTTTGCTACATTGTACAGCAGCAGAATGTCTTACTTGCTCACAGCAGGGTGTCAGGTATTGAATATTGTTTTCTTTGTATCTTTGTTTTTGTTATTTGCAAGGTATGTTGCTCTCCTCTTTTTGTGTGTTACAGTGTGCCTAGTGGCTTTGTATAAGAGCCAGGCCTGCTTTGACACTTGATCTTCTCGTTGACCGGTGATCTTGTGGTGTGGCACTGGCTATGGTGTGTGTATAAGAAATTTTGCACCTGTAATCATAATTAAAGGTTTTTAAGAGCATTTTGCTCGTTGTTTGAGATGCATGCTGTGGGGTTTTTTTTCTTTTCTTTTTTTCTTTCTGAGGGGAGCTATATCTTATGAATTTTATTGACATACAAATGTTTTACTTGATCTTTTAATATAAGATCTGTGTTAGGATAATAAACTTTGTATTGATATTGTTCCAAATCTTAAGTTTATTGATTCTTTTAACCCTTGTGCTGTGCTGAAAATCCTTTACCTAATTTGGTGTTCCTGGTCAAAAATGACTGGCCTTCAACAAAATCGGTTGTAAATCTCCTATTATGATATATTATCTCCAAATCTTGAATTTGTCAACTTGTTTTCTTTAAATTAGCACTAGCACATCACACACCCTGCAGAGTAGCAATCACATCTGTCGAAACTGCCAATCGTGCTTGCCCTAAACTTCGGCACTGTTTGTCACCGCTTAAAACATATCAATACATCCAGGATTTTAAGCTTAACAGCAAGGAAGCTAGTCTGACTTTGATGTAAAATAGTCAAAATTAATAAAAATAACCCTGAAGTTCAAGATATGATTTGCCCCCGTTTCGTGTTGGAGTTTGTTTTTTAATATATATATATAATATAATATTAAGCAATATCACACAAGCAAGATCGACAATTTTTGCTCTATTTTGCCAACAAATTTAGTTCTAAACAAAGCAGAAAAGTTGTGTCTCCCAGTAAAACACAGTGCTGTTTCGTTCTTGAATGATTTAGCATTTTCTTAATGAATCAGGGGAGTCAAAACAGCTAATTCTGTCAGAAGAGAACAGAAAAGTATCCTGATCGGCCAGAGCATTTTGGTTTGTGCAATTAAATTTTGTGTCGAGAGGGTTTGTACGGTCGCTGTTACTGGGAGGTCGAGTGCAGTGGGGAAATTGGGCTGTAGCAGTTTGTTACAAAGGAATTAGTCGTAAAGGAAACGGTTATGACTGTAAATTTGGCTCAAACAAAGTATCCTGGAGATTGCCCTACTATAAACAAAATTTCCAGGAGTGTATCTGGATCACAAGCAGGAACTCTGTCCTTCTACAGCGTCTCTGACACAATGACTCTCCTTCACAGAGTCCAGACCACTTTCACTGAACCCTTATACCCTGCTTTTCGAATTGGACAAGGAGCAGAAATAGAGCAGAAAAAAGACTAATTATAAAAAACAGAATTTATTCTATAAATTACTTGAACTGTTCACAAATGGAAAAGGTCAGTATAGTGTGTGTATACAGTAGGCCTTTAGGGTAAATTTCCACCACTTTTTTCAAACTAAAATGATTATGCTCTCAATAATCAGAAATCTGAAAATTATAACATTTTTGTCAGATAACTGATTTGCAATTTTGTTTTATGTTTGATATTAAAGATATGTATATCTTTATAGGAAATTTGTATAAAACGTAATGTAGATTTGAATGGATGTTGTTTTTATCTTGAAGTGAAATATATTCTCTTGTGAGACTCTTGAGGTCAGAAGTCATTGGAATTGATGCAGAAAACCCGTCAGTGGGCATGATGTTGCTTTTAATATTTAATTTTAGAATTATTATAATTCATGGAATCATCATTTAATAATTCAATGAATTAGATGCACATTCAGAAATTGTTATTATTTATCATAACGTATAGGCCAGTTAGGTTCAGCCATTTAATCTAAATTCATAGTTTATTACTGTTATGACATTCCTTGAGCTAAAAATACAGACTTATGTATAATTTAGAGAACTGTAGAGTAATTCAGATGTATTTGAGTTGTATATGACTGAGATTTTGTCATTTAATTTGTATTTCATTATTCAATTAACTAAATTGTCGAAATAGAATTGCAGAAAATATTTAATTTAGTATTTTACATTAAATCATCAAAAATGATATCAGACATATTTTACATATTCAGCATAAATCAAATGTCAGCTGTGATAAAAGATTTTTTACCCCAGTAGAGGATCATTATCCCAGTAGTGGGCAAAATAAACTACTTTAATGATCTTGTTAAGTCTAGAACTAAACTATTGTAAATGTTTTAATAATTACAGTTCAATAATGTTCTGCAGTCGATCATATGTGGAAAATAAACTTTTTTGGTTGTTGTTTCTTCTTTCTCTGCTCATCTCTCTCTTTTGGGTAAGTGGGACACAGAACACACGCCCAGTTTTGTTTTCGCGCTGAAAACCAGGAAGTTTTTGGAATTCAAGAGAAAAGAAACTTATTTCTTCACTACAAGTGATTCAACCTGTAATAGATCCACACCGCTGTTCTTTAGGGCAAAGCTGTAAAGCAAGTTGAGTTGTATTTCTGTCGAGGTAAGTACTTAATAAGATCCAAATATAACGATAGATCGATTTGTCTGCTTTTAATCGCATGCAATTATGTATTTGTGCGCGTGAGAGTGTTTACTCCTGTAACTTGTAACAGGCCTGGTTAAACAAAATTTTGCTTTGTACTTCATTGCTAAACCATTATTTTTAATGAAAACTTCGTTTCAATAATACTAACGTTTCAAAAATGTACTACAAAACTATACTTTTTACTCTTTACAATTTCGCTGATTTTTAAAAAATACAAACCTATTTCTGTGGTGATCATGACTAAAGAGACTATATGGGTTAAATACAAGTTAAACTTCTATTGAAAGCATGTGAACATCATTGTTCAGCAGAGAACATATTGATTTTTCCTCCGTTAAAAATAGAAATCTTGTGATCAGGCTTCTCTCAAACTTTTTTTTTTTTTTTTTGCTTAGATACTTGGACTTTCTCAAATCTTGACAGTATTCATACTTTCACCTCAGTGAAAAATAGTATTTGTCAGATAACTTTGCTTTCTTGGCAAAACAGCCCTTATTAAAGGACAGAGACTGAGAATCTGTTCATCTTTGAACACTGCAAAGAAATGGCCGAGTCTGCAGCGAGTCCGTATGTGGATCAGTTCAGGCTGTCCAGTCTGTTTGGATCCTCTGAAGGAGCCGGTGACGATTCCCTGTGGACACAGTTACTGTATGAGCTGTATTACTGACTGCTGGGCCAGAAGGAGCAGGGGCCGCCCGTACGCTGTCCCAATGCAGAGAGAGCTTCAGTCAGAGACCTCTACTGAAGAGAACACTCTGATAGCTGAGATGATGGGAGACGCTGCAGAAGACGTCCTACAAACGGCTGCTGTGGAGTGTGATGTTGCACTACAGAGAAGAACGAAGGTAAGTCCTGTCTGCAGTGCTTGGCTTCTTCTGTCAAACTCACCTGCAGCTTCACTATGAATCCCTGCTTTATGAGCAAACTAGTCGAAAGCTTCCAGAACATCCAGGAGACATCTGCCTCAGTCATGGGAGACTTCTGGAGATTTACTGCCGGGATGATCATCAATGCATTTGTTGTTTGTGTATTAATAATCATTATGGACACAGTGTGGTGTCTGTGGATTCAGAATGGACTAGTAAAAAGGTAACATCAACAATAATAAAAAAAAACATGCATAAACTGTTTTACTATTATCACCATATTGCATATATTTATTTATAGGCTGTATTTTCAATCCACCTTGTTACACACCTCTTTACCGTACTGGAAAGGTTTGTCTATTTTTGCCTATTGTTTATTATTATTTGTTTTGTATGTTAACATCCTCAGAAAGAGTTGAAGGAGATGAAGGTGTCGTGTCAGAAGCTGATCCAGGAGCGAGAGAGAGGTCAGCGGGAACTCAGTGAAGCTGTGAAGTCTTTTAAAGTATGTTTCTTTATGTGTTCTTCAGTTTTAAAGTTTGTTTGACATGCAGAAAAGTTTTGAGCTCTAAAAGTTGATTTAAAAAGTTCTATAAGAATCATGACATACAATTCATAGGTTTCTTATTAACACTTCTGTCCATTCTGGAGCTAGACAGCCACTAATTTGCTGTCTATCTACATTGTTTTGAGTCACAACAGTGATCTGCATGATCAGATTGTTGTGTCTCCAACAGTGTTCAGCTCTAGAGACCATGGAGGACATTGAGAAGGTCTTCACTGAGCTCATCTGCTCTCTTGAGAAGAAACGCTCTGAGATTAAAGAGCAGATCAGAGCTCAGGAGAAGACTGAGATAGATCGAGCAGAGGAACTTCACAAACATCTGGATCAAGAGCTGACAGAACTCAGAAAAAGACAAGCAGAGATTGAGAAACTTCTGATTACTGATGATCATGTCCAGTGTCTGAAGGTAATGATGCAAAAACATTAAGAATTGATTGATTTAGATTTTTGGAAAAGATCTCACAAATTAAGTCTGAATTATTATTCTCATTTCAGAGGTATCAGTCTGTGTGTGTTTTACCTTCATTTGAAGACGTTCCCAGCTTCACTCAACACACTCATCTGTCTTTTAAAGACATTTCAATTTCATCGTTTAAGGAGGTTTTGGAGGACGTCTGTCAACAACAAACAGCCAGAATATCACGAGAAGGTCTGAATGATTTTCCTTGGAAAATAAAATGTGTCGTTCATGCTATGTAGGATAAAAATTATTGACTTTATTGTTTCTTCTCATGTTTTCAGTGTCAAATGTTCATGTTGCACAGACTCCAGAACCAAATACTTCAAATACTTTTTGGAAATGTAAGCTATTTTTCTCCAACACAAATACTGTACATATTAATTTATATATTGCTGTCAAAAAATGCAAAGTGAAATATTAAGGTTATAATAATAATAAAGTTCATGATTCTGTTTGTGTCCCTCCATCCTCCTCAGATTTCTGTCAGCTGCAACTGGATCTGAACACAGCACATAAAGAAATAAAAATGTCAGAAGAGAACAGAAAAATATCAGGTTCAGATAAAGCTCAGCAATATCCTGATCACCCAGAGAGATTTGATGAGTTTCATTACATCTTGTGTCAAGAGGGTTTGTACGGTCGCTGTTACTGGGAGGTCGAGTGCAGTGGGGACATTTGGGCTGTATCAGTTTGTTACAAAGGAATTGGGCGTAAAGGGAGAAGTAATGACTGTAGACTTGGCAGCAACCAAAAATCATGGAGATTGTCCCGCTATCAACAGAATGTCCATTTCCTATATAATAATATAGAAGTCTCAATCCCTGCTGTCCTCTCCTCTAGAATAGGAGTGTATCTGGATCACAGAGCAGGAACTCTGTCCTTCTACAGCGTCTCTGACACAATGACTCTCCTTCACAGAGTCCAGACCACTTTCACTGAACCCTTATACCCTGCTTTTCTAGCTGGAAAAGGTTCATCTGTCAGGATCATAAAGAGCAGAGTTTAAAAAATATAATTTATCAAAAAATAGTACATTAGATACTACATGACTGTATTGGACAGTTAAATTTACACATCAAATATTCATTTAAATGAAATAGTTCTGAATACGTAAAACATGTATTTGTAAAACAGTTTACATAAATCAAAGTGTATTTTCTAGTGTGGTTGATGTAACAATGTTTAAGGCTCTGGGAAGAAGGAGGCGGGAACCGGAGAATGTTTCACGTAACTTTAATATCAAAATGAAAAAATGCAAAACGAAAGTAAAGCAGCAGCCCCTCACGGATGACTGCCATATAAAAACATAATGAAACAACACCATAAATAGTTCAGGCCTTGTCCTCTCTCATCCTCCACTGTTGTTGCTCCTCCTTTTATCCTCCCAGAGCTGCTCCATGAAAAAATCGAAGCTGGTGTGGAGTGCAGGTGATGCTCATTAGCTAATGGCACCAATGGTTTCGCTCCGTTCCCACGACTCTCGACCCCACCCTGTTTGCCACAGTTGATTAAAGCAACGCTATCTCACAACCAATTCAAACGTATTTTACAAGGTGGCAAATTTGTATGACGTCACTCGTACAAGAACAGAAAAGTATCCTGATTGGCCAGAGCATTTTGATTTGTGTAATTAAATTTTGTGTCGAGAGAGTTTGTACGGTCGCTGTTACTGGGAGTTTGACTGCAGTGGGTAAATTGGGCTGTAGCAGTTTGTTACAATTTAGGAATTAGAATTTCCTAAACAGAATTTCCAGGAGTGTATCTGGATCACAGAGCAGGAACTCTGTCCTTCTACAGCGTCTCTGACACAATGACTCTCCTTCACAGAGTCCAGACCACTTTCACTGAACCCTTATACCCTGCTTTTCTAGCTGGAATAGGTTCTTCTGTCATAGGAGAGCTCGGATAAGGATTTCCCAGAATCAGATGTTACAGTGGGTCTTCATGTGTGTGTATTTCATCATCTTTAGCAAGGTTACTTTACTGCAGCTCATATAATTGATGCAGTTCGTCATCAAGCCACAAGATGTCAGAATTAGTTTGTGAAAATAATTGGCTGCAGAATATAGTAAACTTTCATCTCACTGTTGACCAAAAATTTGGATAACTGGTTTGACTTCAGGATGTGGCTTGGTTTTTGCTTGATTTTTACTGTTTCATATCTGACATTGTTGACAAAAAGCTGAGAAACAGCTGTGAAACCTTTTTAAAGGAGAATAAGGCACATTCTTAAAATAATCCATGTACATAAAAGATTAATCTTTAAGTTTGTTTGTTTTTATAGTTTAATATGTAATTAACAATGTTGTAATTTGTATCAAATAAAGAGAAAATCAAAGTGCATTGTGTTAATAACATTCTAGTGATCATTTAATTAATTTCAAAGTGGAATAGAAATGTGGCTGTTTTAGGAAATATTTTGTCTTAAAAATCCGTGTGATTGTTGTTTTTCTGACCATGAATAGCTATTTGCTCTTCTTGTGATCAAGAAGTATCACTTTTTAAAACAAGAAATGTTTTGATGCCAATAGCATTGTCCAGCCAACATCAAAAAATAAATGATTTAATCATTTCAGATGGCTGAACGTGTGTTAGCAGTTAAATACACATTTTCTGTCTTTTATTAGACAGTATTGGACTGGTCTCATAGCTTGAATAGCCATTCCTAAAAAAACAAAACAAAAACAAACAAAAAAAAAACTTTTGCATAAGCGACTTTCTCTTTTAGCCTACTTCTTGACGTTGTACTGTAACTACTAAGTTAGAACAGATATGTATCGTTAATACATATTACTACAGATAAGGGAAGTAAATGTTATGGTTTATTAGTCTTTACTTGCTCTCCATCTCGGCACACATGCGCACATCTGCACACTGAGAACCAGGAAGTGTGTGGATTCAAGAAAAACGGAACCGTTAGTCGGGTTAATATTTGACTTTTGTGTTCTGTCAAAGCAGGTGAGAACTTAATACGATCTTTAAATAACGTTTTTTCCCCAGTGTCTTTTTGCTTGCTTTGAAATAAAGAGTATTAAAGTATTACTGTATTGATAATTCTGTGTTAATCTTGATGTCGTATGTTTATTGTTTTGGTTATACTGATGAAGCGTCTAGGATTAACTGTAAGCATTTTGTAGTTTTTTAAGTAATTTATGATTTACATGTGGGTTTATGTACTTTCTTTAATGATTTACTTCTGCCAGAGCAGTTCCTATTTGAGGACAGATTATCTGCAAAGAAATGGCCGAGTCTGCAGTGAGTCAGTATGTAGATCAGTTCACCTGTCCAGTTTGCTTGGATCCTCTGAAGGAGCCGGTGACGATTCCCTGTGGACACAGTTACTGTATGAGCTGTATTACTGACTGCTGGGGCCAGAAGGAGCAGGGGCCGCCGTACCGCTGTCCCCAATGCAGAGAGAGCTTCAGTCAGAGACCTCTACTGAAGAAGAACACTCTGATAGCTGAGATGATGGAGACGCTGCAGAAGACGTCCCTACAAACGGCTGCTGTGGAGTGTGATGTTTGCACTACAGAGAAGAACAGAGCTGTAAAGTCCTGTCTGCAGTGCTTGGCCTCCTTCTGTCAAACTCACCTGCAGCTTCACTATGAATCTCCTGCGTTTATGAAGCACAAACTAGTCGAAGCTTCCAGAAACATTCAGGAGAACATCTGCCTCAGTCATGGGAAACTTCTGGAGATTTACTGCCGGGATGATCATCAGTGCATTTGTTGTTTGTGTACAGATAATCATAATGGACACAGTGTGGTGTCTGTGGATTCAGAATGGACTAGTAAAAAGGTAACATCAACAATAATAAAAAAACATGCATAAGCAATTTTAATATTATTTTTATTATATTGCATATATTTATAGGCTGTATTTTCGATTCACCTTGTCACAAAGCCTTTTATCAGACTGGAAAGGTGTGTCTATTCTTGCCTATTGTTTTATTATGTATGTTAACATTCCTCAGAAAGAGCTGAATGAGATAAAGGAGGAGTGTCAGAAGCTGATCCAGGAGCGAGAGAGAGGTCAGCAGGAACTCGGTGAAGCAGTGAAGCTTCTTAAAGTATGTTTCTTTATATGTTTTTTAGTTTTAAAGTTTGTTTGACATGCAGAAAAGTTTATCTTTTAAATGGGTTTTGAGCTCCAAAAATTGATTTAAAAACTGCTATAAGATGCATCACACAGTGTTCTTATTGAGACTTCTGACAATTTTGGTGCTTGACAGCCACTTATTTACTGTCTTACTGCATTGTTTTAAGTCACAACAGTGATCTTCTTGATCAGAACTTTGTGTCTCCGACAGAGTTCAGCTCTAGAGAGACCATGGAGGACATTGAGAAGGTCTTCACTGAGCTCATCTGCTCTCTTGAGAAGAAACGCTCTGAGATTAGAGAGCAGATCAGAGCTCAGGAGAAGACTGAGATAGATCGAGCAGAGGAACTTCACAAACATCTGGATCAAGAGCTGACAGAACTCAGAAAAAGACAAGCAGAGATTGAGAAACTTCTGATTACTGAAGACCAGGTCATTTTTCTGAAGGTACTGAAATTCATTACATCAATATACCACCATGTTTCTATACTTACTCTTTTACATAAGTAGTGTTGTATTTGTCTCATTACAGAGCTGTCAGTCTGTGTGTGTTTTACCCACATTTGAAGACGTTCCCATCACTCAACACACTCGTCTGTATTTTAAAGACATTTCAATCTCAGCATTCAGAGAGGTTTTGGAGGACGTCTGTCAACAGCAAACAGCTAAAATATCACAAGAAGGTCTGAATATTTTGATATATTTTTTGCCATTCATACTCTGTAAGATTAAACGACAAATTAATCACATTTGTTTTTTATTGTCTCTTCAGTGTCAAATGTCCATGTTGCAAAGACCCAGAATGATTTTTTGCAGTGTAAGTTGAACTGTGGTTTCTTCAAGGCAAACACTCATTAATTGATAAGTATCAGTGGATATGATCTGTTACAATGTGACCATTTTGGAACCAAAGAGTACTTTGTTCAATTTGTTTTTTTGTTCATTCATTCCTCCTCCTCAGATTTCTGTGAACTTCACTTGGATCCAAACACTGCAAACAATAAACTCAAAATGTCTGAAGACAACAGGAAAATATCATTTACATATAAAGACCAACAGTATCCTGATCACCCAGAGCGATTTGATAGATATGTGAATGTCTTGTGTCAAGAGGGTTTGTGTGATCGCTGTTACTGGGAGGTCGAGTGCAGTGGGAACAATTGGGCTGTAGCAGTTTGTTACAAAGGAATTGGACGTAAAGGAAGAAATTATGACTGTAGACTTGGCTCCAACAAAGAATCCTGGAGATTGTCCCGCTCTCAAAAGAACGTCTATTTCACACATGATAAAGCCCAAGTCTCAATCCCTGCTGTCTGCTCCTCTAGAATCGGAGTGTATCTGGATCACAGAGCAGGAACTCTGTCCTTCTACAGCGTCTCTGACACAATGACTCTCCTTCACAGAGTCCAGACCACTTTCACTGAACCCTTATACCCTGCTTTTTACTCTGGACAAGTTTCATCAGTCAGGATCATAGAAAAGCAGAGCTTAAAATATAATCTATCTAATATATTAAAAAATACATAATTGTATTTGAGCATCAAACAATGATTTAAATTAAATAGTAGTTCTGAATTCTAAAAATGTGAATATGTGAAACAATTTACCTGAAGTGTAATTTGTAGTTTGGTTTATTAATGTCATGTACTTACTTGCTTAGCAGGAACTCTGTCCTTCTACAGCGTCTCTGACACAATGACTCTGCTTCACAGAGTCCAGACCACTTTCACTGAACCCTTATACCCTGCTTTAGGGTTGGAGACGGTTCATCTGTCAGGATCATAAAGCAGAAAAAAGACCAATTATATATAAAAAAAGAATTTATAACAGAATTACCTGAACTATTTACAAATGCACAAAGTCAGTATCTAGTGTATATATACAGCACAAGGGAAATTTCCACCACATTTTTCCATGCTTCTGAAAACATTTAATAAATGTTTATGCTCTCCTTAATCAGGATTTAATAATCTAAAAATCAACATTTTTCATATTTATTACATCAGTTGTGAGGATAATATATCTATTTTTTTGTCAATAGACAATTTCACATTGAATATTAAAGATTTGTATATATTTTTAAATGTGTAGATAAAGTAATTGATTTAGATTTGAAATGATGGTTGTTTTTATTTCAAAGAGAAATAAGAGAAGAGAACAAATGTGATGTATGTTTCTTTGAGATTTTGTCATTTGTGTCATTATTAACTGATTTACATAGAATTTTTAATTTAGCATTTTACATTAAATCATCAAAAATGATATATGTATTTTCATATCTGCTAAAACCAAATGTCAGCTGTAATAAGTCATTAAACAAAATAATGTCAGGTTTCTGAATGTTGATATAAATTATGTGGACTACTAATGTAGATAATATTTAGAAATGGGACAAAACACAGTGTTTACTGTATTATAGGCTACTGAAAAGTCTACAATAGGCTACACAAATAACATTTTAAGTTACAAATGTTCCTGAACAAATAAAGTAGTAATTGATTTAATAAATACACAAGTCTGATTTTTGTTTTAATTGTCAGAATCTATCGTAGCCTAAATGACCAAAAAAAAAAAAAAAAAACAAAAAAAAACATGATGCTTAGCTTAAAATTATAATTTAATGAGTAGATAATTAAATAATTATAGCATATGTACAGTTTATGTTATGTAATTTTATTTCAAATGAGGACAATAAAGTGGACTGAATCCAAGGAGCTCTAAAATAATTTTAGAATCATTGTCTGAAGGAATCATTATCCCATGATTTATTCATCCTCAAGCCATCCTAGGTGTTCATGACTATCTTCTTTCAGACAAACATTAGAGTCCTGGCCTGAAGACATCTACATGGCAATATTCAGTTACAGTCATAGCGCCACCTGCGGGTGACAGGAAATGACTTGTTTTACACTGTGATTAACTCCACATAGAGATTTAACCAGAACAACATCATATTTGGTCAGTCTAATCTTAAGGCCTTAACAATGTTACATTGCAAAAATCTTGAGTTTTCGTTGAAGGGCGTGTCTGTGGTGGCCTGACAAAGTCTGATGTTTCGCCACGAAAGAGGAAGCTGTTGTAACTCAGGCATACAATGTCTGATCTGCCCAAACTTCACATGTGTGATAAGAGTCATGGCCTGAAGATATCTATATATTCAGTTAGTCATAGCGCCACCTGTTGGCAACAGAAAATGGCATGCTTTACACTGTAATTCACTCCCTGAAACACATTTAAATATGCCATGAAGTGCCAAACATGCTAGAAACACATTAAATCATGCAACACTTGGCTAAGTGCTAGTGTATGCGATTAATGCCACGAAACAGGAAGTAGTTGTTACTCAGGCATACAATGTCCAATGGACTATATGCACGGGTTACTTCCTGGTTGTCGTTAAGCCAGCTCGAGCACTTCCGGTGAACTGTTAGCTGTTCATTCTGTAGTCGTTGTACATCGACACAAAACCATCTATGGTTGAATTTTTAATGTTGTATTCATATTTTAATGCAGTTATCACATTTACCTAATTTGCCAATAAACCAGTTTTATTGATTGCAATAAAGACGAAGCTATTGGGACTGTTTAAAAACGCCGTGTCTGTAATTAGACACGCACACACATTTTTTCCCCAGCACTTCAAATGTTATTTTTAATGTGATGACCACAAACATTACTTGTTCATTCTTCTGAGATTGTCCCCATTGTAAAACCGAATGTTTAAAAATGTAGGAAATTTAACATTTGATAGAAAACACTTATTTAAAAATAAAAAAGACAGTAATTAGCACTTAATCACCAGGTGGCGGCAAAGTAGCATTTATTTGCGCACATATCAACCATTTCCTCTAAACGTTTTTCACTTCGTTTTTGACTAAATATTAAACATTATAAAATAACTAGGTTTAAAATACATTTTGTCAGTGTGAAGTATGAAATACTCACAAAATCTTATGAAAAACAATAACTTTTATTGTGAATTACACAGAAAGCGAGCACCGTGCTCTCCCTTTGTAATCACAGCAGCTGTCAGTCAGTGCAGTGCAAGATCAATGATTTCAGCACACTTGTGAAAACACACATTTTATTCAATTAATCTAACTAAAGTGCACAATAAATATTTAATTTTTGAAGCTTTTTTCCACATAAAAGTGTGAAAACTAATGGTCGAATTGAATTTAGCCGAGAAGGAACATTGAGGTACGTCTTTTTTTTATGCTGTCTTACGTTTGAATAACTAAATTAATGCTATGCCACACTATTTAAGTGACTATTCTGATTATAAACTAAGTATTACACTACTGATGCTCAACACACCAGCAAATGACATCTCACCGGAAGTTTTCGAGCTGGCTTATATTAATGCGGAAGTTCTAAAGAACGCTCCGTGCATATAGTCCATCTGCCTCAAACTTCACGCCAAAATTTAGTTATAGTCATATCGCCACCTGTTGGTAGCAGGAAGTGTGGCAAATACAAATTACTGACGTTGTCCTCTTTATATTTATATACTTAAATGCATATTGCCCACCGTGCTCTGTTTTCCTAAAGCCACCGGGTGGCGGTGGCACGGGTGTGAGGGCCCTTTCATCGCTGCTTGCAGCTTTAATTTTTTTTTCTTTTCTATTTCTCTCACTGTTTCATTATCACTGTCTGCTTTGAGACAGCCCCATTTTGTTTACGTACTGACTGAAAAACAGAAGTATTTGAAACATATTTCCCCACTGGTGATTCAATCACTGTAATAGTACCACGCGCTGTTCTTCTGGGTAAAGCACATCATATTTGAGAATTATTTCTGTCAAGGTAAGAACTTAATAAGATCCAAAAATTATGACTTTATCATGTTGTCTGCTTTGTATGTATTGGTTCATCTGTGTGTACAGAGTGTTTATATTCCTTTAACTTGTAATGGGCCTGGGCTGTGTTTCTCAAAATTATTGTGAGCAAAGTTGATCCTATGGAGTCCATTAGGTGGGTAGAGTTTCTTAAGCTCATGATGCTGTTGGGAAACCCATGAATGAACTGCCATTTTAAAATCTTCCTCTGTTATGACATCTGCTTCAAACATTACAATGCTCATGATAACTTTTGTTAACTCTACAATAAGTAAATTCACTTCACCAGCTAAAAGGGAAGTATTCACATGACTTCATTTTTCATTGATCACATGATTTTCTGAAAGCATGTGGTTTTTTCATCCCTTTATCGTGGAAGCAACACAAAGGAATTAAGGTGAAAGTGGAAGTGAAACCTGGTAACGTAATCAACTTCAACAAAATGTGGTATTTATAGATTCATAATATATTACAGATACATTAATATGCATTGAACTGCAAGCACTTATACCACACCTAAGGAAGGAAAAACCCATCTGCAAATGTTATTTGCTGCAGTTCGTTGAGATCTGAGTACCGGCGTTATGAATTCTGACCCCCTGCCAAACTATTACCCCCCTTGTTGAAGTGGCTACTTGATTGCCTAATCCTAACCCCACCCCCCCCTTGTGTTTGTAGAGTATATGGAGCAGGAGCCTATGGAAGTAAACTACAGTGGCCCAGTAGTGCACAACACAACAAAATTAAAAAAAGCAAACATAAGTTCACAACGAAATTCCGTTGTGTTGTGGCTTTATTCCGTTGTGTTGTCGCTTGTTTCCGTTGTGTTGTGGCTTTATTCCGTTGTGTTGTGGCTCGATTTCGTTGTGTTGTGAACTTATGTTTGCTTTTTTAATTTCGTTGTGTTGTGCACTACTGGCCACCGTAGTAAACTAATGACAAATGTTTTTGAAACAAAAAAAGGTTGTTGAATTGCACTAATTGAAAAAAAAAGCATTGCATTAACCATATTTTTACGGCTTGCATTTTTATGGGCTGAAATTCAACATAGTTGTATATTTGCGCTGTGAATATTTCAATTAAAAACATTTCACACACTTTCTCTTTTTAATAATTTTCATTATTAAAAATTCATTAATCTAAATTCACCTTTCAGATTTCACTTCCAAAATATTCGTCTGTTTAAAAATACAACCTATTCAACAGACAATTTTTGGTCCATTTTATTTCACTTTACAAATCTGCTTCCACAAGTTCAGTGGTTCAAATTCGATAGAAAATTCAACATTGCACATCCAGGAACTGCAGGAATAGTAGTAGAGTACCGCATTTTTTACCGCAGTAGTGCATTTTCCAGTCCCAGGCATCGTCCAGCAGGGTCGATTCCATTTTTGTAATTGGCTTCACTGGAAGTTGTCCTGCTCTTATGAAGGCGGTGGATTTTGAGAATCCAGGCTTTGGAGGAGAGAGGGCATTGATGGTGGTTTTCCTTCCTTCCAGGATAATCGCCAATTCCTGTGCCTCCAGGTATAATGGTCTTGGGAAAGGTTGTGCCTTAGCGTTTCTAGGGTTTGACATAGAGGACATGATGAATCTTCTCCAATACACTGGTTTAGGTTCTTGGGTGTGGGAAGAACATCGTAGGTGGCTCTGATAATGAAGCTCAGTCTGCTTCCTTCCATCTCCCAAAGATCCTTCCAGGTGAGCTTTTGTTGCTCCAGGTTTTCCCATTTTGTCCATTGTCCTTGTCTGGACTGCAAGACTGCCTTTGTACATCTCTCTGGCTCCTCTTGCTGCCAGACCTCAGCTACTACCAGCTGTTTTCTCTGGGCAGATGTTGCCTTGCATCATGTGGATCAGCTTGTCCCATGTCCAAAACCCCCTCTTCCTTGCTTCAACTGTCCTACAATGTCTCCATGCCTTGAGAGAGGAATTTGCTTGCTGTATGGCCTCAGTGGTGGTCCACTTTCTTCAAGTTGCCAGTCTGGGAGCAGCCTCTTGTATTATAGCATTTTGAGACTTGGTCAGGGTCATGTCCTGTCTCACTTTGGTGCATTTTTACTCTTCAGTGATGCTAGAGACAGGCAGGTCCAGAGCACTTTTCCCATACAGGCCGATATTACAGAGAACACATGGGAGTCCAAGACACTTCTTGGAGAGAGGACCAGGCCTGGACTTTACATTGTGTTTTGTTTATGCAGGTGCACGTGGCAGTTGTCTATTAGGGCCTGCCGTTTTTTACTTTCTTTTTGTGTTTGTTTATTTATTAAAGTTATGTTTGAATGTTCGCCAATTCCCGCCTCCTTCTTCCCTGAACAACATACCATGCTACATTGGTGCCGAAACCTGGGAGGAAGGAGGACCGCACTGTAAAAGCCCTTGCCGCTGTGGGAGAATCCATGGTGCCATCAGGCATGGCTGTGCAGAGTCTGCCTTCATGGACACTCAAGGCGGTGGGCTGGAGTGAGTTGTCGGGGGGACGAACAAACTCACTGCCAGCAGACTGTGTTGTGGAGGGGCAGTTGCCACCCGTGAGGGAGCGGAGGAATCACAGCCGTTTGCCTGAGGCCGGAGCCTGCTGCTGTCCCCCATGTTGCAGAGGAGCAGGGAATGGTCAGGGACTCCTGCCGGCTGCCCGAGCCCGGAGGAGACACCGCCAGGCATCACGGACAAGTTCACCCAGCTAGTGGAGGACTGGATGGGAATGCGTTTTGGGAACCGGACCAAGAATTTCCCTCTCTCATCTCTGTCTCTCCTCATCCTGCCGTTTCATTTTCTCTGCAATGTCTGTCCTTACCCCCAGGTGCTGCAGCCACTGTGACAGGTCCCCCTGAAGCAGTCTTGATTGGGGTATGTGATGGGCAGGATGAGGCTGAGTCGTGAGAGCGGAACAAGGCTGGTGGCACAAGTGTTAATGAGTCTCAATTTTATGAATGTCAAAATTCATAGAAGATGTGTTCATCTGTGAAGATTACCGTGATTAACAAAACGTGTATCATTAACTTTTGTTGATCACAGATCTTATTTTTTGCAATAACCCAGTATCCTATGGAAAAATCCTATTGGGTTTTTGTCAAGGGAATCTTTTTTTTTTTTTTTTTTATAAAAAGTGAAATATAAAAAAAACCCTAATACTTATGTTTAAAAGTGTAATCTGGCAATTTGTCTCAAAAAAAAAATTCTGCCGTCACTGGCGTGCAATGAATTCTGGGGTAGGCTAGGCCACAAATCTGTTGGCCACAAATCCATCTGTTGGATCCGTCATTGCACAGGAAACGATAGATGCATTTTGACAACACATTTGAAATAGCCTTCGAATTTGGACAGGCTTCGTTGCTGTGATTCATTCGGCCTTCGCACACGGCCTTCAAAGGATGCAGCCTCTGAATTGGGATGCAGCTACTGTTTGCTCCAGAGAGTCCAAAAATATGGCGAGCACTACACAGATTGCAATGTGCCATGATGTATTCCCAAGCTTCTCTCATGTTAATGTTGATTATATGTAAAATCTTGGCAGTATTCATACTTTCACTTCAGTGAAATTTGGCATTTGACAATTAATGTTGCTTTTCTTGACAAAACAGCTCTTATTACAGAACAGAAGCGGAAATGGCAGATTCTGTAGCGAGAGTCAGTATGCAGATCAGTTCAGCTGTCCAGTCTGTTTGGATGGGCTGAAGGAGCCGGTGACGATTCCCTGTGGACACAGTTACTGTATGAGCTGTATTACTGACTGCTGGGGCCAGAAGGAGCAGGGGCCGCCGTACCGCTGTCCCCAATGCAGAGAGAGCTTCAGTCAGAGACCTCTACTGAAGAAGAACACTCTGATAGCTGAGATGATGGAGACGCTGCAGAAGACGTCCCTACAAACAGCTGCTGTGGAGGAGTGTGATGTTTGCACTACAGAGAAGAACAGAGCTGTAAAGTCCTGTCTGCAGTGCTTGGCCTCCTTCTGTCAAACTCACCTGCAGCCTCACTATGAATCTCCTGCGTTTATGAAGCACAAACTAGTCGAAGCTTCCAGAAACATTCAGGAGAACATCTGCCTTAGTCATGGGAAACTTCTGGAGATTTACTGTCAGGATGATCATCAGTGCATTTGTTGTTTGTGTACTGACAATCACAATGGACACAGTGTGGTGTCTGTGGATTCAGAATGGACTAGTAAAAAGGTAATTTCAACAATAATAAAAATGCATAAAATATTTTAATTATAATTGTTATTGTTATTATTTTTTATTATTTTTGTATTATATTGCTTTTATTTAGACAGTAATTTCAGTTCACCTTGTTACACCCATTTACCAGACTGGAAAGGTGTATATTTTTGTCTATTAATGTTTTATTAATTTTGTATGTTAACATCCTCAGAAAGAGATAAAGGAGATAAAAGAGGAGTGTCAGAAGCTGATCCAGGAGCGAGAGAGAGGTCAGCGGGACCTCGGTGAAGCGGTGAAGCTTCTTACAGTATGTTTCTTTACGTCCTCTTTACGTTTAAAGTTTTTTGACACATACAAGTAGATCTTTTAGATTCAGTAAAGATATACAGTGACAAATGGGTTTTAAGCTTCAAAAATGATTAAAAAATGCTAAAAAGTAGTGACATAGAAGTCATGGTGTTCTTATTGAGACTTCTATCCATTTTGGAGCCTGACATACACTTGTTCCCTTTTGACCCTACACTCCGTACTGCGTTGTCTGCCGTTTAGGCAAGACGCAACGGGGAAACTCCTGTTTTCACTGATTCTGAAGTCTTTTTTAATCACGCAGTGAAAACTGCACGGCCATTGGTTCGTGGAGTTTAAGTAAACGAACCAATGATGGTGCGGCATAGCCGCGCGAGCCAATAGTGAGCGAGTCCGCTGGAGCCCGCCAAAAGCCTGGTCAGCGCTTTCACACCCGAGCTGCCCACAGCGCCGAGCACATGTCCAAGCCATGTCGCAACACGTTGACCCTCGCTGGATGGGCATACACCTCAGCCGGCCAAGCAGATGTCTGAATAATAAAGCGTTCGTTCACTTTGAAACAGATCTTCTGACAAATTCGCCCAGGTTCTTTTCTCTGGATCTGAAGGATGCTTATTTTCACATCCAGATAGCCCCCATCACAGACGATTCTTGAGATTCGCCTTCGAAGGGGTGGCGTATCAATACAAGGTCCTTCCGTTCAGGCTGTCTCTAGCTCCCCGCACTTTTATGAAGTGCATGGATGTGGCCCTCTCCCCTCTGAGGCAGATGGGCATACGCATACTCAACTACCTCGATGACTGGCTTGTCCTGGCCCAGTCGGAGGCAGAGCTAGTGGCACATAGATCCCTCCTCCTCAGCCACTTGGAGTGCTTGGGACTCAGGGTCAATTTTCCGAAGAGCTCTTTATCTCCCAGCCAACGAATCTTGTTCCTGAGGATTATTCTCGACTCGACCTGCATGAGGGCCGTAGTCTCGCCAGAGTGATCCCTGGCCATTCAGCAGCTCACGGAAACTTTCACGCCTGGATCCTCTCTGCCGCTCAGAACATTTCAGAGGATGTTAGGTCTGATGGGGCTCAGCATCACCAGCCCTGCAGTTGGACCTACTTCGTAATCACCAGCCCTGCAGTTGGGCCTACTTCGTATGCACCCACTACAGTTCTGGCTGAAACTGCGGGTCCCACCCCAGGCCTGGCAGCATGGTTACTGCTCGCTCAAAGTGAATCAGGCATGGTCTGCAACCCTGGCTCCTTGGATGGGCCCCTGCTGGTTCGAGCAGGGCGTGGATATAGGGAGGATGTGCAAGAGGAAAATTGTTTTCACAGACGCTTCCAAAATCGTCTGGGGAGTGCTGGAGGAGCCAGGAGGTATCAAGCTCTCCAGTCTTTCCTCCCTCTCGTGGTGGGACACTATGTCCTGGTCAGATCAGACAATATTACAGTGGTATCCTTCATAAATGGCCAGGGTGGGCTCTCATCCAATCCCCTTTTCACTCTAGCAAGAACAATCCTAGAGTGGGCCCAGCACAACCTGCTCATGTTCAGGGCGTACTGAACAAATGTTGTCACATGTTGTCCCGGAACAACCTTCCCTCAGAGGAATGGTCGCTCCACCCCCTCACGGTTCAGGAAATTCTTTGGGAGGGCAGAGTTCGACCTCTTCGCCTCAGAAGACAACTTTCGTTGCCCAATTTACTTTTCGAAGACCAAGGTTGTGCTAGCCCATAACTGGCCCAGCCTCCTCCTGTATGCTTTTCCCCCAATCGCTCTGATTCCCCAGGTTATCAGACGAGTCAGGGAAGGGAAGCCCACAGGGTCCTCCTGGTGGCTCCCCTATGGAGGAGCCAACCATGGTTCTCGGACCTGTCTCAGCTGTCGTCCATGGAGCCATGGCCGATACCCTTAAGACGAGACATCCTCTCCCAAGCAGGAGGGACAATTTGGCACCCCAAACCCGAGCTGCGGGATCTCCATGTATGGCTTCCAGACGGGAGCCTTCAAACCTCCCTGAAGATGCCCAGAACACTATCTCACAAGCCAGAGCTCTGTCAACGAGATGTCTCTACTCTCTAAAATGGTCAGGCTCAACGACTCAAAAGTTGTCCTGAAACCAAGACATGGATATGTCCCAAAGGTCCTATCCATATCCTTTAGGGCACAGATGGTCATTCTCTCTGCACTTCCTCCTTCTCAGGATGATCAGGAGTTGAACCTACTCTGTCCAGTCAGGGTCCTGAGGACTTACATCGATCGTTCTGCCTTTTTTGTCAGTCTGAACAACTCTTTGTCTGCTTCGGTAGCTGTACGAAAGGTCTTCCAGTCACGAAGCCCAGATTATCCAGATGGATAGTCAATACTATAGCGCTTGCTTACTCCTTCTTGGGCATACAGTGCCCCATAGGTGTTAGAGCACACTCCACGAGGGGGCATGGCCTCTTCTTGGGCATGGTCCACTGGCGTGTTCATCGTGGAAATTTGTGAGGTGGCTGGCTGGGCCTCGCCATCCACCTTTGTCAGATTTTATAATCTGGACGTCACTGCATTACAAACGCATGTTCTCTCTGCATAAGCCTCACCAATGTGACCAGCTTATGAGCACTCGTTTATGATCCTGACCAAAGTCCGGGTAATAACATATTTTTCCCATTCCCAATATATGCTCTAGGCCAAAAGGGGCTCCTAGAATACAGTGTCCTCAAGTCACCAATCTTCCAGGATACATTATGTTATGTGCATACGTGCAAGCCATCCTCAGTGCTCCACTCGGATTCTCTGTCATCCCCACTTCATAGCACGGCATGATTGTATATTCCCCGTTGCGTCTTGCCTAAACGGCAGACGATGCAATACGGAGTGTAGTATTGAAAGAGAATTACTAACATAACCTTAGTTCCCTTGGATACGGAATGGAGTACTATTCGTAGGACGCCACATTCTGTCGTTTCAGTCGAATTAAATCAGTTTGCTAAGGTGAGACTCGCCATTGGCTCGTGCGGCTCTGCCGCGCCGCCATTGGTTCGTTTACTTAAACTCTGCAAACCAATGGCCGTGCAGTTTTCACTGCGTGATTAAAAAAGGCTTCAGAATTGGTGAAAACAGGAGTTTCCCTGTTGTGTCTTGCCTAAACGGATATATTTTGGGTATTACACCAAATTAAGTCACAATGATCTGCATGATCACATCTTTCTATCTCCAACAGAGTTCAGCGCTAGAGACCATGGCGGATGTTGAGGTGGTTTTCATTGAGCTCATGTGCTCTCTTGAGAAGAAACGCTCTGAGATTAAAGAGCAGATCAGAGCTCAGGAGAAGACTGAGATAGATCGAGCAGAGGAACTTCACAAACATCTGGATCAAGAGCTGACAGAACTCAGAAAAAGACAAACTAAGATTGAGAAACTTCTGATTTCTGATGATCAGGTCCATTGTCTGAAGGTAATAAAAGTCATTTCTAGGGCTGTTCCACTCAATAAGACAACCGCCTCACCATAGTGTTCAAGTGGTATGCCAAAACAAGGTTAAAGGGTACACATAACACACACAGTTTCTACCAATGTCATGTTAATCTTAAGTACCTGTAGAGTAGTATTGCATCCTTCATATCTCCAAAAAGTATTTAGTTTTATCATATTTATAAAAGATACATACGCTGTACTGACTCTTTCCAAAAAAAGCCTAGCTCCTGGAGGCTTGCCTGACGTGGGCAGAGCTAAAGAGTCATGAGCACGCACAGCTTTTGCGTAGAGATTGTCTGCAAGCTGCGACATCATTATAAATAAAAAGGGAACAAAAATGTTTGTGTTGTTTACATTATATGCACTTGCGTGCCGATTGCCAACAAAACACAGACATTTGTTGCAGTTACTCACCGTCCACAATCTGCAAGTCCAGTGTAGAACTGGGACTTGTTTACAAAGCATTCATCACCGAAATTCCGGGATCAAACAAACATACATGCACAACTCCCCGGAAAAACAAACTTCATCCATTGTTCCCTTTATGCTGGGTTCTTTGGGAAGCTGAAAAAGGTCATCTTTCTCTCACAACCAAAAACACAGACTCCTTTGGTGACATTGTTGAAAAATCTCTTGGCTTCTGTAACCCGAACGAAGTGCGTTGATGGGCGTGCTCTCGCTCTCACTCTGGGTGATGTGTGTGTGCACGCTTATCAGGGAGAAGTGCCTATACAAGGAATTCTGCCCTTTATTACGTGATACTCGAAAAAAAACTTTCCGAAACTGGTGTATTTGGCACACAAATACTCCGTCATACGTCCAACTCGTGTTTTGAAACTTTGGTCATGTTTAGCATGAGAATGTAACTCTTTAACAGTGAAACAGTGACGTCATGTGTATTATGTGTTTATTTTATAGGCATGCACATTTTGCACGAGAATGCACATGTGCTTGTGTGTAGTGTTGACATCACCAACTACAGAATTAATACAGAATTTTTAGTAATTTTTACAGAACCATGTGAATGGGGATCATTTTGACAACGTTGTCGTCTGTATGCGAAAAAAAGCATATTTAGCACATCGTCTTGTAAATGTAGTTCAGTTCATGGAGCTCTCACCTAAGTCTGCGCCGATTCTGTGCAGTAGTGACCGAAGTGTGGCCATAGTATCAAGGTCTCGCTCACACTCCCTCAGAGTCAATCACAAGCACGTGCCCCTGAACCTTTTTTGAGAAGCCTGACTGCTCCAGTTTTGATGTTTGCTGATCGCAGTACGACAAGAGGCTTGTTAAAATAAGGTAAATACAATTACTAACCACAGATTAACAGTAAAAGTGTAGTCCATTGGCTCCTCAGTTCATGATGTCACACTCCTGTTTTTATAGCATCAAATAACTAACTAAAACCAAACATATTTTAAAAAACGAACACTTTAACTTACATCAGTGTGATAAAAACTATATAAAATGACAGAAACCATCTTAGAAGTGTAATTTAATTGTTTAGTTTGTCCCTCGTACCATTAGATTAGATGGAGAGGGTGGGATTTATGACCTATACTGGGTCTAGCCACCTGGGGGTGATCGAAACGTTTTTGGCTTCACTTTTCAGGACTTGTGCAGCACACAAGCTGTAGTTGTGTTGTCTTACCGACAGAGGTGCTAAAATAAACATGCTTGTTTGTTATGAAAGTAATGTTTGCCGATCACTGCACCACCGTCACACAGCCCTAGTCATTCCAACACTATATACCACGTTTCTATAATTACTTACTGTTTAACATTTTTAAATCTCTTTTACATGTAGTGTTGTATTTGTCTCATTTCAGAGCTGTCA
Source organism: Culter alburnus (assembly GCA_028476615.1). NCBI lineage: Eukaryota > Metazoa > Chordata > Actinopteri > Cypriniformes > Xenocyprididae > Culter > Culter alburnus. The sequence continues at coordinate 21,575 of JAOTNS010000449.1, read as the reverse complement.
GTCTGTGTGTGTTTTACCCACATTTGAAGACAGCTTCACTCAACACACTCATCTGTCTTTTAAAGACATTTCAATCTCAATATTTAAGGAGGTTTTGGAGGACGTCTGTCAACAGCAAACGGACAGAATATGCAGAGAAGGTCTGAATATTTTTATATATGTTGTATTGTCATTTTTGCTTAATAGGAATCAACCAACAATTTAATTGTATGCTTGTTTTGTCTCTTCAGTGTCAAATGTTTACGTTGCAAATCCTCCAGAACCAAAGACCCAGAATGATTTTTTGCAGTGTAAGTGGTTTCTTCAAGGCAAATCATTAATTGATAAGTATCATCTGTTACATTGTGACCATTTTGGAACTAAAGTTTACTTTGTTCAAAATTTGTTTTTTGTTCATTCCTCCTCCTCAGATTCCTTTGAACTTCACCTGGATCTTAACACTGCACACAAACACCTCAAACTGTCAGAAGAAGAGAACAGAAAAATATCAGCTTCAGATAAAGCTCAGCAATATCCTGATCAACCTGAACGATTTAATGAACGTCCCTACATCTTGTCTAGACAGGGTTTGTACGGTCGCTGTTACTGGGAGGTCGAGTGCAGTGGGGTTGAATGGGCTGTAGGAGTTTGTTATAAGGGAATTGGACGTAAAGGAAGTTCTGATTACTGTGCACTTGGCTTCAACAAAAAATCATGGAGACTGGGTTATTATCTGCAGAATTTCAGATTCATTCATGATAAAGCAAAGGTCCGTATCCCTGCTGCCTCTAGAATAGGAGTGTATCTGGATCACAGAGCAGGAACTCTGTCCTTCTACAGCGTCTCTGACACAATGACTCTCCTTCACAGAGTCCAGACCACTTTCACTGAACCCTTATACCCTGCTTTTAGGGTTGGAGGTGATTCATCTATCTGGATCATAGAGCATAAAAAAAGACCAATTATAAAAACATAATCTATATACCATAAATTACCTGAATTATTCACAAATGCAAGAGGTCAGTATGTAGAGTGTAGCACAGGGTAAATTTCCACCACTTTTTTCCACATTAAATCTCTTCTCTAACATTTATTAAATGGTTATGCTCTGATTAATCATAATTTAATAATCTAAAAATCAATATTTTTGACATTTATTCCATCAGTTTTGAGGTTATATTTTTTTTAGATAGATAACTGATTAGTACATGTGTTTTATTTTGGATATAAAAGATTTGTATGAATATTTGTAGTTAAAATAATTGATTTAGATTTGAATGATGGTTGTTTTTATTTCAAAGTGAAGTGTTATTTTGAGATCCTTGAGGTAAGAAGCCTCATTTTAATTGGTGCAAAAAAAAAGCTTTTTATAATTTATTATAATTGTTTATGGCACATTTCAGACATCTTTATGATTTATCTTAACATGTAGGCCAATTAAGTTCAGTCATTTTAATCTCAGTTTATAGTCTGTTACTGTTATGACATTCCTTCAGTTAAAAATTTAGACTTGTGTATAATTTACGACAAACCATAATTCAAATGTATTTTTTGACTGAGATTTTGCCATTTAATTTGTCTGTATTCAATTATTTAACTAAATGTTACTTTAATTCTCATTAAATATTCTAAATTGCAATTCAACTAGATTCACAATATTTAGCATTTTACATTAAATCGTCAAAAATTGATAAAAAAAAAAAAATCAAATGTCAGCTGTGATCAATTATGGGCAAGATAATCCACTTTCATGATTTTCAATTGTGGACTTAAGTATTGATTCTAAAAGTATTGTAAATGTCTAAATTTAATAATTACAATGTTCACCAGTCGATAATATGAGGAAAATAAACATTTTATTTCTCTTTCACTGTTTCTTTCTCTCTCTCTTCTTTAAGCCCATTTTGTTTATGTGCTGAGAACCAGGAAGTACAGTTGTGGCCAGAATTAATGACACCCTTCATAAATATGATCAAAGATGACTCTAAAAATAAATCTGCATTGTTTATCCTTTTGATCTTTAATTTATAAAATTAGCAAAAATCTAACCTTTCATTGAAGGAAAAGAATTGAAAGTGGGGAGGAAATAACATTATGAAATAAATCTTTTTCTCCAAAACACGTTGACCACAATTATTGGCACCCTTTTATTCAATTCTTTTTGCAACCTCCTTTTGCAAAGAGAACAGCTCTGAGTCTTCTTCTATAATGCCTGATGAGTTTGGAGAACACCTGAGAAGAGATCAGAGATCATTCCTTCATACAGAATCTCTCCAGATCCTTCAGATTCCAGCTCCATGTTGGTGCTTCTTCTCTTCAGTTCACTCCACTCATTTTCTTTAGGGTTCAGGTCAGGGGACTGGGATGGCCATGTCAGAAGCTTCATTTTGTGCTCAGTGACACATTTTTGTGCTGGTTTTGATGTTTGTTTTGGATCATTGTCCTGACAGATGATCCAACCACAGCCCATTATAAGATTTCTAGCAGAAGTGGTCAGGTTTTGATTTTTTATCTGTTGGTATTTGATAGAATCCATGATACGATATATCTGAACAAGATGTCCAGGACCTCCAGCAGAAAAATAGGCCCACAACATTAAAGATCCAGCAGTATATTTAACCGTGGGCATGGGGCACTTTTTATCCATGTGCACCAAACCCATCTTTGCTGCCAAAAGCTCTTTTTAGTTTCATCTGACCATAGAAGCCGGTCCCATTTGAAGTTCCAGTCTTGTCTGACAACTGAATATGGAGATTGTTTCTGGATGAGAGCAGAGGATTTTTCTTGAAACCCTCCCAAACAACTTGTGGGGATGTAGGTGCTTTTGATATTTTTTTTTAGGCTTTCTAAGATTCAAGACTCAACTAATCTCTGCAATTCTCCAGCTGTGATCCTTGGAGAGTCTTTGTCCACTCAAACGTTCCTCCTCACTGCGCATTAGGACGATTTAGACACACGTCCTCTTCCAGGCAGATTTGTAACATCTTTAGTTGATTGGAACTTCTTAATTATTGCCCTGATGGTGGAAATGGGGATTTTCAATGCTTTAGGTATTTTCTTACAGCCACTTTCTATTTTGTGAAGCTCAACAATTTTTTGCTGCACATCAGAACTATATTCTTTGTTTTTTCTCATTTTGATGAATGATTAAGGGAATTTGGCATTTGTGTTTCCTCATGTTTATACTCCTTCAATGAAAGGTTAGATTTTTGCTAATTTTATAAATTAAAGATCAAAAGGATAAACAATGCAGATTTATTTTTAGAGTCATCTTTGATCATATTTATGAAGGGTGCCAATAATTCTGGCCACAACTGTATTTGATTTCAAGAGAAATTAAACTTATTTCTCCACTACATAAGCGGTTCAACCTCTGTAATAGATCCACTCTGCTGTTCAGCTGTAAAGCAAATCATATTCAACAAAAATCTGTGTGTGTGTGTGTGTGTGTGTACAGAGTGTTTCTACTCCTGTAAGTTGTAACAGGCCCGGTGAAACAAAATCTTGTTTTGTAGCTACTTCATTGCTGAAAGATTATTTTGGGATTTTGTTTTTCTAAAGAAAACGTAAGTAGTAGCTGAACTAAATACTCAATTACATACTGAAGTGTAATACAAAACTTTACTTTTTACAATTTTGATGATTCTTTAAAAATCCTGGATCCTGGATTTTTTTAAAACATTTAGTAGTTTTGATCAGGACTGAGGTTGATTAACAGATTTATGCAAAAAAAATTGAAAAAAATATTTATCTGATACATTTTTACAGCAGTTTAATTAGGTGGATGTTTTCATCCATGAACATAACGAAAGGGTAGTAAATTTGCCCACAGTTTATTTTTGAGGTTTTGAAAATTTTCAAAGCATTTTCCCAAAATATGTATCAAAATAAGATTTGTCACCAAAAATCATTCCACTTGCTTAAACACAGAGAAAGTTGTGGCCAAATTAAGACTCAAAAACACCCCATAGTGGATGAAAACATCCCCAACAACACATAAGGGTTAATAATGTTTATTAGGAATTTCCTGAATAAGGTTCTAACACCATTTAACAGATTTCTTGAAGTGCAAGAGACATGAACGTGAGCAAGAATGTCACACTTCACACAGAGTCTTGCATCCATCAGTGCAGAGCACATTGCTCCTTTAGTGGGAGTGAAGGCAGATGAAGATGTTATTTACTTTATAATACTTAATTTTTTTTTTATTAACAAATAGGGATGTCACCAAAAATCTAGTAGTTGTTACCGATACCACCAAAAGTGCACAATACTCTGTAAAAATATATAAAAATACAAATAAAACAATGCTAGGCTATATATTTTTTTTCCAGGTAGGTCTAAGTAAAACTACCACAGAAATTGAATCAAATATAAAATAACTGCATAGTCATAACTGTATCAATTAAATATAGATTAATCCTTATTAAAGCTTTTCTTTTGTTGTTTGATTATCATTTATAATACAGACAGCCAATAGTAATGCGTTACACCCAACACTGAATGACAGTTCAATAAAGTTCACCAGTCGTTTAAATGGGAAAAATAAACATTTTATTCTCTTTCTCTCATTATACTGTATCTCTCTTTTGGGACACAGAACACGCCCATTTTGTTTACGCGCTGAAAACCAGGAAGTATTTTGATTCGAGAGAAATGAAACTTATTTCTCCACTACAAGTGACTCAACCTCTGTAACAGATCCACACAGCTGCTTTGTGGCAAAGCTGTAAAGCAAATCATATTTGAGTTGTATTTCTGTTTAGGTAAGGATCCAAAGATCATGATTTTATCATGTTGTCTGGTTTTAAAAAGAAATCGCGTGCATTTATGTGTTTGTGTGTACAGCGTGTGTACAGTCACTTGTAACAGGCCTGGTGAAACAAAATTTTGCTTTGTACTTCATTGTTTAATGATTATTTTTGCATTTGGTTGTTTAATAAAAACGTAAGTAGTTGTAGGCTACTATTTAAATTGTGTTCTCGATTACATCTTTCTTTCAAATATATTTTTGGTTAGGTACTTGGACTTTGTCAAATCTTTACAGTACTTTCACCTAAGTGAAAAATAGCATTTGACAAATTGTTACATTTGAATTATAATGGTGCGTTCACACCGGACGCGAATGAAGCGGTAAGCGCGAGTGATTTACATGTTAAGTCAATGCAAAGACGCGAATAGACATCCTGCGGCGCGATTCGCGCGAATCGCTTTATTCGCGCCGCCTCATTCGCGCGAATCGCGCCGCAGGATGTCTATTCGCGTCTTTGCATTGACTTAACATGTAAATCACTCGCGCTTACCGCTTCATTCGCGTCCGGTTCAAATCGCCATCACCTGCTTTCAAGAGGAGCGGCATTTAATAAACAGAGCTGTAGTTCACTGATAAGCTACGTAATATCGCGTTCATTATCGAAGGCGATTCATCTGCGATATGAACGCGATATTGCGTAGCTTATCAGTGAACTACAGCTCTGTCTATTAAATGCCGCTCCATTTGAAAGCAGGTGATGGCGATTTAGCGGTAATCAGGGAACCGGCTTTACTGACGAAATGCGCGTGACAATTGCATGCGATATATTGCCCAGCCCTATATTCACATATTCTTATTCTGTGACAACTTATTTAAAATATGTGATGTTTGTTTGATTGTTTGTTTGTTTTAAAAGTTGTGTACATTTTGGGACTTTTTTTTTTAGAAAACAAAAAGTGTCTATCCGCAAAGGATTATGGAATGCAAAAACTTTGAAAATTTTTGAATATCTCAAAACTGCTCAGAATGCAGATAGAACCTTATATTGCCAAAGTGATGAAATAACTTTGCTTTTCTTGGCAAAACAGCCCTTCTAACAGGACAGAGACTGAGAATCTGTTCATCTTTGAACACTACAAAGAAATGGCCGAGTCTGCAGTGAGTCAGTATGTGGATCAGTTCAGCTGTCCAGTCTGTTTGGATCCTCTGAAGGAGCCGGTGACGATTCCCTGTGGACACAGTTACTGTATGAGCTGTATTACTGACTGCTGGGGCCAGAAGGAGCAGGGGCCGCCGTACCGCTGTCCCCAATGCAGAGAGAGCTTCAGTCAGAGACCTCTACTGAAGAAGAACACTCTGATAGCTGAGATGATGGAGACGCTGCAGAAGACGTCCCTACAAACGGCTGCTGTGGAGTGTGATGTTTGCACTACAGAGAAGAACAGAGCTGTAAAGTCCTGTCTGCAGTGCTTGGCCTCCTTCTGTCAAACTCACCTGCAGCCTCACTATGAATCTCCTGCGTTTATGAAGCACAAACTAGTCGAAGCTTCCAGAAACATTCAGGAGAACATCTGCCTCAATCATGGGAAACCTCTCGAGATTTACTGTCAGGATGATCATCAGTGCATTTGTTGTTTGTGTGTGACTGACAATCACAAAGGACACAGTGTGGTGTCTGTGGATTCAGAATGGACTAGTAAAAAGGTAACATCAACAATAATAAAAAACATGCACAAAATATTTTATTATTATTATTATTATTGTATTGCCTATATTTATAGGCTATAATTTTGATTCACCTTTTTGCACACCTTTACCAGACTGGAAAGTTGTTGTGTCTATTCTTGCCTATTGTTTTATTATTATTTGTTTTGTATGTTAACCTCTTCAGAAACAGTTGAAGGAGATAAAGGAGGAGTGTCAAAAGCTGATCCAGGGGCGAGAGAGAGGTCAGCGGGAACTCAGTGAAGCTGTGAAAGCTTCTTAAAGTATGTTTCTTTATGTGTTCTTTAGCCTAGTGAAAAAAACAAAAGCACAATTTATTCATATGTAGTATAACTAAATGCATTTGTGTCACACAATAAATTGGTATACTTAAAGTCAGCTAAATTGGAACAACTAATTTTGTACTAAATGCATTTTAGTTGTCCAAAAGCAGTGCTTTAGTTAAACTAAAGCTGTATTAAATATACTTGTTTGTGCTAGAGTGGATCTATTCCAAGTATACTTAAGTACACTTAACTTAAATACAAGAGTATATATTTATTGAAATGCAGAATACACTCAGCATAAAATTTAAATGAATTTTGGTGATGTAACAATTGCAATTCAATTACATTTTAAGAGTGTTGAACATACATTAATACTATACTGATAACGGACTGAGGTCATACTATCCTTTACGTTTAGTTATTTTAAAACACATTGCAATGGCATTCCAAGAAAACTTGAAGTGTGCTTATGGCATCATTATTGTGTGCTTCTAATACAATAAAGTAAACTTTATAAATGATGGCACAGCTTAAGAATTTGCCTTTTACAGACACCCACTAGTTTACCAGTAGCTGACTTGTCTGGAGAATATCAGTGAGAGACAATGGGAACATATATATGCACACTGAATGTAGGAAAAACTGGATTTAAACCCAGGTCGCTGCCACACAAGAACACACGCTTTACCACTTTGCCACCATGCAGATATACACAACACAAAACCGGGCTTACTTTGTATTCTTTCAATACTGTTACTGTTTTAATACTGAGTAATACTGTAAGCAAATAGATTTTTCCATCAATGAAATGACAAATTATATGGATTTAAAGACTGCAAATTGCTGAGAAAAGTCTCAATAGTTCCAGTAAGCAGAGCATGAAAGTAAACAAAACAGCATGTATAGAACAAGAAACTGTGTTAAACTCGAAGCTGTTGCAGAAATAAAGCCAGCAGACTCATTAAATATCATCTTTGTTTCCATTTTACTTGATATGATCTGTCATTAACTCTGCAGGAAGAAGTTGCATAAACATTAGTTTTATTCTTGTGCACGCACTAAAACACAGACGTTCCGTTTGTTGGTGGAAGAATGTGAATGTGCAGAACTGCTTGTGTTTCAGTGCTTGTGGATGGACTAACCCCATCCGTAACAGAGACATTTTGCCAATTGTCTCTGCACGCTTCAACTCTCAATATACTGCACAACTGCTCCTGATTTAAAATGCAATTCAATGATTTGGCTGTTTGACAGTTACATTTTGTTTCAGTTTGTATGGACATTCAGTTTGTTGTCATTGATCACGTGTTCCTTTGTTCTATGTTCCCGCCACAATCTGTCACCATGGACACTAATCATCATCATCAGCTGTTTGTCATTTGAGTTAATCATCTGTGTCACTACTTAAGTTGTTCTCTGTCATGTACTCCTGTTCCGGTTACAGTAATATCATGTGTTTGCACCTGCCTGCCTGTCCGTCTGTATTGAAGTTATATTATTAAACCTTTGGAATTGTTCCTTCTGCCTTCCTGCAAGCATGTTACACTCGCATTACGCTGCGGATTTAAATGTGACGCATGAATTGAAATTATATTAATACTTTTTAATTTGTTACTTTTCATGCATTTAACGTTTCTGAATTTCACATTTTAACTTATTGTGTAATTTTTGAGGGCTGGTTACAATAATTTTAATAATTTGTTTAATAATTCAGAATATTTTTGATAGCTCAAAGGACTGCAGTCAACATTTCAAAGTGCAACAGGCCATTAAAGTAGCCTACCAATAATGGGAAAAGTGTGTAGTACAGGTGCATTGGAGTGTATTAGGAATCCACTGAAGTAATAACACTTCTGATCAAGTATGTGAATTTCTTCCACCATTTCAAACTCACTATATGTTGTTTTTCTTTATTTGTCATAATTACATCTCTTTACTTTTGTAACTACTTTCTACAGGTGCTGGTCATATAATTAGAATATCATCAAAAAGTTGATTTATTTCACTAATTCCATTCAAAAAGTGAAACTTGTATATTCTATTCATTCATTACACACAGACTGATATATTTCAAATGTTTATTTCTTTTAATTTTGATGATTATAACTGACAACTAAGGAAAATCCCAAATTCAGTATCTCAGAAAATTAGAATATTACTTAAGACCAATACAAAAGAAAGGATTTTAGAAATCTTGGCCAACTGAAAAGTATGAGCATGTACAGCACTCAATACTTAGTTGGGGCTCCTTTTGCCTGAATTACTGCAGCAATGCGGCGTGGCATGGAGTCGATCAGTCTGTGGCACTGCTCAGGTGTTATGAGAGCCCAGGTTGCTCTGATAGTGGCCTTCAGCTCTTCTGCATTGTTGGGTCTGGCATATCGCATCTTCCTCTTCACAATACCCCATAGATTTTCTATGGGGTTAAGGTCAGGCGAGTTTGCTGGCCAATTAAGAACAGGGATACCATGGTCCTTAAACCAGGTACTGGTAGCTTTGGCAGTGTGTGCAGGTGCCAAGTCCTGTTGGAAAATGAAATCTGCATCTCCATAAAGTTGGTCAGCAGCAGGAAGCATGAAGTGCTCTAAAACTTCCTGGTATACGGCTGCGTTGACCTTGGACCTCAGAAAACACAGTGGACCAACACCAGCAGATGACATGGCACCCCAAACCATCACTGACTGTGGAAACTTTACACTGGACCTCAAGCAACGTGGATTGTGTGCCTCTCCTCTCTTCCTCCAGACTCTGGGACCCTGATTTCCAAAGGAAATGCAAAATTTACTTTCATCAGAGAACATAACTTTGGACCACTCAGCAGCAGTCCAGTCCTTTTTGTCTTTAGCCCCAGGCGAGACGCTTCTGACGCTGTCTGTTTGTTCAAGAGTGGCTTGACACAAGGAATGCGACAGCTGAAACCCATGTCTTGCATACGTCTGTGCGTATGTAACAAGGTTAAAATTGTTTTATTTCACAAGATTTTCCTGTTAATATGCATTCAATACTATTCTACAATTGTTTAAAACAGTGTTTATAAAAATACATTAAAAAGGGTCTGTAAGGAGGTGATGGTTTCTCCCCCCCCCCCAAACACAACGCAGACCACAGAAGCATACGGTTACACTGGTGACGTGACCCGTTCGATTGTCAGTGCTGCCGACTCCGAGGTCGCTGCACGGAGATTAGAAGACGTCGAATTTCACCGCTTTTCCGCTTCATCGAGGGGACGCGCGGACTGCTGCACGGAGGTTAACGACGTCGGATTTCACCGGTTCATTGATTGCTGCACGGAGGTTAACGACGTCGGATTTCACCGGTTCATTGAGGGGACGCGCGGATTGCTGCACGGAGGTTAACGACGTCGGATTTCACCGCTTCATTGAGGGGACGCGCGGATTGCTGCACGGAGATTCGACAACGTCAGACCCCTCTTCCGTTTCGTCGAGGTGACGCACGAACTGTTACGAGAGTAGAAGACGTCGGACTTTGCTGTTTTACCGCTTCACCGTGGGACGCGTGGACTAAGCTTACGGTATTTTCGTAGCAAGATTAAGACATAAGCAAACATTGATTTGATTCAATAGCGCCTTAAATGCTTTAAGTAATTGGTCAATTTATTAGAGATGTAAAATCAAAGTGCTGAATCGTTTATTCAGCTGTGGAAACAATTTTATTTTTCTTTTATTTTTTTTTTTTATGGAGTATGGTACTTAATGATGCACTCTAACAGCGATACCAGTTATTTTGGTGGCTATCATTTGGGTAGAGGCAGAGGGGTTTTGCCATTTAGTGGTCCATGTACTCCTGGGAAAACGAATAGCATTGATTCTGATGTTAACAGAGTACGGTTTTCTACTCCAATGTCTCATGATATACCACCACTTGAAACGAGTTTATCAGAATCTACTGTAGCACTATCTAGTGAACAGGTAAAACAACTGAGCCCTGATATCAGTCAGTCGATTAAAGCCAGCTTATTTCCTAACAGTCAGCTACCTACCTCCACCTTGTGTCATGACTGTCAGAGATGCTCACATGTGAATCAGTGTGGTACCACCATCATTGATGCTTCAAAGATGAATCTTGTACTGAAAAGTGGTAAAGAGCCACCATACTTTCGTGGTGACAGCTCAGACAAGTGCTCAGTCTTTGAGTGGGAAGATTTGATGAGAGCTTACCTTGAAAAAGGGAACTATTCTGATCAAGAGCGCATTGATGAAATCATAAACAAATTGATGGGCCGTGCAAGGGATGTTATTCAGATATGGTTGTGCAACAGTGCCTCAGTCTCTAGGACTGGTGATGTAGATATGGTGTTCCGTATCCTCAAGCAGCATTTCGGGGGTGTTATATCTACAGGTCTTCCCCTGGCTGACTTTTACGCTACCAAGCCATACCATAACGAAGGCCCTTTTGATTATTGGATCAGATTAAACAAAGCTGCTGATTTAGCTGAACAACATCTTAAAAGTGAGGGCAGAACATTGCAAAATCGGGACATGGAGCTTGCAGTTATGTTCATACGTAATTGTCCCGATAAAGGTCTCTCCGTGATGTTTTTGAGCAAACCACAGCGTGAGTGTGGACGGCTGCAGAGGTACAGGACCGTTTGGATGAATTTGTAAGAGACCGCAAAGTATATGAGTGTCAGTTCTCACAACAACCAGCTAGTGCTGTCAGTACTGATGTGGGTGGTACACCACCTTGTAAAACCCAAGTTGTTAGGGCTCCAGGGAGTACAGTTGAGCCTGATCATGCAACATGTGAAAGTAATACAATGGATAGGATACTAAATATGCTGGAGAAAGCTTTGACATGTAACACACAGTCCTCCAAAGCAGTCGTGCATCGCAAACAGAATGTTAAGAGACCACAGGTGTGTAAAGTCTGCCAGAGCGGTGACCACAGCACAGTTGCTCACTGTAGATTGCACAAATTGTGTTTCACTTGCTACCTTCCTGGACATACACGTGACATGTGTGAGATGGCTACATCACAGGTTAGGCCAACCAGCTCGACTGCTGCTGTCGATGGTCACAGTCAAAGGCCCTCTCAGGGAAACTATTGAGCCTCCATCTGGAGGAGGGCGATGGTAGGCACATGAGTTCAACCTCCTTTGATACTGATGACATTGAGTCTGTATATATTTTCTTTTGTGAAAATGTCCCGAAGTCTAGCAAAGTAATCTTGCAAAACACCATGAGAACCGCTCAAAGTGAAAGTTTGTTCTACACTAATATTTTAGTGCAGGACAAAATTGAGTTGAAAGGAATGATGGATACTGGGTCGATGGCAACTACCATCAGTGCTAACATAATACCCATGTTAAAACAAGCAGGCGTGATGACAGAAAACTTGCTGGCCCCTGCGGATATTGTTTTAGTGGGTTGTGGGGGTAAACAAACCAGTCCTTTAGGACTATGCGATTTGAAACTTGAGGTTTATGGGTACAAGTTCTTAGTCCCAGTCCTGTTTGTTGATGGACAGATTGATCCCGTTGTTTTGGGTACAAATGTGCTTAAGCCACTTATACAACATTTTAAGTCAAATGATGGATTTTGCCGTGTTATGACTAAACCTGATGCACCGGGCCAGAGTGACAGTAGCCAGTTTCTCCGTCTTCTGTCTAACCTAGAGAGATGGCGAGGGGAGTCCATCCCAGATAAGGTCGGAACTTTGAAGTTGAAAAATGCTGTTACACTTCAACCTATGACTGAACATTTAGTGTGGGGTCGTTTACCCACGGGTACCGTGTTATCAGCTGGCAGTACGGTACTTGTTGAGCCATGTGCATCACCATGTGTGAACAAGCAGATAATGGTTGGACGAATAGTCTCTCCACTGTGGGTGGCTACCCATGAAGATTATCAACCCCACTACTGCAGAAATAACTCTTCGCAGAAACTCAAAAATTGCAGATGTTTTCCCCTGCGTGGCTTTTTAGAGGACTTTGATCAGTTGTCTGACACTTTGACTGTTCACCAGAATGTGGGGAAAGTGCGAAGTAACAGTTCCTGTGGTAGCCTTACTGCCAGAAGCTTGTGCAGTGACATCTGTGATGTGAATGATAAGCTGGAAAAGCTAGGGCTTAGCTCCATTCCAATTGGTGGCTGCGAAGTTTCTTTGCAGTGTAAAGAGAAACTTGTTGATTTGATTGGGACCTATGAGTCTGTCTTCTCGAGACATCATCTGGATTGTGGTGAGGCGCGGGATTTCTGCCATCGTATTAGACTAACAGACGACCGACCATTCAGGTTACCGTATCGCAGAATGTCGCCTGCTCATTATCATAAATTGAAAGAGACTTTGGACGAGATGGAAGCAAAAGACATAATTCGTAAATCCTGTAGTGAATTTGCCTCTCCCTTGGTTCTCGTGTGGAAAAAGAACGGCGATCTACGAATCTGCACAGACTTCAGATGGCTTAATGCCAGAACTGTTAAAGACGCCCATCCGCTTCCACACCAGAGCGATGTCCTGGCTGCGTTGGGGGGAAATATGTTCTTTAGCACCATGGACTTGACGGCTGGCTATTACAACATACCCCTCCATGAACTTGACAGGAAGTATACTGCTTTTTCGTCACCGTTAGGATTGCACGAATACAATCGTCTCCCACAAGGGCTGTGTAATAGCCCAGCCCACATTTATGCGCATGATGCTTACCATATTTGGTGACCAGAACTTTTTGAGTCTACTGTGTTACCTTGATGACTTGTTGGTGTTTGCCAAGTCTGAGGAGGAAAGCTTAGCCGATTGGAAATGGTATTTCAACGCCTGAAAGAGCATAACTTGAAACTTTCCCCTTCGAAATGTCAGTTTTTGAGGCGCTCAGTTAAATTTCTGGTCATATAATTTCCCAGCATGGAATTTCGAGGGATCCAGATAAAGTGGAAGCCATAGTCAAGGTGGGAGAGACTGATTTGATGGAGTTAGATGGTGTCACGCCATCGCCTTCCAAATTGCGTTCCTTTTTAGGGATGGTAATCTACTACCAGCATTTTATTGAAAACTGTTCTGTACTGGCCAAACCCTTGTTTGCTCTGATTGGTGGTCAGAAAAGGCCTCGTAATTCAAAAACCAGAAAAGGCCGTTGCTGTTCCGAAAACTTGCCCAGATGATTGGACCCAGGAGTGTAAACAGGCGTTTCAGAATCTTAAAGCAGCACTCGTTGAGGAAGTACTTTTGGCTCACCCTGACTTTAGTAAGCCGTTCATTTTATCTGTTGATGCGTCTACAGCTGGACTTGGTGCAGTATTGTCGCAAATTCATCACAACAGTGACAAAGCGCAACCAATAGCTTTTGCCAGCAAATCTCTAAATCATGCTCAGGCAAAATATCCTGCGCATCGCCTTGAATTCTTTGCAATGAAATGGGCAATTTGTAATAAATTCAGCCATTGGTTGCGTGGTCATAGGTTCACTGTGTGGACCGACAACAATCCCTTGAAGTACATACTGACCAAGCCCAGGTTGGATGCCTGCGAGCAGCGCTGGGTGGCGCAGTTGGCACCATTTGACTTCGACATCCAGTATATTCCAGGCACTAAAAACGTGGTGGCTGACGCCCTCAGCAGAGAGCCTTTTGTGCAGCCTAAAATTTTGCACAGATTGACTAGGGCTCCTTATTCTACCCTTCTTAAGCAGGCAGCCAATTTCAAAACGGATGATGTTCAGAATATGTTTCGGCTCTCGGCAGAGCTTCCTGAGATGAGGGGTGTGAATGCTCAGATTGAGTCTGGAGACGCTACCAGTAAAGCTGTGCATACTGCAGGAAGTGTACATGTGCGCAGTGATGAGATTTCCGCTGTCATTCAAACACACAAGCATTGGGCAGATGCAGGTACTATAAGAGCGATTTCGCATGTGCAGTACTTAGAATCTCTTGTTGCAGTGGGGCAGAACCCGGTGCCCGTGTTCAATCATGATGAACTTCTTAGCAAACAAGTCAATGATGCTGTTGTCGGTCGGGTCAAGTTTTTTATTGACCGCGGTCGTCGTCCCTCTAGACGCGAAAAAGTTCATGAATCACGTGGGGCATTAAGGATATTGAGACAGTGGGGAAAACTGACCACACGTTTGGGGATAGTGTATCGTGTGTCCAAGCACCCAGTGACAAGACAGAAAGCTTACCAATATGTTGTACCTGAATCGCTCCGAATGGCAGTGTTGAAAGGCATTCACGATGATGCGGGCCATCAGGGTCAGCAGCGCTCATTGGGATTGGCCAGACAGAGGTTTTATTGGGATACAATGGAGAAAGATGTCAAGGATTACGTCCACAACTGTAAGAGATGCATTGTGAGTAAAGCTCCTGAGCCAGAGGCTAGGGCCCCATTAGTTTCCATTACCACTTCGTCACCACTCGAATTGGTCTGTATAGACTTTTGGTCAGCTGAAGACCACAACAATAAGTCTGTTGACGTTTTAGTAGTCACTGACCATTTCACGAAGTTGGCGTGTGCATATCCTTGTCCTAATCAATCTGCAAGGACAGTGCACGGGTTCTTTGGAATAATTTCTTTTGCGTATATGGTTTTCCTGTTAGCATTCACTCTGACCAGGTGCCAATTTTGAGAGTTTGTTGATTGCGGAGCTGTGTCAGTTGGCTGGTATTGACAAGACGCACACCACACCGTACCACCCAATGGGTAATGGCCAGGTGGAGAGAATGAACCGCACTCTTGGTAACATGATGCACCCCCCAGTCAGATGGCCGCAAATGTTAAACACCTTGACTTTTGCATATAATTGTACAGTTCATGAAACAACAGGGTTTTCGCCCTTCTTTCTCATGTACGGCGTACTCCGAGACTACCTGTTGACCTTATGTTTGAACCTGTACTTTTGAATGGAGAAACAGTTGACATTGACAAGTATGTGCAGTCACTCAAGCGAGACCTCTGCGAAGCTATGAAACTTGCACAGTCACATTCAGAAAAACAAACGTAGGCAAGCAGAAATGTATAACAGAAGGAGTAAGGGCCAACCAGTTGACATTGGTCAAAGAGTTTTATTGGCCAACAAAGGCGAAAGAGGTAAAAAGAAACTGGCAGATCGTTGGGAGAGTGCAGTTTATGTAGTGATCGACAAAAATTCCTTGCTGAACACGTACAAACTCAGAAGCCCTTCTGGTTGTTAAAACCGTTCATAGGAACCTGATTATGCCGGTTGACTTTCTGCCATTGCTTGATGCAGACGCTGTCGAGGAACAGTTATCCAGTTTGAGTGGTGATGAACCTGAGGACTCTAGTTTTGAGCAGCTTGCAGAAGAAAGAACTACTCAGTGGGTTGCTGACCTCTCTAGCAGCTCTGTAGCAAACAGAGATGAATTGGATGAGCAGAATGTGATGTGTGAGGATACTGCTCAGGCAAGTGATGGTGTAGTAGAAGTTGGGAGTTGGTCACATCTGCTACCAGTGAGTGTGATGTTACTCTTGCTGATGTTGACTTCCATGTGGACTGTGATAAAGGTGTTTGTGACCCTTCTGAATACAGAGATGGGAATCAGGATGATTCCGGGTGTCACTTTAAGTGAGGAGTGTAACACTGAGGTTAAGGCAGTTGAAGAAAGCCCAGTTGATGAGCCTTTTCCTACTGTACAACCATCTACCTCTGGAAAGACGGAGTTGTCAGTGAAAAGACCTGATCAGAGTGAGGGTTATCGTACTAGACATGGAAGACTTGTAAAGCCGTTAAATAGGCTCATTCAGACTATGTCTAGTCAATTTGTCAAGAATCTTTTTGGGTAGAACAAAATGATACCATGAGTTATTGGTAGATGGTTTCTCATTTTTGTATGACCTTTTGTTTGATGTTTTGTTTGTTGTTCTGTTGTTACTATGCCTTTTGATGCATTTTCTGCTTTATATTTTCTTAAAGAGGAATATGTAATTGTGTATAGTCTGATAAGACTGGTAAAGCCGTTAAATAGGCTCATTCAGACTATGTCTAGTCAATTTGTTAAGAATCTTTTTGGGTAAAACTAAATGATGCTATGAGTTATTGGTAGATGGTTACTCATTTTGTATGAGTTTTTGTTTGATGTTTTGGTTTGTTTGTTGTTCTGTGGTTACTATATCTATTGATCCATTTTCTGTTTTATATTTTCTTAAAGAGGAATAAGATGTAATGGGGTATAGTCTTAAGACTGGTAAAGCCGTTAAATAGGCTCATTCAGACTATGTATAACCTATTCATTGTGAATCTCATTGGAGAAAACGAAATGACTTGATACAGAGATCGTGTATGACTATTTTTTTTTCTTTTCACTCTTTCTTTTTTTTTTTTCTTTTTTCTTTTTTCAGGTGTTTTTCACTTTAAATTTCCTTAAAAAGGAATTTTACGTTTGTGTGTAGTCTATTAAGATAGACAATTATGCAATCTTGGATGTAATCTATTGATAAGATGTGTATATGGCATGTCTTCCTATGGTTGGGTAAAGGAGTAGCTAACCTTTGCCTTTCCTAGTCCTTCAGTGGACAGCAATATTGTTGGTAGACTTTCTTCAGTCTGTATGTTTGGGGGTTACACCTGACTGCTGAGTAATCTAACTGTAGAGTTGAATATTTGTGTACGATTTTTTTATTTTATTTTGTTTCTTTTTGATGGGTGAATTACTCTTTTGTGTGCTGTTCATGATGTTACGCAAAATCTAGTGAAATCAGTGGGGGTGAGTGTAACAAGGTTAAAATTGTTTTATTTCACAAGATTTTCCTGTTATATGCATTCAATACTATTCTACAATTGTTTAAAACAGTGTTTATAAAAATACATTAAAAAGGGTCTGTAAGGAGTGATGGTTTTCCCCCCCCCCCCCCTCCTTTTACAACAAAGTGGTTCAGCCCAGGCAGCCATACCTGCTGTATTGCTCTTTTAGTGGTCTTTTCCGTCTTTCTCCTGAACGAAAGAGGTATGCTGTGTTCCATGCTACAGATCAGCTGTTATAAGTTGAAAATAATGCACACACAGAAATACACAATGTTTAAGTTGTTTTTATTTATTTTGTTAGATAATCACAGATGTAAGATCATATATATTTAACATATATGTTTCATTGTTGTGGATTGGTATATTTGGGATTGTTATTTTTATTGGCAGTGTTACTGATGTGTGAGCTGAGGCTGCCGTGAAGGCCTGTCTATATAAAAATACATTCTCTATGCAGGTATGCACTGACGAACCATATGTTTGTGTTTTTAAGCTTATACTGTTGTGTTTAATGCTCTGCCCTGTATAAGTTTAAGTGTACGGAGTTACTGCGATTTCTCCGTTTCTGTCTTTTCTCTTTTGCTTTGTGTTGGTCTTTTCCGTCTTTCTCCTGAACGAAAGAGTGTTACTGATGTGTGAGCTGAGGCTGCCGTGAAGGCCTGTCTATATAAAAATACATTCTCTATGCAGACCCAATCCGGCGATCTCCTGTCTTTCTTCACTCATTCCAAACACAACGCAGACCACAGAAGCATACGGTTACACGTAGTGGTTCTTGAAGCACTGACTCCAGCTGCAGTCCACTCTTTGTGAATCTCCCCCACATTTTTGAATGGGTTTTGTTTCACAATCCTCTCCAGGGTGCGGTTATCCCTATTGCTTGTACACTTTTTTCTACCACATCTTTTCCTTCCCTTCACCTCTCTAATAATGAGCTTGGACACAGAGCTCTGTGAACAGCCAGCCTCTTTTGCAATGACCTTTTGTGTCTTGCCCTCCTTGTGCAAGGTGTCAATGGTCGTCTTTTGGACAACTGTCAAGTCAGCAGTCTTCCCCATGATTGTGTAGCCTACAGAACTAGACTGAGAGACCATTTAAAGGCCTTTGCAGGTGTTTTGAGTTAATTAGCTGATAAGAGTGTGGCACAAGGTGTCTTCAATATTGAACCTTTTCACAATATTCTAATTTTCTGAGATACTGAATTTGGGGATTTTCCTTAGTTGTCAGTTATAATCATCAAAATTAAAAGAAATAAACATTTGAAATATATCAGTCTGTGTGTAATGAATGAATATAATATACAAGTTTCACTTTTTGAATGGAATTAGTGAAATAAATCAACTTTTTGATGATATTCTAATTATATGACCAGCACCTGTATGTATGTATGTAAAGCTGCTTTGCAGAAATATATATGAATTGAATTAAACAATTCCTGATATTCAAAGTGTGGTCAAATTATTGAAAAGGTAAAGGCCATAATTATAAAACTTACTTCATGATTAGGATATATATATATATATATATATATATATATATATATATATATATATATATATATATTATTTTTGCAACTCAAAACATTTCCTGTAAACTTTTATCTATACTTTTTTTATACTCAAGTAGAACTGAAATACACTTCACTGTATTGTACATTTAAGGGTAGTTCACACAAAAATTAAATTTCTGTCATTAATTACACCCCCAAACTCATGTCGTCCCAAACCCGTAAGACCTTTGTTCATCTCAGAACACAAATTAAGATATTTTTGATGAAATACGAGGCTATCTGAACCACACACAGGCAGCAATGTCATTGCACCTTTTGAGGTTCAGAAAGGTATTAAAGACATCGTTAAAATAGTCCATGTGACTGCAGTGGTTCAACCTTAATGTTATAAAGCGACAAGAATACTTTTTGTGCGCAAAAGCAAAACAAAAATAACTTTAACAATTTGAACTGTTATATGCAGTTGATGTAGTGAAAACAGTTCAGTGCTTCCTTGTTTATGACTGAATGCCTGCTCAGTATTACATCCATTATTTTACTGTCTATTTACATTGTTTTGAGTAACAACAGTGATCTGCATGATCACATCTTTGTGTCTCTGACAGAGTTCAGCGCTAGAGACCATGGAGGACATTGAGAAGGTCTTCACTGAGCTCATCTGCTCTCTTGAGAAGAAACGCTCTGAGATTAAAGAGCAGATCAGAGCTCAGGAGAAGACTGAGATAGATCGAGCAGAGGAACTTCACAAACATCTGGATCAAGAGCTGACAGAACTCAGAAAAATACAAGCAGAGATTGAGAAACTTCTGATTACTGATGATCAAATCCAGTGTCTGAAGGTAATGCAAGTCTTTTATATTTTCTGGGAAGTGACGAGTCCTCATTGAAGTCAATGAAACTTATAGTTTCTATATTTAATGTTTCAGATTTTTAAATTGTATCTTTTACATAACAAGTAGTGTTGAATTTGTCTCATTTCAGAGCTGTCAGTCTGTGTGTGTTTTACCCACATTTGAAAAAGTTCCCATCACTCAACACACTCGTCTGTATTTTAAAGACATCTCAATCTCAGCATTCAGAGAGGTTTTGGAGGACGTCTATCATCAGCAAACAGCTAAAATATCACAAGAAGGTCTGAATATTTCGATATATTGTTTTGCCATTCATATTCTGTAGGATTAAACCAACAAATTAATCACACATTTGTTTTTTATTGTCTCTTCAGTGTCAAATGTCCATGTTGCCATGACCCAGAATGATTTTTTGCAGTGTAAGTTGAACTGTGGTTTCTTCAAGGAAAATCATTAATTGATAAGTATCAGTGGATATGATCTGTTACAATGTGACCATTTTGGAAGCAAAATTTACTTCAATATTTTGTTGCTTTGTTCATTCCTCCTCCTCAGATTTCTGTGAACTTCACTTGGATCTAAACACTGCACACAATAAACTAGAACTGTCTGAGGACAACAGGAAAATATCATTTACAGATAAAGACCAACAGTATACTTATCACCCAGATCGATTTGATAGATATATTTATATCTTGTGTCGAGAAAGTTTGTGTGATCGCTGTTACTGGGAAGTCGAGTGCAGTGGGGACAAGTGGGCTGTAGCAGTTTGTTACAAAGGAATTGGACGAAAAGGAAACAATGAGGACTATAAAATGGGCTCCAACAAAATATCATGGAAATTGTCCTGCTGTGAACAGAATATCTACTTCACACATGATAAAGCCCAAGTCTCAGTCCCTGCTGTCTGCTCCTCTAGGATAGGAGTGTATCTGGATCACAGAGCAGGAACTCTGTCCTTCTACAGCGTCTCTGACACAATGACTCTCCTTCACAGAGTCCAGACCACTTTCACTGAACCCTTATACCCCTGCTTTTTTGCTGGACAAGGTTCGTCTGTCAGGATCATAGAAGAGAGAATTTAAAATATAATTTTCATAATATAATACATTAAAACCTACATGACATTTATTTAAAAAAAACATTACACTTTACTTAAAGGCAAATATGTAAGATTTTTGTATTAAAATACCCAAAAACCAATAGAACAATGTTATATATTTTGTTGACTTGTGTGCTTACATTATCCCAGACATTTCCTAGAATGTTCAAATCCAGAGAAATAAGCAATTTTAATTAGGACACGGCCTGTGCATTGCCTATCAATACCTGCGTTACCCTCGATTTCGGTTTTTATTTGTAAAAACTGTAACGAATGTGTAGCGTTATAATAAATTTATGGATGAAATATGAATATAATAATTCATAAGGTTATGAATAAATTATGATTCATATATCGACCCAACGGGGAATTAAACATATATTGTGAATCAATTACAACGAATTATAATCAATTACATATATGATTAGTTCTGGTTTAATAATTATTAGAGAAACTGTTCGTTTGTCCAGCAAACTAAGTCCCTCACAGAATATTATAAACAGAGTTATTATCTGGCCATGAAAATAACTTGCTATTATACACATCAAAGCATAAAGCGATCGAAAACGTTAAGTGACTTGGTTTTCAGCTGAAAGAACAAACAGACAATCGAGCGTGAATAACGTTTTAATATATGCAAACTACGAAATCAGAGGTTATACATCTAAATATATATACA
>JAOTNS010000448.1:0-53243 GCA_028476615.1 Culter alburnus | reverse complement strand
AAAACACATCAAAATCACAGTCTCTCTGTTTGTTTGTGTTGAAGTTACATCAGCGTAAAGCGCTGCGCGCACGCGCTTCATTCGTGCCCGTGTAAACGTCACATTCACACTTTCAGTTTCACAAGCATCAAGGCGTTAGTGAGACGCGCGCGCAGTTCAGGTAAGTGTTCACTAACCGGCTAACTAACCTTTAAATATACACTATAATCTAAAAAAAAAAAGAATACTGAGAAGATAATATATAAAATAAATGCCTTGTTTTCTAAAATTTTCACTTTAGTCCAAAAAAACAAAAACAAAAAAAAAACAATATTTTAAGCTGTTATGTTAATGTGCCCCACCCTATGGGACACGGTTTCCCATTTCACAAACTGAAAATGAGGAGAGTGTTAGTGTATAGTCTATAGCAACTGGAATTCATTCTGAAAAGATACTGTGTGATCATTATGAAGGACGATTATTGCATTTAGAATGACTTTTGTGAAATGTTAGCTACTAAAATGAAAGAAAAATGTTTTTGCATATGTTATGTGTCCCTATTTCATCAGTAGGCAGTATTACTGTTTTTCAGAACATATAATGTCAGATTATTGTATCAGTATTATACCCGCTGTTTTCATCAGTGTGTTGAGATGATGCGGTGCTGCAGCTCCGCCCTCACTGAAAGCTCTCTCTCTCACACATGCGCACATTCATCATCTGCAGCTCGCTATCTGTTCACTCGATCATAGATACAGACGCTCAATCTACCGATGACTGCATATAGCTTCAGAACCTGTTATCTGTATGAATAACTTATGTCAACGCGGTTGTGTCACAGACACGTCAGGTTCCACCTCACTCCTTACCCACGCACTCAATCACCGGAATTCTAATCACCGCCACCTGAAGCTCATCATCACAGTCATCAGCCACACTACAAGAACCCCACACTCACACACACACATTGTCCGGTCTCGTTCGTTTATACAACTTGTTGTATGCTTACCTCAAGGACTTCCCAAGTGATACTTACCCGTCTCCATCGTTTCCTTCGTCTCCATTGTCTCCAGTTCTCCTCGTGTTCCTACCTGCCTGTGTGTGTGAATGTTACTGTCTGCCATCTCCAGCGTCTCCATCCACCATCACCTGCAGCACAAAAAAGGACAGTATTAACTTGCATTCTTCTCCAAAACAATCTTCAGTACCATCTTACTGTTGCTCTGCTGGTCATTCAATAAACACCAAAAATGCTATATCTCTGTTCCTGTGTCTCTGTTGTAACAGAAGACCGGACCATAACAGCTACCCACCAGCATGAGCAACCGGGACCCGTTTCAAGAGCTCGTGGACGCATTGTGCCGAGCACTCACTCCTCAACACCCAGCACCGTCACCAGCACCCACCGCCGCTGCTCTTCCGCACCCGCAGTCACCGCTGCTTCACCTGTTTACACGCCAGTCCATGGCCAAACCGGCGCCCTACTCAGGATCGGCGGAGGAATGCAGCGGATTCCTCCTTCAGTGTGAGTTGGTCCTGGAGATGCAGCTGCACTTCTATCCCACCGATACGGCGAACATAGCGTCATAATTTCCCAGTTGCAAGGTAAGGCCTTCAATGGGCGGATTCCCTCTGGACTCAAAAAGGCTCTGTCATACAATCTATTCTGCATTCGTGTCCCACTCAGAGAAGTCTTCGGAAAACCCCTAACTGATCTTCAACTGGTGAGAAATTGTACAATTTAAAACAAGGAAACTGTACTGTTAACGATTATGCCTTGCAGTTCAGAAAGCTCGCCGCGACCAGCGGATGATGAACAAGCTCTCATCACCACCTTTCGACAAGGTTTGGAGCCTAATGTGCGGTTGCATCTCGCTGCATACGAGGACTCCATGGACTCGAACAATTCATCCAATCGCCATCGCGTGGGTTCTCGGTATGCAGTCGTGTCTCCTAGAGCACCAGGGCCAGCCACTGACCTCCCCCTCCGTCGATCCGAGCCCGTCAGCCCTCCAGAACCAGCCCCCGAGTCAATGCAAGTGGATACTCCCGTTTGTCCCCAGCTGAAAGACAGAGAAGGCTGACCTGAATCTTTGTTTTATATTGTGGATCTCCTGGGCATGTCATTTCCACCTGCCCAACCCGTCCTCCTGGCCGTGGTGAGTGCTATCGTTCCTTCTATACAACAGATGAAACCACTCACTACTATAGTAAACCTTACTGCTGATAATGTTCTGTTCCAGTGGTGGCGCTCCTCGATTCAGGGTCAGCAGGAAACTTCATCTCCGGCGCCCTCTGTCGACACCTCGGGCTCAAGACCTCGCCTTCTCCGACTAACTACCAGGTCCACTCTATCACGGGTAAACCCCTGAGCCGCAAGATGATTCGGCGTGTCACGGGACCCCTTCAACTGCAAGTGGGTATCTTCCACACAGAGTACATCCATCTGCTGGTTCTGGAGGAATCCACCGCTGACGTGGTTCTAGGGCGTCATGGTTGGAACTCCACAATCCCACCATCTCCTGGCGCAGGGCGAAGTCCTGAAGTGGGGCGATAATGTTTCTCCAACTGCTTCCAGAACTTCCAGTTTCAAGATCTCCTTCCTCCAAGAATATCTCCATCAATGCCACTTCCATCGAAAGTCCTGTGGAAAAGCGCTCCGTCGATATTCCACCCGACTACGCCCCCTTCAGTGACGTCTTCTGCCCGCAACGTGCCTCCAAGCTTCCTCCACACCGGCCATGGGACTGTGCCATCGATCTGTTACCGGGTGAGCCAGTGCCTAGGGGACGTATATACCCCCTATCAGTACCGGAGGAGAAGGCCATGGAGGAATATATCAAAGAGGCCCTTAACCAAGGATACATCCGCCCGTCTACTTCCCCTGCTGCTTCAAGCTTCTTCTTCGTGGCCAAGAAGGACGGAGGCTTGCGGCCTTGCATCGATTATCGCTCCTTGAACAAGATCACAGTTAAATTCAGATATCCACTTCCCCTCATCCCAGTGGCCCTGGAACATCTCCGCGGTGCCACTGTGTTCACCAAGCTGGACCTCCGCAGCGCGTATAACCTCATCTGGATACGCAAGGGGGAAGAGTGGAAGACCGCCTTCGTCACGCCCACCGGCCACTATGAATACCTTGTAATGCCGTATGGCCTGGTCAACGCCCCCGTATTCCAGGATTTCATCCACGAGTGTGCTCCGGGAGTTTCTCCACAAGTTCGTGCTGGTATATATTGATGACATCCTCATCTACTCCCGGAGCTTGGCCGAACATCGCCACCACGTTGCGGAGGTCCTCAAGCGCTTACGGCAATTCCATCTCTTCCTGAAAGCAGAGAAGTGCTCTTTCCACCAACCCTCTGTCCATTTCCTCGGATATGTGATTGACCACAGTGGCATCCGGATGGACGAGGGGAAGGTCTCTGCAATCCAGAACTGGCCCACTCCAAGTACCATAAAAGAACTCCAACGCTTCCTTGGCTTCTCAAATTTCTACCGTCGTTTCATCAGAATTACAGCACCATAGTCAGTCCACTCACCAACCTACTCCGTAAGCAGCCCAAGTCTCTGTCCTAGTCCCAGCCTGCCACAGAAGCTTTTGAGACCCTCAAGAAGGCCTTCACCACCGCTCCCCTCCTCGTCCACCCTAACCCGGACCTGCCATTCGTCGTAGAGGTGGACGCCTCCACCACCGGAGTGGGAGCGGTCCTCACAGCAGCAGGGGAATCCAAGTAGGCTCCATCCATGCGTCTTCTTCTCCCGCAAGCTCAACCCGGCGGAGGTGAATTACGACATCGGGGACCGTGAACTCCTAGCGGTAAAGCTCGCCCTAGAAGAATGGAGGCATTGGTTGGAGGGAGCAAACCCTTTCCAAGTACTAACAGACCATAAAAATCTGAATATCTGAAAGCTGCCAAACGACCAACCCACGCCAAGCCAGATGGGCAATGTTCTTTTCAAGATTTAACTTCTCCATTTCATACCGCCCTGGTTCCAAGAACTCAAAGCCGATGCTCTTTCACGTCTCCACGCTCCCGAGGAAAAGAATGACGACCCCGAAACCATGAATGGTCAGAAGAGACTTTACCCTCCCCAATGCCTCCTCACGCACTCCGCCGGGTTGCCCCCAGGGCTTGCGTTACATCACCAGGACACAACGCACTCCACTACTGCACTCGTTCACTCATCACTTGGCACTGGTCACCGGGGGTCAATGAGACCCTCTCGCTGCTCAAACAGCGCTTCTGGTGGCCAAACATGGCCAGCGACGTCAGAAGGTGTGCAGGGCTGCAGGGAGTGCGCCATCTCCAAGAGCCCACGCCATCTTCAACCGGCAAGCTCAATCCTCTGCCCGTTCCTGAGAGACCCTGGTCACACCTGGGAGTGGACTTCGTCACGGATCTCCCCGAATCTGATGGTCACACCTGTTCTGGTTGTCGTAGACCGTTCTCCAAAGCCTGCCGTCTGATCCCCTGGAAGGTCTACCCACTGCCATGGCCACAGCGGAATTAATGTTCAATCATGTCTTCCGTCATTATGGAATCCCCGAAGACATAGTCTCTGACAGGGACCTCAATTTGTCTCTCGAGTCTGGAAGGCGTTCTTCTCCTCCTGGGTGTGACAGTCAGCCTATCGTCTGGACCATCCTCAGCGAACGGGCAGACGGAACGGAAGATCCAGGAGATCGGTCGCTTCCTGTACCTTCTGTCACGGCCACAGGACTCCTGGAACCAGTACCTGGGTTGGCGAGTACGCCCAGAACTCCCTCGTCAAGCCACAACTGGATTAACACCTTTCCAATGCGTACTCGGTTTCCAACCCCCCACTGTTCCCCTGGGACGGGGAACCCTCCAACGTGCCTGCAGTCGACTACTGGTTCGGAGAGAGCGAGAGGGTATGGGACTCAGCTCACCACCAGCTGCAGAGAGCCCTGCGCAGGCCTAAGATGACAGCCGACCTTCGGCGCCCCACGCTCCTACTTACCAACCGGGGCAGAAGGTCTGGCTGTCCACCAGAGAATCAGGATGCGCCTGCCCTGCAAGAAGCTGAGTCCCCGCTTCATTGGCCCATTCACCATCCTCGACAGATCAACCCCGTCACTACCGTTACAACTTCCTGCACAGTACAAAGAATTCATCCAACCTTCCATGTGTCACTCTTAAAACCTCACCACCCTTCTGTTCTTCCTTCCACAGAACCTGACGTGGCAGCCGTCGAGCCCCCCTTCCACTCATCCTGGACGATGGGACTGCTACGAGGTTCGAGAGATCCTGGACTCCCGGCGCCGTGGTGGTCTCTTAGAATATCTGGTGGATTGGGAAGGCTACGGCCCCGAAGAACGCTCATGGGTCCCCAAGAATGATATCCTTGATCCTACTCTGTTACAGACTTTCCACACCAACCACCCAGACAGACCTGGCCCACGACCTCGAGGACGACCACCACGACGTCGGGGTCCTCGGCCCTCAGGAGCGGGCCGTGGGAGGGGGGGTACTGTCACAGACACGTCAGGTTCCACCTCACTCCCTTACCCGCGCACTCAATCACCGGAATTCTAATCACCGCCACCTGAAGCTCATCATCACAGTCATCAGCCACACTACAAGAACCCCACACTCACACACACACATTGTCCGGTCTCGTTCGTTATACAACTTGTTGTATGCTTACCTCAAGGACTTCCCAAGTGATACTTACCCGTCTCCTTCGTCTCCATTGTCTCCAGTTCTCCTCGTGTTCCTACCTGCCTGTGTGTGTGAGTGTTCCTGTCTGCCATCTCCAGCGTCTCCATCCACCATCACCTGCAGCACAAAAAAGGACAGTATTAACTTGCATTCTTCTCCAAAAACCATCTTCAGTACCATCTACTTACCTGTTGCTCTGCTGGTCACTTCAATAAACACCAAAACTGCTTATATCTCTGCTTCCTGTGTCTCTGTTGTAACAGGTTGTGGTTCTTTAGAATCCTTCAACAGTGAAAAATAATAATATCAATCGTTTTACCTTAGAAATGGAATGAGCCGTTTAGATATGTATTATTGTTATTATGGGCCGTTTAGATAAACTGTACATGTAAATGATCTAACTGCATCATACAGGTCAATCTGAATGATTTATCTAAACACAGCATATGCCATATGTCTATTTATGCAAAAGTCCAATGCACATAACTCCTGTTATGTCAAATGCCTCAGATGTGTTTAAAACAATTTCAATGAACTCTATATGCCAGCAACAGATAACAATTATAATGTAACCTATCAAATCAGATTAGCCTACTATTTTTAAGATGGAGTTATTTTAGCCTTTATATTCAGATGATGTTTTAGTTCAAATGATTATGAATCATTATGCAGTCTAGTGACAAATGAAATTAACTGATTCTAGTGGAAACCTGCCATGAGAACAGCTTCAGTGCGCATTGACATTGATTGTACAAGTCTCTGGAACTGTTCCCTATTCCATCATTTGGTGATTTTTCCCTAAACCAAGTCAGCAAAATATGATAATGTGTTCATCAGATTGACTAGCTTGTGTTTGTGTTTTGCAGGAAGTCCAGGTTTCCATCAACCCAACAGTATGTCCATCAAATGATCCGACAGCTGCAGATAAGTGTGACCTTAATGAAAGAACTGTGATGCGTTTAGATTATTTCAATTATTTGTTGTCAGATAATTAAGTGCTGTTAAAGCTAAAGAAGAGGAATTTTGACAAACTGAGTAATAAATATTTAATATTTAAATATTTATTGAAATATAGTTTTTCTGTATCAAAATAAAATACTGTATTTTTGTATTTTAAAAATACTACAAAATACTTTTACAAGGGAGCATGAAATTTCTTTGCAAACCTTCCATCAATTGGCCTATTTGATCGATCCCTTCACCATTACACTGACTGACAAACAATGTTTGATAGCACCAGCTTTTTTCTGGCCAAGTCATGCAATAAATCTGACATATGCAACCTGTTAAAGGCACAAATATGTATAGTAGGATTTTTGGATTAAAATATCCAAAAACCACTAGAACAACATTATATATTTTGTGACTTGTTTACTTTTATGCCAAATGTTTCCAAGAATGTTTAAATCCAGAGAAATATGCAATTTTAACCAGGACATGGACCGTGACATCAATGACATCATACTTGTGTTACCCTCAATTTCTGGTTTTATTTTGTAGAAACCATGGAAACACCAAAGACACATTATATTCCTCATATGACTAATAAAACATATTATATGTTTTATTAGACAGATTAGGAACTGTTTGGATTCATTCATCGACTGAAAACTAATCATGCTATATAGCTTCTTGTGTAAATCATGTTTTCTTGATTTACTGTGAGTACCGTGTTTTACCATAACTAATATCGATCTAACTTACTGCAGTGTGCAACAAGTGCTTCATAGCAGCTGCCTAGCGAACACACAGAGTAGCATTATAACAACTTTCAACACACAAATGTATCTAATATGATAAACAGCGCTGCTTTACCCAACATACGCTAGACCAAAAAAAAGCGGAAGTGACAACGGCAGCATAATAAAAGTCCCGCTGACATGTGTCACGTTAGTCTCTCATCAATTTCTCCAGCGGTCTCGTTCAGCTCTAACATCACTCGCCCTGCTCTGCTTCATACTACAGTACCTTTAATAATCTCATCCATGAACATGATTTCTGCTCGAGTCCCGTCCCTATTCTTTTTCACTGGTTGTAGACGTGAAAACAACACATCTAATGATTCTACAAAATCAAGGACTGAATAAGTGACATCTAGCGGCTGGATTTAACAGTTTAAATATTAACATATCCCTGTGATCATTCAGATGAAGGTTAGTTTTAAAGTAACCAACAGTTTAATTTTTAACAGTTTGTGAATGGCTTATGATTGTATCCTAATTTAGTTACTTGGTGTTTGGTAATGAACGGCCTACTTTGCATCAGCAACACGGACTCAGTGACAAACAAGTCATTCATAAGAAGACAACTGATGGCACCTGTATTCATAGCAACTAGTTTATAACTAATTTATTGATTGTTAATGATAATATAGGGGGCTGCTGCTCGGTATAATAGTTTTCAAAAAATTATGTAAATCAAACTATTTAGCCTAGGCTACTAAAATGAACACCAAAACTTTACATCTGTTCTGAACAAGTCTGGGGAAACCACTGAGTAGGCACCAATCAGAGGCTGCATTTTTATGATGTCATCATGTAGACTTCTTACAAAGTATTTTACAGTATTTTAAAAATACACTAAAGTATTTTGATGCAAAATACAAAGCCATTTTCATCAACTCTATCAAATACAAATTACAAAATACTATTTTGTATTTGAAATACGTATTTGAAATACATGTATCATAAATACTGCCATCTCTGGGTGTCCTATTGCTAAAAGGCCACTGTCCTTCAGGGTTCAGCTCCAACCCTCATTAAACACACCTGATCCAAAGTCATCAAGGTCTTCAGACTCACCAGAAACTTCCAGACAAGTGGGTTGAAGCTAGTTGGAGCTAAACACTGCAGGATACTGGCCCTCCAGGAGCAGGATTGGACACCCATTTCCTATGGTGAATGTTTAAATGTCTTTACAGAGAATTGATTTGTGTGTTTTTCAGTGAGTGATCTGAGGATTGTTCTTCTGGGGAAGAGCGTGTTAGAAAACAGTGGAGTGGGAAACTTCCTGTTGGGACGAGCAGCGTTTGACGGTGAAGCTCCTCCAGATGTTGTAGAGAGAGTCGGAGGAAGACTGAAGGACAGACACGTGATGGTCATCAACAGTCCTCAGCTGCTCCAGACAAACATCTCAGATCATCAGATCACACAGACAGTGAGAGAGTGTGTGTCTCTGTCTGATCCAGGACCTCATGTGTTCGTACTCGTTCTGCAGTATAAAGATTTCAGAAGGACATAAGAAGAGTGAAATATGTGCTGGAAAACTTCAGTGAAGAAGCAATTAAACGCACTATAGTTTTCACAACTGATGAAGAGACACACAGAGATGAGGGAACACCTGTGAAAGTTAATGAATTAATTCAACAGTTAACTGCAGAGTGTGGAGGAGGGTCCGTGTACGTTTTGATAGTTTGTTTTCCAATTTGAAATGAAATACGCAGAAACGAGAAAACGGTCGTTTCCCGTTTTTTCGTTTGTTAAAAAAAACGGAAAAACGAGATTTTGACTCGAATTTCTTTTTTTGGGGTCACGGATAGAAAACAGAAACACGACTTCAAAACTCGTTTTCCACATGTGGGCGGTCATTAAACGCCCCTTTCAGCCGATTGGTCAATCAAATCTGAGCCAGTGACGTCATCTTCAGTTCATTCAACAAAATAACAGTCCTCTGCCGCTATATCAGTAGATGTCATAAATTGGCTTTTTCTTCTGTGCAACCTAACGCGTATTTCACAGAAATATGTTTGCACAGATAAAAGTAGTTTAAAAAAACTACAGTAAATTTAATTAAGTCTGTTTTTAAGCTGTCATTGTGTTTTTAAAATGTAAATTCCTCTACATCTGTTACCAAGCGCATGACATCCTTTGGGCTACTACCACCGATCAATAGGCTATAATGATAGACTATTCTCTATTATAAATCAGTGGCTACTGCACTCATTTTTTTTTTTTTTTTTTTTCTTATTTTAATGTTGTGTTTATATTTTATACATTTAAATTCAATCATTTAGCAGATGCATTCCTTGCAGTAAACTATGCAGTCATATTAGAAAATAGGCTATCCACTAGGTGGCAACACCTAATAACGGTATCACCATCGGGGGGCTTTTTAGTTTCCCTTAGCTTATAAATGGCCATGCTGATTTATCTCTTAAATTAAACACTTTTATGAACACAGTGAACATTATCATATGTCACAGTTTACTTGCTATCCTCACTTTTTCTGTCTTTCCTTCGCTTTTGAATGAATTAGCTATAAATGGCCCTGAACATTTTTGCTTTCAATTTCGATTTAACGGCTATTGGCGATTCTGCGTCAATTGCTTTAGTGGACAACAGCAAAACAAAAACTCCCGTATATTAAACATAGAAATTTTATTATCCTTGTAATTATTTTTATTATCTTTTATCATCTTTATAATTATTTTATTTCGTAAATATCCGTGACTTAAACAGCGGGGAAAATTTACTGTATGCAGTTCATGTTTTGAAAAACTTAAACTAAACGAAAATTATTGTTGCCTTGTCAATATAATTTCTGTTTTTCCCCCTGACTTTCAACTGATGCGATCATCGTTTCATTAACCGACAAGATTATATTAAATTAGAATTAAACGAAATTTGATAAATGTCTGTGAATCATAAAACAAAAACAAAAAAATCCAAGGGGGTTAGTTTTAGCCTACATGAACAAATAGCAGAAAAAACAACAGAACATCATCACCCACCTGCCGCGCTTCTGAACGAAAAAAAAAAAAGGAGGATTAAATTATATAAAAGGAATAAATAGCATATGTCTATGCGCTAAATTTATTTCACTTAAGTAATTAACATATTACCAAAATGAAAGGGGAAAAAATGCGACAATATGAGTGTCGGTTCATTTTTGAGAAGTTCACAGAAAGGAAACCGAGACTGCAGAAAATTTCTTTATTTTACGAGCAATGTTTTGTTTTTATTGTGAGTGTACAAAAACAATAGGCCTATTTAACCCTTCACAGATTCGAATGGTGTTACATTGACCATAAATGTCTAAGTATTTTAAGTTGTTTCCGCTTTTATAAGAAAATTCAAGTGAACGCGTCGGCCCCTCACGCGTTCACACAACATCAGTTTTAGTAACTTGACATCACAGTCTGTTAATTGTCAAAATAACATACATTCAACCAATATATAAAAAGTTATACTGCTCATTTAAGTAGTCTGTGTAGGCTACAATAAAAGCGTTTAGTAAATAATAAATATAGTTTAGCCTCCAAATCGTGAATATTGAAACATTTGGATTTGTCAAATTAGAGAGGTAGGCCTAGTTATAACGCCGGTTTCTGTTTCAGTTCAGCTTTAAACTAATTCGTTTTGGCTTAACATTTATATATTATTTTTGTCATAACTAAAATAGCTATGTAGCTGTAATTTGATCTTAATGACAGTCTGGTGCTGTCTGTGTGCTGATTAACATTTCTGAAATAAATAGATTCTGTGAAATACGCGTTAGGTTGCACAGAAGAAAGCCGATTTATGACATCTACTGATATAGCGGCAGAGGACTGTTATTTTGTAGAACGAACTGAAGACGACGTCACTGGCTCAGATTTGATTGACCAATCGGCTGAAAGGGGCGTGTAATTACCGCCCACATGTGGAAAACGAGTTTTGAAGTCGTGTTTCCGTTTTCTATCCGTGACCCGAAAAAACGAAAATCGAGTCAAAATCTCGTTTTTTCCGTTTTTTTAACAAACGAAAAAACGGGAAACGACCGTTTTCTCGTTTCTGCGTATTTCGTTTCAAATTGGAAAACAAACTATCAAAACGTACACGGACCGAGGAGGACATGTTCAGCATAAGACTGATGCAAATCATTGCAGCTCTGAGATTGTCAAAAGAATAAAGAAGATACTGAAAGAACCAGAAATAAACAATGAATATCTCAGGTGTGACATGCTGAAAACAGAACTAGAGTTCGGTTCATCAGTCAACAGAGAAGAAGGTGGATCTGTGGATTCTGATCTCAACGAGAAAAAGGAGAAACGAAGTGGTGAGATTCCCAGCATTGTTATGTCTTTATAATTGTGTTTGCCTTGAATATAGTGATCCCAAAAAGTATTAGACAACTTTTTAAAAACACATTATGGAGCAAAATATATATTATAAACAATTATAATGTTTATAATTATAAGCCGCACACACTTCTTGGGCTTTGCCAACGAGATTACACTGCAATAGTAATGCCCACATATCTCTGGGCCCGCTTGAAAGCCACAAATTACGAATCTACTTTGGTTTCGCAAAAAGGAGGTACAAGTTTAATATACTTACCTACCTTTTAACTCTAGTTCTTTTAATCGAAGTAGTTGAGTTTCGTGTTCCTGTTTTTTTTGGTTTTTTTCGCAAGATCTAATTCCTTTAAACAAACAGTAACCGCTGGATCTACAAGCTGAGGAGACTTTCTATCGCTTACGAATATACGCCATCAGAGGCGGCCTCTCCGTCAGTCACCACTTCAGGTCCTCCTACAGCACGTTCAGGCAAAATACCCATCTCGACTAACTTACCATACAGCTCGTCTTTAATGATATGTTTCCTTTGCTCTTTAGAAACCAATACGTTGAGAAACTCCGCTATTACAATCAAATCTTTCTTTCTGCAGTAATCAAATTCTTTCAATGCAGGTGAAAGAGTGAACTTAATTAAGTCGAATTCCATATTACACTGCGTTCCAAATTATTATGCAAGTAACATATCAGTAAGATTTCAGTACAATAAACATTCAGATTTTAGTTTTTCTAAGAAAATGTTGTTGTTTGTTTATTTATCCATGTCTTTTTAGATAACTGGTATCAATCTCAGACCAAATAATTTGCCAGATCTGTGGAAACACTACTTAGAGGTTGTTCCACATTATTAAGCAAGTCAAATCACTCTGTTTTTCGCTGAGGAGACAACTGGTGTCCGCACTACAGCAAGGGCACAGGAACTGTGGTGATGGGATGTATGTCTCTGTTCCCTCCTTCAGGGAACGAGGGCTACGTACGTTACCGAGATGTTCCCTTTCAGTAGGTCACATTCAACGTATGTCAGTCGTGACGACAAATTGGGATCCCAATAAAACGCCACAGTTACAGACCCCTTTCAGCGCCTAGCGCAAGCTCTAGCCACCCGGCGCACCAGTGGGGCGGAGAAGGGGGCGAGCGAACCCATAGCAGGGGAGGAATTTACGTGGAGATACGCATATGGACTGGCCGTGGGCAGTACGCATATAGCCGAATAGGCTGAGTTGAGACACGGGGGCATCCAGGAACCGATATTTATCGGTCTCCCTCATGTCAGCCAGGCGCCTGACCAACAGAATGCGCTGTCACTTTAGTCACCCAGATGACGAGGTCCGTGGCGGCACGCAGCTACTCCAGCAGCTGTTGGTCAAGACCCCCCTGGGCATGTCCATAAGCACTTTTTGCTTGATAAACTTGCAAAAGGCCATGGCATGCAGGGCGGAGGCAGCCTGTCCGCAGGCTCTGTAAGCTTTCTCAGTCAATCCTGATGAGAATTTACAGGCCTGTGATAGGAGACGCGGCGTCAGCCGGTGGCCGCTGGACACAGCTGCATCGCAACGGACCGCTCGACTGGGGGAATAAGTGTGTATCCCCAAGCCTCTCAGCCATCCAGGGTGGTGAAGGAGGAGGATGGGCCAGGACTGGTACGAATGCTATATGGCGTTCTCCAAGACTTGGTCACCTCCTCATGCACCTCCGGGAAGAACGGCGTAGGGGCGGGGTGCTGGGCACCAGCACATGCCGCCCTGAGGTACCAGTCATCAAGTCGAGAAGGACCGGGACACGGTGGAGGGATCCAGATGAGTCCGACCTTCTCGGCAGCCCAGGAAAGCATAGCAATTAACTCGGGATCAGCCTCGGGCAATGCTACTGTCCCAGAGGGAGGCAACACAGGCGAGTCTTCATCTCCCGAGGACTCTTGCTCACCTTCCGATGCCACGATCAACATTTGATCATCTGCAGGTGCACCGAAGGAAACGGATGGTCGCTCCGTAGAGGGACCACCATGATCCAAAGGCAGCACCACAGGCTACAGTGCTGTAGAGGGGGCAGGGGCCCGTGGAGCGGTGCTCGGCAGGGGAGCCCTGACCGTAATCCTCAAATGACCCTGCCTACACACTGATGTGCAGTCACTCCGGCCGGGGCCAGAGAAAATGGCAGCACGGGGCATAGGGGAGGGGACCCCCGCTCCCTGAGAACCAAGGAATGAGAGTCTTGTAAGGCTTGATTTTCCTGCTAAACAAAAACTGAGATAAAGCGTCCTGCAATAAAGTAATAAAACTTTAATCTGGAAAGAAGATCTCAAAGAAGTAGCAATGGGCAACGCCTTGCCCCCACTCCAAAAGGACAACGCCTCCCCCAACCCAGAGTGTGATTGCATCTGCTTCCTATTTACACCATCTGATGGAGGTGGTGCACATTATGCAAATAATGCATGCCGATTCCATTGGCTTGTTTTAGTTTACTCAAAGCTGACAGGGCTCTCTAGCGATATTCCAATTTGTCGGTCACTACTGACGTACATTGAACATGACTGACTGAAAGGGAAACTGGTACATTTTATATCCGTAAATCAACTCCGATGAACTGTAATAAAGTGATCTCACCTGGTATCACCGTATCCCGTATCACTCTGGAGACTGTAAGCTAAATCACGAACAGTTTGTACTTGTGTATCCTTGAGAAGCACATTTTTAGCACAGTCTCTGATTTGTATTGTACAGCAGCTCATGTTCAGTGAGTAAATGGTGTGAGCTATGTGGATTAATCCATCCAGCTACAGAACACCTAAAACACTTGGGAGACATTCTCGTCAGTGCAGCAATGGCGGACTCGCTGTGAACCGGCTCAGGACGGTTCTATGTTCAAACGTCAGTGTCTGTCAACATTCATGGGTGGGGCCTGTGGCTTTTGTGACGTCACACTGCCAGGGATCTGGAAACGGCTTGTTCTGAGACACTGCTTATAATCTATGGAGATTAAAAAAAGAAGTGGGTGGACTTTTATCACTATAGGGTGGTTGTGTTTCTTGCCAAACACCACACAAAAGTGAATTTTGCATAATAAAATTTTTTACAAACTTTACAAAAGTGAATTTTGCATAATAAAAACTTTTACAATGTTTTTTCTTTAGATGATCTGAGGATTGTGCTGCTGGGACAAACTAGAGCTGGGAAAAGAGCAGCTGGAAACACAATCATAGGAAGAGATGCGTTTACAGCAGAAACATCTCATGAGTCAGTAATTAAAGAGAGTCAGAGAGAAACATCTGAAATCAACGGCCGACACTTTACTGTGATCGACACTCCAGGACTGTTTGATACTGAACTGAGTAATGAGGAGATCCAGAGAGAAATCAGACACTGCATCTCCATGATTCTGCCTGGACCACATGTGTTCATCATTGTGCTCAATTTAGGACAACGATTCACTCAAGAAGAAGCAACATCAGTGAAGATCATCCAAGAGAGTTTGGAGAGAATCTTTAATGTTCACCATGGTGCTCTTCACAGAGGAGATGATCTGAAGAACAAAACTATGAACAGATAGTGGGAAAACCTGGATCTCCTTTGATGAAGCTGATTGAAGCGTGTGGAAACAGATTCCATGTGTTCAATAATAATCAGACTGAAGACCGAACACAGGTGTCTGATCTACTGGAGAAGATAGACAACATGGTGAGAGCGAACGGAGGGAGTTTCTACTCATGTAAGATGTTCAAAGAGGAGAGAGAAAGACAAGAACAACAGATGAAGATCCTGATGGAGGAAAAACTGAACAGAGAAAGAGAAGAACTGATGAAGAAACATGAAGAAGAGAAAGAGAGTATGAAGATGATGATGGAGGAAGAACGACAGAATCAAGACAAAGAGAGAAAGAGAAGAGAAGAGGAACTGAAAAGAGAAATAAGAGAACAAGAGAAACATCAGAGAGATACGAGACGAGATGAGACGAGAACGAGAGACATTCAAACATGAAATAGAGGAAATGAGACAAGAAAAAGAGAATTTGAAGAAAGAAAAAGAAAAACTTCAGATCAAATATGACACTGAAACAGACAGACTGATGAACAGAATAGAGAATGAGAGGAAGAAACATGAAGAAGAGTTTAATGAGAGAGAAGAACGATACAAAACACTAATGAAAGAGAAAGAAGATCTTCAATCCAAACATGAAGAAGAAGAAAACAAGATGAAGATCCTGATGGAGAAACTGAACAGAGAAAGAGAAGAACTGATGAAGAAACATGAAGAAGAGAAAGAAAGTATGAAGATGATGATGGAGGAAGAACGACAGAATCATGAGAAAGAGAGAAAGAGAAGAGAAGAGGAACTGAAAAGAGAAATAAGAGAACAAGAGAACATCAGAGAGAGATACGAGACGAGATGAGACGAGAACGAGAGACATTCAAACATGAAATAGAGGAAATGAGACAAGAAAAAGAGAATTTGAAGAAAGAAAAAGAAAAACTGCAGATCAAATATGACACTGAAACAGACAGACTGATGAACAGAATAGAGAATGAGAGGAAGAAACATGAAGAAGAGTTTAATGAGAGAGAAGAACGATACAAAACACTAATGAAAGAGAAAGAAGATCTTCAATCCAAACATGAAGAAGAAGAAAACAAGATGAAGATCCTGATGGAGAAACTGAACAGAGAAAGAGAAGAACTGATGAAGAAACATGAAGAAGAGAAAGAGAATTGAAGATCCTGATGGAGAAACTGAACAGAGAAAGAGAAGAACTGATGAAGAAACATGAAGAAGAGAAAGAGAGAATGAAGACAAGATGGAATGAAACAGAAGAAGAAGAAACATGAAGAGATAAAGAGAGAATGAAGATGATGATGAACATGAAGAAGAGAAAGAAAGAATGAGATGATGATGGAAGAAACTGAACAGAGAAAGAGAAAAAACTGATAAGAAAATGAAAGAAGAGAAAGAGAGAATGAAGATGATGATGGAGGAGAAACTGAACAGAGAAAGAGAAGAACTGATGAAGAAACATGAAGAAGAGAAAGAGAGAATGAGATCCTGATGGAGAAAACAGAGAAAGAGAAGAATGATGAAGAAACTGAAGATGATGATGGAGAAACTGAACAGAGAAAGAGAAGAACTGATGAAGATGAAGAAGAAAGAGGTATGAAGATCCTGATGGAGGAGAAACTGAACAGAGAAAGAGAAGAACTGATGAAGAAACATGAAGAAGAGAGGTTTAACACATCTTTAATATGAAACAATGATTACAATTACATTACATTCTTAATTATATAAATAATATAGTAAAAAATTGCATTCCTCCCACACTTAATTCCTTATTTACCAAATATTAAAAATTAACCACAAGTTGCTCCTCATATATCTTACACAACATGTCTCCTATACACCATTTTTCCCTAAAAGTTATCAAATCTCCCACCAATTCATAGTAAGCAAATTCAATCTTTAATCTGCTTGCAATTAAGCCTTTCATCATCCCTTCAGGGTTCACTGCACCTACACCCAATAATTTATTTTTTCTCGTTTTCCAAATTGACAATTTCGCAGTACCCAAAACATAATTTAAAAGACACGTTATCAACTTTTTGAGACTTTGTATTTTACACCTCCAATAAAACCACATTCAGAGAAATCTTCACCTAACCCTCTGAACCATTCTATTAACAGTGTAAATAGCCCTTCTAAACGTTTGCAATGCAGAAAAAGATGTTCAATAGTTTCTTCTTCACCACAGAAATTACATTCTCCCCTTACTGCTGGATTAAGGCGAGACACGTATCTGTTTGTAGCTATTGCACAATTAATTATTCGCCACTGCAGATCTCCAGATCGCTTTCTATTGGATATTTGTACAGGATCCTCCACTGATCTCGCAAGGAAAACACATCCCGAACCACTCAGTCCACCTCAATGGTTGCCGCTCTTTTAGTGCCTCTTTATGAACAGTTTTCACACATACTTTGTATATCACTTTCTTCGGTATTTCTTTAAGTGTCCATATCTCATGATTCTCAGGTACGTCTAAAAAAGATTCATTTTGCAAGTCTTCAGATTCATCAACAGGAAAGATTGACAGTTTTTGGTGAATAACGTCAATCTGTTCATTCAAAGAACTCTGAATCACTTGTCTGTAATGTCCTGGTAATGAAGTTTGAACTTCTTCTAAAAAAACTTGTTGCCAACCGTTTAAACGTAATCCAGTTAATTCCATCACCTCTTCCAGAGACTTCCAACTATCATGATTCATCAGGTCCCGTAATTTTGTGCACTTGTTCCTCAACATATTAGTTTGGATACTTTTTGAAGATATCAGCACACCTTGAATCACTGGATTGTAGAGAATTGGCTCTTCCATAACCCAGTATTTGGAAACCTCAAGTTCTCTTGTACAACTGAATGTCTTTTTCCATGCTTGTAACATGGCATAATAAAATGGAGTACTCTCTGTTAAATCCACTTCTTGAAGTTTTATCCAGAAGAGCTGTACATCATAATTCAAACCACCGATTCTCCTCAAGATCGCACCTGCAGTCTGGTTCCACATCAAGTCTGTTCGATATATAATTCTTTGCGCAGTTTGGAGACGAAAAGCTTGAATCTTACTCCTTATGTCCATCAGACCATGCCCTCCCTCACAAGGAGGTAAAAACAGTTGTGCAGCTCTGACCCAGTGCTTACCGTTCCAAAAAAAGTCTATCAGTCTTCTTTGTATATTGGCAATTAGGCATTCTGGTGGCTCAATTACCATTAACCTGTGCCACAAGGTAGAGGCAGCGAGATTATTTGCAACCAAAACTCTCCCTTTATAAGATAATTGTGGCAATAGCCAATTCCACCGAGACAATCGTGCCTCAACCTTTTCCAGCAGTCCTTCCCAATTTTTTCCTTGAAACTTAGAGGTTCCTAAAAAGACTCCTAAAACTTTGAGACCACTCTCCCATGTTAAATCTCCTGGTAACACTGGTAACCCTTCACGTACCCATTCACCTACTGCAAAACCTACACTTTTATTCCAATTGACTTTGGCAGTAGATGCATTCGCATACATTTCCAAACAATTTTTTAGGCCATTTATATCCTCTTGTCCATTTAAAAACACTGTTACATCATCTGCATATGCAGACAGTACAATTTTATTGCATCTAACTTGATTTGGTATTGTATAGCCTATAAGGCTTTCCCTTATTCTTTTCAATAATGGCTCAATAGCAATAACATATAGCTGACCAGAAAGTGGGCAACCTTGTCTGATTCCTCTCTTACAGGAATTGGAGCACTCAACCCTCCTCCCACCTTCACCAAAACAGAGACATTGCAATATAACAATTTCACCCAAGAAATAAAATTTTCTCCAAATCCAAAAGCTAAAAGACTCTTAAAAAGATATTCATGATCAACCCTGTCAAAGGCTTTTTCTTGATCTATAGATAGCAACCCAAGATTGACATTTTCTTTATACTTAAATCAATGATATCTCTTAACAAAAAAAGGTTGTCCATTATAGACCTTTCAGGAACACAGTATGTTTGATCACTATGTATAATTGTATCTAGATATCTTTTCAGTCTATTTGCTACACACTTTGCCAATATTTTATAATCAGTACATAGGAGAGAAACAGGTCTCCAATTCTTTAAAAGTCCCAAATCTCCTTTTTTGGGTAACAGCGATAGGACGGCTCTTCGACAGCTACCTGGCAGAATGCCGATTTCAAAGCACTCTTTTGCCACTTCAAGGAAGTCCTCTCCTATAATGTTCCAAAAATGACGATAAAACTCTGTAGTGAGCCCGTCAATTCCAGGTGAACGTCCCAGTGAAAGCTTTTTGACTGCATTTGTGAGTTCTTCAGACTAATATCACAGTCCATAGTCTTTCTCTGCTCATTTTGCAACTGTGGCAAATCCTTAAACAATTCATTAGCACTCTTATCATCACAGTATTCTGATTTAAAAAGCCCAGAATAAAAATCCACTGCAATACTCCTCATTTCCTTTGGGTTGTTCGTTATTGTTCCATCTGAACGCTTCAAATGAAGCATAAGATTTTGTTTTACAACATTTCTCTCCAAATTAAAGAAAAAAGCTGTAGGAGCATCCATTTCTTTAACTGAACAATATCGTGACCTTATCAAAGTACTTTTAGTTTGTTCTTGCAATAAATATTTCAGTTCCAACTTTTTTTTTCTAATACCAGTACTTTGCATACACCGCTTTCATTTATTAACTTTTTCTCCATTTCTTCTATTTCACTTTCCAGTTTCTGAAAAGCATTTTTAATTCTGGATTTCATTTGAAACTCATAATTTTGACAAAAAGTTTATGTGTGTTTTTCCAATCTCCCACCATTGACTCTTGTTTTCAAAATTATCTTTTTGTAACTTCCACTCCTTCCATAAAGAGACAAATCTCTCACAAAAAAGTGTATCATACAATAGTTTTTTGTTAAAATGCCAGTAATAATGAGCTCTAGAAGTTATTTTTTTATTTACATCAATTGTCACCATATGATGATCAGAAAACCCACTAGGAGTAATAGCAGCTTCAATCACTCTATTATTAAAACATTTACTTAAATAAATCCTGTCCAGTCTGGCTCCTTTAACTTCGTTATCACCCATTTTAATCCATGTATACTGTTTATCTGATTATTTCTATTCCTCCATACATCATTCAATTCACACTCTTTGACCAGATCAGACAGTACCAGACCTGACTGAAAATGAGGCTCTTCTCCAGTTCTATCCAACTTAAAATTTTCAGTACAGTTCCAATCTCCAGCCATCACTATACACAAATCTTTATCACACTGTAATAAATACCTCTTAATCTTTAAAAATAGTTCAACACGTTCTAAACCAGTATTAGGAGCATATACATTTATAAATAGAAATTTATACCTTCAATTTCTGCATTAACACATAAAATCCTTCCATTTTCTACTTCCTCTACCCCTTTAATATCAACAGTCAACTTTTTAGAAAAAAGAATAGCAACTCCTGCACTTAAATTTGAACCATGACTAAGGGCATATTTTCCTTCCCACCATAATCCCCATTCTATTTCATTTAATTTATCAGAATGAGTTTCTTGTAACATCACAATGTCAATATTTCTAATTTTCATATATTCTGCCAATACTGCTCTTCTAGTCTGATCTCTTGCTCCATTTATATTAGAGAGCCTATTCTTATGAGCCCCATATCAACGAAAGAAGAAAGGATAGTAAAGATCAAATAGAAACAGTAAAGAACAGACACCAAGTGCAACTGAGACATTTTTCTTAATTATTTAAAAGACGTAACTTTACGTTTTCGCACTTTTGTAAGCATCTTTTTTAGTCTAAATCTTTTTTTCTCATTTAGAACATCCAATCCAACACTACGTTGTAGCTTCATCACGGATTTCACAAATTTTTCAACATCAGGGAA
Source organism: Culter alburnus (assembly GCA_028476615.1). NCBI lineage: Eukaryota > Metazoa > Chordata > Actinopteri > Cypriniformes > Xenocyprididae > Culter > Culter alburnus. The sequence goes on along the minus strand of JAOTNS010000448.1, from coordinate 32,096 downwards.
AAAATCCTCTATGTCTACAGCTTTACCAAATGTTTCATCCAAAAAATCATTTATCTCCTGAAGAGAATAATATTGTCCGTCCTCAACCTGTGATCCAATATCAGAAATACCTGACATTTGGGAGAGTGTATCCTCATCTCTCAACTCTTCCCTATTATCGTCTTCTGGTATCTCAGCTGTCTGTGTTTTTGGATTTTGTAACATCTCATGACTCAACATTACAATTTCACTCATACTTTCAGCCTCAGCACTCAAACTCTTTCCTTCCACAGTTCTATCTACCTCTACAGACCGACTTTGTTCCTCTACTACTTTTTCTTGGTCCTCTAAATCTCCATCCACATTCTCATTTAGCTGCACCATGCCCTCTTCTGATGAACTCAAACTTTTTACCACTTCAACTTCTTCAGTAGCTCTTTCCTTAATCTGTTCATTCTCATCACGCACTATACGTTCAACTGCATCAACCCCACTCGTGCTTGCTTGGGCCTTATGAGGACAACCAACCTGCTTATGGCCAATATCGCCACATTCAAAACATTTCATCACGCCAGCAGTAGCATAGACCATAAAGGACTTACCGTCATTCCAAACACGAAACGATATGTCCAGCGTCGATTCCTTCAGAAACATAAAAACTTGCCTCCTGAACGACATTACATGCTTTAAGGCTGCATTCTTACAGCCTAACGATACAGTTTTGATTGGACTAGCAATCTTACCGTACCGGACGAGTTCCCGTTCAATAACATCATCGGAAATAAAAGGCGGTACATTTGAAATAGTAACTTTAGTTGTTAGCGTGGCCAACGGAAAAACTGAACAAAAGGTTCCGTTTATCACGATTCCGCTATCAATTAGTCGAGCAACTAACTGTTCTTCTCTAAGAAAAACAACTATTGCTTTATTCATCCTTGATGCGGATGCTATATTTTCACAACCGACCTGTTCGCCTACCGCTAACAGCACGCTCTCCACCGTGACTCCCTGCTCCGGCACGCACCTGACTCCATGGCGAAGTGAAACAGATGGCGCACGCTCACCTGGGAGCGACGCCATCCTCACACTCGCCGTCTAGTTCCAAATCCCAACGAAAAAAAATTAATCCTTAAAAATAAAAAAAAATAATTCACAATTAAATAACCAAGAAAAATAAAGAGGAAAGGAAAAAAAGAAAAAAAGAAAAAAATATATAAGTGGACAGTCTAAGACGCTCGTTCTTCCCCACCACACCCTCCACCACTCTCCTACATCTCGCGAGAAGAGAAGAGAAGAAGAGTTTAATGAGAGCAAAGAGCGATATAAAAGAGAAATTAAAGAGAAAGAAGAGAGAGTGGAAAAGATGCGTGAAGAGATGAAGAGAGAACGAGAGCAATGGGAGAAAGAGGAACTAGAGGAAAAGACGAGAAGAGAAGAAGATGAGAAAAGAAGAGAGAAAGAAAAACAGATTAGTGATGAACAGATTCAGAGACTCGAGAGTGAAATGGAGGGAATAATCAGAGAGAAGAGAGAACAGAAAGAGAGAGACGAGAACAACTAGAGGATCTAGAGAAGAGACTGACAGAAGAAAGAAACATGAGAGAAGATCCACAAAAGACTTCTGAAGAAACACTGAAACTCCTTGAAGAACAGCATGAAGAAGAACTGAAGAGAAGACGAGTGGAGTGGAGAGAGGAATATGAACGAGAGAAAGAAAAGATGATGAGGAAGTTCTGCTCTGAAACTGATCAGGTGAGTGTTCAGAGAAACATGAGAGAACTGATTGAACACGTCAGTATTTTTACCCAAAAAGATGTTAAGCCAGTTCTTTATATCTTCTGCTGTAGGAAATACCAGTTCACATTTCTAAACATTCATTTTGACATTAACTGTAATGATCCAGAGGGATTTTTGTAAGCACAAGCAGTCTGAGAACAGCCGGTGCTCCACACGGAGATCTGATCTCACCATCATCGAGTCCGTCTGTGATTATATGAAGAAACAGATGAAACTGAGAAAGACTAAACACATAAGAACTCCACAATGTCTCCAGGATGCTTGAAGAAACCTTCCTGCAAAGCTACCTGAAAAACTATGTGCAAGTGTAATGAGGACATAAGCTGTTTTAAACGTGGAGGGTGATCACACCAAATATTGAGTTAATAGAAGTTAATCAATAAAATCTATTTATGACAGTGATTTTGAAAGCATCCTCACTTTACAGCATTTTTACACAAGTGCCCAGAACTTTTCACAGTACTGTAGCTTTGCAGGAAGGTTTCTTCACGGTTCTTCTGGATTTAGTCTGTATCAGTTTCATCTGTTTCTTCATGTACAGATGGATTTGATGATGGAGAGATCAGATCATACCGACTGTTGTCAGACTCCTTCAAAAATCAAAAATCTCACTGGATTTTAACAGTTCATGGCAAAATGAATATTTGTAAATGTCAACTGATATTTTTCTACTGACAAACTGCAGCAAAAGATAGAAATAACGTGGTGAAAATACTAACATGTCTAAGACTTTTACACAGTTCTGTACGTTTATCCATTGTAACACTTTTAACTCCTCAGCAGCTCTAGCTCACATTTTTGCTTATTTGTTCATAGTTATCTGAATAAATATTTTCAATTATTTTACACTTTAAAGAGCTTGTAAACAATGTAACACGATGTGTCTGTTTTTCTTTCATTTAGTTTAAAGTCACATTAGGGAGTCAGTAATATTCTGATGAACTGAAATAACTGTTGCAATGCAGACACTCTAGTGAAAATAAACACTCAAATGTGTCTGAAATACATTTATTGTGCTAACTATTCTAAAAAATACATTTACATATTTATGTACTTACTATAATTACGCTGCAATTGTACTTTTAGTATAATAAATTAGTACACTTAAAGTCTGCTAAAATGCAACAAGTCATTTTTAAGGCACTTTAGTTAACCAGAAATAGTGTGAGGTCAGTTAACTTTTGTTTACTTACTGTGTGTAAATTTGTAAATTCTGTGCTGAAGTTTAACTATTGCAGATGTACTTAGGTACACTTTAAATAGCTATCATTAAAGACTGATTATACAGAGATCATACTATCCTTAATAATAGTGATATTAAAATGCATATTAGGCTTAATATTAATAAATGTGCATTTTATTCAAAATAAAGTTTACCTATAATACATATCAGTAAGTATTTAATGGATTTGTCATTTAGGTTTTTACGCTAGGGTAGTACAAAATAAAAGACTGATTATCTTTATAGATTTGTTGTTGACTTTTCCCATTATTAATATTCATGAAAAAATTATTTTAAAATAAATGGATTAAATTGTTGGTTTTAGTTTACTGTTGTGTTGTCTTTTAAACAGGGAGAAAACAAAGTCATCATCACTGCAGAAGTCAGAGCAGAAAGAACAGAGTATCTATTTCACAGACTTCATCTTGATGGCAGGTGCCACAACAAACTGAGAGCTGCAGATGTTCTTCAGATATCTGCACTTTCATTACAGTCTCATGAATCTTGTGCTGAAGAAGAGCTGATTCACACTTTCATACAGAAACTACTGATGATGCAGAGCAAGATACATTCATGTTAGTGATACTAATGAACATAATCAAACATATCAAAGAGACAGTGACTCGTTTGAAGATATGAGTGATATAATTGATGAAATGTCTTTGTCTAATAAAACAACCAGTCAGTCTGAGCGAATCCACCCAATGGATGTCCAGATGGCCGTGTTTCATCGTGCTGATGGTTTCCTGAAGCAGCTGATGGTCACTAAACTGTCCCAGTGTCAGTACGCTCTGCCTCTGCTTGTTCCTGATCCATTCACACAACAGATTGAGTTTCCTCTCTGGACATTCAGACAAATCCACAAGAGCTGGAAGATCAGAAACACCAACAATGAGATCATCAGTCAAACCCAGCCGATCTACAAGGCAGAAACTCCAATGGTGTTTTTCTTCAGGTTTGGCTCTGTGTCTTCATCCAAGTCTCGGCTGATGAACAGTGTGATCAATGAGAAACACAACACGTTCTTCCACAGGAACTGCCCAGGCAGCAGCAGAACCAGAGTCCTGATGGATGGAGTGTGGAGATCGCCTGGTTCTGCCCCTCTGGATCATATGATGATAAATTCACTGAGTGTGTTTCGTTCTGTAATCTACACGGTGATGCAGGAGACCATGAGAAACATCTGCAGATCCTCACTGAAATGAGCTCAGTCAATGTTGTTCTTCTAACACGACTGGACAGAAATGATAGAAACATGATAAAACTTCAAGAACTCTACAAGCACTCAAAGCCACTTATTTGTCTTTTTACTGGATCAATCTACTGTAACTCAGACACGAAGAGGAAAATACAAGATTGGTTTGAAAGACAGAAATCAGTCAGATGTATCTGAAGATCTCAGAAAGAGTATAAAATGATTGTCTCTCAGATCATTTCTCGACCCTTTCAGACTTGAAGATGTGTCCAAACACTCAGACATCAGAGTAGATGAGGAAGATGATGAAGACTGCAGGGAGGGAAGAGCAGCACAGCAGATGATGAGTTTACTGGAGAAGAACATCTGAGAGAAATCAAAGAATCATTTCTGCCTCATCAGGGGAAACTGTGGCATCAGTGGAGTCAGAAGAACAGAGAACTACATCAACCTCAAGGATATGAGATAGAAAGGGAAACAAGTGGACTACAAACAGTGATGAGGAAAATCCGTGAACAACAGCATAAATCTGACATCAGTGAGTTTGTAAAGCTCTTTCATTATCAACTGTTCTCACATACTGAACATAAAAAAATGTTTTTCCTCGAATGGCTCAGAATCCTTCTGGATGAATATACATCAGCTGATCTTTCTGCTCTACATCACAAGTATGATGAAAAGTGGTCAACAGTCTTAAAACTGAAAGAGAATTATGATAAATCTGTTCATCTCAGAGCTGAACAAACTGAACTTGAGCGAATATCTGACGATATTTAAGCTGCATTCTTTGGTCTGGAGCACATCCTGAGGGAGATCGGTCAGATCTATGAATCATGTTCATCTGTTAATGAGAACAAGAAAGACCTGCAGGTTCACTTCTCTTCTCTCCCGGGTCTTGCAGCAGAGATGATGATCTCTGGATTTCCACTGGAGCTGATGGATGGAGATGCTGCTCATGTTCCTCTGATCTGGATCTCTGCTGTTCTAGATGAACTCATCCAGAAACTGGGAGACCAGAGAGTCTTTGTGCTGTCAGTTTTAGGGATTCGTGGCTCTGGGAAATCCACCATGCTGAATGCCATGTTTGGACTCCAGTTTGACGTCAGTGCTGTCAGGAGAACCAGAGGAGCTTTCATGCAGCTGGTCAGAGTGTCAGACGAGATGAAAACACAGATGAAGATCGACTATATTCTGGTTGTTGATACTGAGGGTCTTCATGCTCCAGAACTGTCTGGAAGATCAACAAGAGATCATGACAATGAATTGGCCACATTTGTTATTGGTCTTGGAAATCTGACATTGATCAACATCTTTGGAGAAAACCCATCTGAGATGCAGGACATTCTTCAGATTGTTGTTCAGGCCTTCATGAGGATGAAGAAGGTCAGACTGAATCCCAGCTGTGTGTTTGTGCATCAGAACGTTTCAGACGTCACAGCTGGAGAAAAAAACATGGGGGGAAGGAGACGACTGCAGGAGAAACTAGATGAGATGACAAAACTCGCTGCTGAAGAGGAAGTCTGTGATGCAGAATGTTTCAGTGATGTCATTAGATTTGATGTTGATAATGATGTGAAGTATTTCGCTCATCTCTGGGAGGGAAACCCACCCATGGCTCCACCAAACCCAAACTACTGTGAGAATATTCAAGAACTGACGAAATCTATTTTGTCTCATGCAGCAAAATCACATGGAATGACACTGACACACCTAAAAGATCGTATTAAAGATCTCTGGGAGACTTTACTGAATGAAGGATTCGTCTTCAGCTTCAGAAATTCTCTGGAGATCTCAGCCTACAGGAGACTGGAGGGAGAATACAGGAAGTAGACCTGGAGTCTTTGCAGTGCCATGATGTACACTGAGTACAAACTACTCAACAAAATAGAGAATGGAGCAATTCATGAGGTTGAGGAAACTGATCTTCAAACAGAACTGAGGATGACAAGTGAAGAAGTGAAGAAATCAATGTCTGTATTCTTTGAGTATGACAGAGATAAAGATATACTGATTCAGTGGAAAACATCATTTGAAATCAAAATCAAATGGCTTCAGGAAAACATTGTGAGAGAAACAAAGAGGAAATTAAATGAGGTTCTTCAGCAGCGAGACCTGAAGATAAAGATTGATGATCAGAGGTCACATTATGAAAACACTCTCTATGAAAAGAGCAAAGAACTCGCCTTAAAACTCAAAGACAAAACAAATGATGAAGAAACACTGAAGAAAGAGTTTGATTTGTTCTGGGAACAGAGTGTGAAGAAGATCATCAGAGACACTCCTGCAATCAGAGACATTGATGTAATGAGAGATGTGAGAGAGATCCTCTGTGACGACTATGAGGGACGCTTCCCTGTAGATCACTGGAGGGAGAGCAGGGATATTTTCACTGTGCCCAGTTATTCTGAATATGTGAAGGTAAAGAAATCCATATATATACAGGAGCTTTAGGACATCACATATTTGGATTTGGTTCTCTATCTAAAGAGGATGAAGCTCAAATCAGATCATTAGTCACAGATGTTGCTCAGCAGACAGGCAGAATGATTTCATCATTTATCATTTCAAAGACGGGCTACAACATCAGCTACATTCAACACCTCACAGATTACATCAAGAGGAGAGTAACAGAGCATGAGGAAATATCAGTGAAATATGTGTTCAAGAATGAATTCTGCATGGATTTGGTTCTTTCCATCTGTAAGAGAGCAAACAAGATGATCACTGACCAACACAGACTGTTCAGAGAAGCCAATGATCCTGTAATATATGTTGAGAGAAGAGAGAAGAGTACTATAGTATTTTCCAGAAATACTGTCATAGATCAACTTCAGCTGCTATTTTGGTGAGATCATCTGTCAGAAACTGAAAGAGCCCATTGAGCAGAGCAAACTCTACAAGAAGACTGACAGATATCTGACAGATGAAATGAGATCAAACTGTGAATCACTGAATGGAAACAGATCAAATCTGGAGAAACACATCCTGAAGACACTGGCAGAAGAGGAGGATTTTGACAAATACATGGACTACATTCATAATCCCAGAGATCACTTCAAGAGATTCATCAGAGATGAAGTCAGTCGGTACATCTTTGATAAGTTCAGTGTCAGTGTTTTACCCAAGATGAAGAGGAACATTGAATTCCAGCAGAAGATCATAAAAGCAGCACATGAATCTACTGAACATGTTCAAGAGAACAGAGGAGATGTTGGTTTGTGGTTGAAGAGTTTCACACAGCAGATCTCAGATGAGCTGATCTTCTCTGAAAAAGACCTCAGTGGAGTCAAACATGATGATTTCAGGCTCCTAGAAGATGTGATGAGACGAGAACTTCCAGCTATAATGTCTGAGATCAGCAGTAGATTTAGCACAAGGACATTTCCAGTAAAGCTGGACTGTAAGTTCAGACCAGATGAGCTTCTGTTTGGTCACTTCACTCAGTGCTGTTGGGTTCAGTGTCCGTTCTGTAAAGCCATCTGCACCAACACCACAGAAAACCATCATGGAGATCACAGTGCTCCTTTCCACAGAGTGACTGGAATTAATGGGGAGTTTGATAATCTTACTACAGCAATGAAGAGGTTATTATTTGGAAGAGCAAACTTATCTATTGACATCTGCACATCAGCAGTAGCAAGTGATCGATCTTTTTATCCTAAAGGACCAATTTATTCAGTCCTCTGGAGAGATTACAGAAGAGCAGGAGGAGTTTATGCGAAGTGGAGCATCACTCCTGATCTCTCTGAACTGCCCTACTGGAAGTGGTTTGTGTGCAGATTCCAGAAAGATCTGGAAAAATACTACAGTAAAACATTTGAGGGTGATGGTGTGATACCAGATGAATGGAGAAGATACTCAAAACAGGACGCCATTGAGAGTTTGTATCGATACATGTGATAGAGCAGATGAAGAATGAGACTCTTGTGTCTCCTCTCAGATTCAGATCACAGTCAGAAATGAGTTTATCTGACATTCATCAGTGAATCTGAGCTCATCTACACCTCAGAAGATCAGAGCTTCATCAAATACTCCAGAAGAGATTCAGTTCCTCATCTGTCAGATGATCAAAACAACATATTTCTGAACATATGCCTCATTGATAAAGCTCAAAATGATTGATGTATCTTATAATTTATTACTAATCTAAACAGCTTAATCTCCATCATGAACTGAAAAAGATCTTTGATAAGGACATTAATGACAGACTGTTGATGAAATATGATTGAAGTGTGTGTTTGTTAAAGCTCAGTGCTGGAATCAGCGTCTCATCAGAACCTCTTCCAGCGCTGGTTTTCAGCAGGCGGTTCGTTCCTCCTGCTGCTGTTACTGTGTCTCCACACATATATAATCAAGGTCAGGACATTCATTTATCTGTCTTGCTGCTTCCTCCGACTGTTAAATTGTTGACTGTGGTGACGGGACAGTCTTCCTGAAAACTTCAGACTCGGACTGCAGTGGAGCCTCTCTTCTGGTGATTGTTTCTGGGATTTACAGAGTATCCTCAAGTTTCTCCAGTTTCTCAGTCCTGGTGTGTGTTGATGTTGTTTTCTGAGTGTCCAGCAGGAGGCGCCAGATATCCACTATATTGAGATTATCAGTGACAGAATGAATAAAGTTTCCAGAACAAACTCATGTTTCTCTGCTTGTGTGTGTGTTTTTGTGCTTAATAACATGTGTTCAGTAACCACTGAAATGTGTTTCATGCTGTGAGTTTGAGGAGCTGCTGCTTATCCTTTCTCTCAGCTACAGAACAAACACTGAATACAGCTGAACAGCAGCTCCGCTCCATATTCCACATCACTTCCACTTTCTAGGATTGCATGACTGGATTGCATAACATGTATCAGTATCAGTGTACTTTGAATTATGTCTTAAAGGGACAGCAGTCTAATATTCCTGCTTTCTGTGTTTTAATGTAAATTGAACGACAAAGCACGAAGAAATCAGCTTTTGTAACTTCAATAATGTTTCAATAAAGTTCATATGCAGTGTTATTTTATATTTGATTGCTTTATTCAATTTCTATACCCAAAATCTGTTAGATAGCTGAAAAACCTGTAAAGTTTTGTTTATTTCATTTGTATCTTATAGCTCTCATGTATTTATTTGTGCTGTTTCTTGTAGTTAGATTATTGGTTTTTTTATTTTCTTTATCTTTATTTTACTTTTACTGGATGTGATTATGAAAAAGTTCCCATAAACTGTCCTGGGTTTCTGCCGGAGCTGATGATGATGATGGGCCTGATGTTGACTGTGGCTCTGAGTGAAAATAAAAACAACAATTATTCACAAAGCATAAACTGACAGCATATATGAAGTATAAGTCACATAATTATTCATAATGTCAGATTGCATTGCTGTTCAAAGTGGAAGGTGGAAATTCACCAATGAGATTGAAGTCAGGCCACTCAATAGTAAAATTATCAATCCAATTTATTTCTTGAAAATCAAAATTTCAGGGTAGTCTCTCTTATCACCAAAACACACCTCAGAGAGCTATGAAATGAGCTCCAAACAAAAGAGTATTTATTCAGTCAAATTATGCATATACATTTTCCAACAAACAAAGACTTTCAAAATTAATTGGATAAACAAATAAATGATCAGAAAACCATCCTACTTCCTTTTATCATAAAAGTACACTTTCACCTCAGTCCACCAACATCCCATAATAATTGTGTCCACTTGACCACATGTGTAAACAGGGACGGACTGGGACTAAAAAACGGCCCTGGACTTTGACTAGGCCCGGCCCAAAGCAATCGCCGTGCGGAAACTCGACAAAACAATAACGCCTGGCATGGTGTGACAATGATTACTATACCCATCCAAATTATAGCAATAGCACTGATGTTGACTAGATGTTGTGTTAAAAGCATATTATTCTAAATGAACTTAAATACTCATATAGCAGGGGTCTCAAACTCAAATTGGCAGGGGGCCGTTTCTGTGATTGACACCTCATACGAGGGCCATATTAACTTATTTTGAAAATTGATTTTTCAAATTTTCGTTCAAATACCCGCCTAAAAGCAATTGAACATATCCTGTATCTGATGCTAAATTACTAAATATTGAGAATTCAAGAGCGAGTATATACTGGTCATAATTTAATGATGTAAAAGACGTGCTCATGCCGCAAAGAAAAGATTCCCACCCCTGCCACCAAGATCCGGATTCCATTCCCAGGGAATGCATGAACCAGAGATGGTCTTATCATTGGGAGATACAAACCACAGATGGGAATTACACATGAAAATATAAAAACAAGATAAGTCAGTATATATAACAATATAAATGCTCAACATGTTTTGGGAACACTGTAAAAACAGAATGTGATTTTAATGATAAAATACTGTAAAAATGCTACAGAAAAAAATGTAATACGTTAACAGTAAGTTCCCATACTATAAACAAAGCTCTAACCAGATATTAATTTTCACAGTAAAATGTAAACGATTTTTAGAAGTAAAAAAGAACAAATCAATGTATAATTTACAGTAAAAAAAAATGTAAACTGATATTCCCACAATTTCCTGTGTGACACTCCACATTTGAAAGTATTTTGTTTTAATAATCATCTTTCTTAATAGTTTGTTATCAGTTATGTATTTTATGTTACATCTTCTGTTGTTTAATGAATGTTTATTGCATTATGTAAGTGTTGTGTTACCATGGTGGTGTTTTGTGTTTGCGTGAATTACTCTTTTCACCTTCTATATATTAGTATATACTTCAGCTCGTAGAAAAGCTACTGTGTGATTCTTCATGTAGCTTTCTCATTTACCACCTGGATTATGGTGGTTGCCAGTATATGTTAAAGGTACAAAACAGATTCAAACTTTACATTCAAACTTCTAACTGAACCAAAAGTTAAACAAATTTCCCGTCACTCACTGAAGAGATGTTTAATATTTTATTACAGACGTTTTTCACACTTTTTAAAACGTCAATGTTTTTCTTTAATTATTTATTACATTCTATAATAACTTTTCCTTTATGCAAAGAAAATTCATACATGTGTTCATTTTGATGCAGTAATTTGTTTAATGTTAAAAGTACTTAAACCAAAGAAGAGCAGAGCAACAAACAAGCTTTATTCAGTATCAGATAGTGTTCATATTGAGTTTCTGCTGGTCTATGACGTTCAGCTGGATTCACTGAAACAGGAAGTAGAAGAGCAGAGGAGACAAGAGCAGGATGAAGCTTCCCTTATACACTCCATCTAATCAAGACAAGCAAGGAAATTCATATTAATTAACACCACACCACTACTACTATCACTACTGCTACTACTAAGAAAACTGCATCTTCGTTGTTGATCAATTTCTCACAACTTTTTAAAAACAATAAAAACTCTGAAAGTACTTGACTAATTCATCAGCTTCTCCTTTTCATGCTGCTTTACGCTTTTTTGTACTACTTTTAATATTGTCCTGCTTATTAACAATCACATGTTCATACTGAATTATTATTGTTTGTAAAATATCCTCATTTTAAATTACTGTGGATGAAATCAAGCTGCTAGTACATGATGAAATAAAGGCCAATACCTGCTGCATTGCAAAGATCAGTGTCACAGCAGCGAACAGTCCCTCCAGTCCCTGGTTCACATTTATCGAGGCACCCTTTGGTTGTGACAGTCACCTTAGCGGGCCCTGTAAAAAAAGATATAAATGCTCAAATAATAAAATAAGATAATAAGAAATCCAAGATTAGCAGTTTACAAGTATACTTTCTCTCCAGCAGTATGATCACTTATACAGCAGATTTTCACATTATTCTGGACTTACCAATGGTTTTTTCTATCGTACTGCTTGCACATTTAGTAATTCCATCTGGACATGTCTCCACTTTCAGTTCACAGGAGCCCGTCAGAAGAGATGTGCACGAGTAACACTTGAGAGAATATCCTTACAAACAGAGAAAGACATTGAGTTAGCTCTCTACAGTATGACTAACAAATAATACATTTCAAATTTGCTGTTTTTTTGTACCTCCAGTGAGAAAAATTAAAAGAAGAACAACAGAGACTGCAGATCCATCATGTGTCAGAAACAGAATGACTACAGAAATAATGCTTCAGGTTCTTTTATGCCTGTTCAGAGAGGGTGGGTTTAATAAGGATGTTGAAAAGTTACTGTTAAGAAAAGGGAATTTGAAACTTCATCAGGTTGAGGCTCGTTTGTGAAAACAAACAGAATGAGTTTCTGTAGAAAAACTCCCCCCCCCCCCCCCCCAGTAATTCTCCAGAAGCAATTTGATAGTTACACAATATAACTATAGGATAAAGTCCTGTTGTTGGTGATTTTAATATCCATGTAGATAATATAAAGACGCATTTGGATTGGCATTTGCAGACATTTAAACTCTATTGGAGTTAGACAACACGTGTCAGGACCCCACTCATTGTTTAATTCATACCCTAGATCTAATACTGTCGCATGGAATTGATATTGATGCTGTTGAAATTCTACAGCAGAGCGATGATATATCAGATCATTATCTAGTCTCGTGTATAATACAATTAGCCAAGGCTGCAAAAAACCCACCACCCCATAAATATTGTAGAACCTCACTTCTACCACTAAAGATGCTTTATAATAATCTCCCCGAGCAGTTTCATCGCCTTAGTATACCTGACAACTTAGAAGAACTCGATGCTGCAACAGAAAACTATTGTCTCTTTTCCAGCACATTAGATGCAGTCGCTCCTTTACGTCTAAGAAGAAAGGAAACTAATCCAACGCCGTGGTATGATGAGCACACTCGGGCTCTAAAACAAGCTGTTTAAAGCTGAACGTAGTTGGAAGAAAACAAACTAGAAGTTTTTCGCCTTTCGTGGAAAGAAAAAATGATTGAGTACAGAACGGCTATAAGAAATGCTAGATCTACTTATTTTTCAAATCTCTTAATAGAAAACAATCATAATCCTAGGTATTTATTTGACACAGTGGCTAAATTAACTAGAAACAGAGATTCAACGCTGACGTTTCCATAGAGCACAGCAGTAATGACTTTATGAACTTCTTTACTTGCAAGATTGATAATATTAGAGAGAAAATTAAAAACATGCAACCGTCTACAGTTTTGCTTCAGACAGTGCACTGTAGTGTCCCTGAGGTAAAACTAGAATCATTCGCCGCTATAGGAGAGGGAATTATCTAAACTTATCAAATCATCAAATCAACAACATGTATGTTTAGACCCAATGCCGACTAAACTACTGAAAGAATGCTTCCAGAGGTCGTAGGTCCACTTCTTGATATAATTAATTCATCCTTAACCTAGGATACGTGCCAAAAACCTTTAAGCAGGCTATTATTAAACCTCTTATTAAAAAACCTCAACTAGATCCGAGAGATTTAGTAAATTACAGGCCAATCTCGAATCTACCTTTTCTGTCAAAGATACTAGAAAGGCAGTTTCAACACAACTGTGTTCCTTTTTAGAAAGAAATGGAATCTGTGAGGATTTCCAGTCAGGATTTAGACCATACCATAGTACTGAGACTGCTCTCGTTAGAGTTACAAACGATCTACTCTTATCATCCGATCGTGGCTGTATTTCTCTATTAGTGTTATTAGATCTCAGTGCTGCTTTTGACACTATCGATCACAACATTCTTCTAAAAAGACTTGAAAACTATATTGGCATTAAGGGAACTGCTTTGGCATGGTTCAATTCGTACTTATCTGACCGTTATCAGTCTGTAGTAGTTAATGAAGAGATGTCGTATCGATCACAGGTTAAATATGGAGTACCACAAGGCTCAGTACTAGGACCGTTGCTTTTCACTCTGTACATGCTGCCCTTAGGAGAGATAATTAGGAAGCATGGTGTTAGTTTTCACTGCTAGGCTGACGATACTCAGCTCTATATTTCCTCGCGCCCTGACGAAACCTACAAATTCACAAAACTAACAGAATGCATAGCTGATATTAAAAACTGGATGACAAGAAATTTCTTATTATTAAATTCAGAAAAAACTGATATCCTAATCTTTGGACCAAAAACTTCCTCACGAAAAAACCTTGAATACTCTCTAACACTTGACGGGTGCTCCATTAAATCTTCGTCCTCAGTTAGGAACCTGGGTGTGCTCTTTGATACCAATCTTTCATTTGAAAGTCATGTTTCTAGTATCTGTAAAACCGCCTTCTCCATCTAAAAAATATATCTAAATTACGGCATATGCTCTCAATGACAAATGCGGAACAGTTGGTTCATGCATTCATGACCTCAAGACTAGATTATTGTAACGCTCTACTGGGTGGTTGTTCTGCTCGGCTTTTAAACAAACTACAGTTGGTCCAAAATGCGGCAGCTAGAGTTCTTACTAGAAACAGAAAGTATGACCATATTAGCCCAGTTCTGTCAACATTACATTGGCTCCCTATTAAACATCGTATAGATTTAAAATCTTGCTACTTACTTATAAGCTCTAAATGGTTTAGCTCCCCAGTACCTAAGTGAGCTCTTAATGCATTATAGTCCTTCACGTTTATTGCGATCTCAGAATTCAGGCCAGTTGATAATACCCAGAATATCAAAATCAACTGAAGGCGGCAGATCCTTTTCCTATTTAGCACCTAAACTCTGGAACAATCTTCCTAGCATTGTTCGGGAAGCAGACACACTCTGTCAGTTTAAATCTAACTAAAAACACATCTCTTTGCTCTTGCATACACATAACACATTATCAATACATTAACATTTTTCAAATCCGTTAAAGGATTGTTACGCTGCAATATTTAGGTCGGCCGGAACCGAGAACATTTCCTATAACACTAGATATACCTGTACATCAGAATAAGAATGGCATCTCCGCTAATATCTGCTCTGCTTATCCTGAGGTTTGCCGGTGCTGGATCCAGGCCGTATCCAGATCAGATGGAGAACCTGTGTCTGGACCTGACTACAACGTAGCCCAGGAGACAATGGGCCTACAGACCCAGTTCTGGCTGCATCTATAATTCAGATTTTTAATCCCCGTATCCGCTTACATATATTTATATATAATCTATTTTTAATCTCTATAATAAAAATGTATAATTCAGATTTTGATCTCCATATCCATTTACATATATTATATATATCTTCCAAGGGGTTTTTTCCCTCCTAGGACTTTTTTCCCAGTGCTAGCATGCTGGGTTTTTCTCCTAGGGGGTTTTTTCCACCCCTGGGAGTCAGCCGACATTGGCTTAATGTAGCACCATCTTGTATATGTTACATATTACCACGCTTGGGTTGTACAGCTTATTTTAACCACTTCCTTTTTTCTTTGCTTCTAATATGTAAAGCTGCTTTGAACAATTACCAATTGTAAAAGCGCTATATAAATAAATTTGACTTGACTTGACTTGACTTTAAATGAGTGTATTTGTGCTAGTGTTCATTTTAATGATGGAATTTTTGTCTGTAACTCCTTCTACATGCTTTTCTTATATACAGTATCAAGTTTAGATTCATTTTAAAGCTATTTCCACATCTCATTCATCTATGTATATTACATGGCTGTCAAATGCATTGTTCGATTTCTTTAATGATACTGTGAAGAACATACTCCATCTCGAAATCCGATCTGATAGTCATAAAGTATGTAAATTCAGCTAGGAGACCAAACAAAGGAACTTTGCCCGCCAAATAGTGCTGCACATCTATTGGCCGTTACAATTCAGGAGGTGTGTTAGCTTGGTTTTCCATAAAAACAACGACACACAAATTTTTCCTTTGTCTCCCGATTGTCTCTCGACTGCCCCTGAACTGCCTCAGGCGTCAGCGCCATCATCACGCGCTCAGCTCCTTCCGGGACGACCATCTCCTTGGACTCTCTCTCTCTTCTTTCTTCTCTGTCATCTTACGCATCAGTTAAACCTCGTTTGAAAACCCCGCCGGAGAAACCCTCTCGGAAATGACCAACCAAGCCAAGTGCATTGAAACTCTGCTGCACACCGACTTGAACCATATGCAAGTATTAATTTCTCTGAAATTCGTTTAAACTGATTTCTGTGCTGGCTCTCAAAAGGGTTAACTGTCGTAATTTGCCATTCTTTGACCATCCTTCCTTTCCTGTCTCTACTTTCCCTTTTGTATATATTTGTATATTCTGTATTTAGACGTATAACCTCTGTAGTCGTAGTTTGCATATATTAAACACATTATTCATGCTTGATTGTTCCTTTTGTTCCTTCAACAAAAACCAAGTCACTTTAACGTTTCGATTCTAATACAATAGCTTTACGTTTGATGCTATCATAGGAATTTATCCTCGTGGCCAGAGGATAACATTTTGTTATAATAGTCTGTGGAAAACTTACCAGTTTGCTGGACAACCAGAACTATTAACCAGAACTAATCATATATGTAATTGATTATAGTTCGTTGTAATGAATTCACCATATATGTTTAATTCCGTTTGGGTCTGTATATGCATCATAACTGATCATAAAGCTTTATGGTTTATTATATTCATATATCCAACCCATAAATTGATTAATAATTGTACACAATCGTTACATCTAACACCGAGGTTATAGTTTGAGATAAATCGATTATACTGTAACAAGAATCATTTTCTTTGGTTAACTGTATGGGCAAACCATTCTACAGATCCTACACTCCAAAAAGGCTGGGTTAAAAACAACCCATTTGACAACCAGCACTGGGTAAATATTGGACCGAACAAATGCTGGGATAAAGTTAACCTAAATTCTGCTCACACACTGTTATTGTCATGATCCCTGCCTGTGTCCACTGTCTTCCTTGTTGTGTTCACCTCTGGGCTGAGAAACGTTGCAAAACGTTTTTTAAACGGAAACGGTGGTGCGTTGAACACCCCGTTCTGATGACGCAAGAGATGCAACTATGGCAGCTGAGAAGGATTCTTTGTGTTCTTTTTGAAGAATTTTCAGAGCCTGATTAAGTTGGTATAAATAGGTGTTTATTACTGCAAAATACGCTCGATGTTACAGTCACTGCCCTTGCCGTTCAGAATAAACATCTCAAAAGAGTGAAGGGATTTGTGAAAACTGTGGTTTCTAATTATTGTGATCCAACATTTGTCTTTATGTTTATAAAAGTTTATGAAAGTATCACTCCACAATACAATAACAAAATATATAAGTATATATTTTTTTATGTTTATCACATTAATCACTGTCTAGCACACCTTCTTAAGGAAAGGATATGGACCAGAAGAAAATGCAATTACTAAATGATATTTAGACAGACTTAAAGAAGTTCCAGATCTATACTTGTGCTCTTATTATTTAAGTTATTTTGCCATTAATGTAAATAAACATGTGCAAACAATATACTTGCTCTTGTGAATTTTAATGTTAATTACATTTACGAGCTGTTTCTTTAATACCGCGTGGTTTATATGTATGTTGATGCTGATTGGGCTAACATTTCTGACACACCCACCAAACAAGAGAAAACGTATCTCAAACCTCTTGCACATCATTGCACACCGTTTCCAGGAAACATGTCGTTCAACACGGAAACCGTAGCAAAACATTGCGCACCGGTTTGAGCTTGAACGTGCCCCTGGTTTCCCTGCTGCTGTTCCCTTGTTTGTTACCATGGACACACATTGGACCACGCCCACTTGTTACCTTGTTTAGCTTGTTAGTTCCTGTGTAGTGCTTGTGTCTCACTTGTGTTTTGTCAGTCGGTGCATGTATTCCTTGTTCTTCAATAAGGAGGTTCAACCAACTCTGAGTTAATACTTGAACTCAGAGTTTCCCATTTTAGGGTAAGTCAATTCAGAGTTTTCTGTTTCAGAACAGCTGAATTGAGTTAGTTAAATCGACTCTGAGTAGGTTGAAGCCGCCATTCCACTGCACACGACAAACGACAGCCTTTGGACCGGAAGTCATTCATTTTCAATGGAGAGTAGAAAAATGAGTCGAATTTTTTTATGTATTAGCACTATAAATACTAGTATGTTTTTTTTTTATTTTAGATGTATTGAGGGTCATTTGCTTGTATGGATATATTCATACATGCATTAATGTTACAATCATTAAAATCGTTCAGTTTACCATGGTGGTTGCTGGGTTGGAATAAGCCGAGGGTAACGGTTGCTTCACTACCAATTTCAAAGTTCCGTGCGACTGTCGCTAGGGGGCGAAATGCGACAATTGGATGCGAATGTCGTGTGCAGTGGAAAGGCGGCTTGACTCAGAGTTAAGCGCGTGCACCACGACTATGAAAAGCCATCATAGATGGATCTCAGATATTACGATTCACCATGGCAACAGCACGTGACAAAATGACGTCCGCATACTTCTGAGTCAATGCATGTTTAATTCTTACCGTTATAATATCAAAGGTGAAAACTGGCAGAACGGTAAGTTATTGAAATAATATTCATTTTCATGGTATCCCACATGCAAGAAAAGAAGATAAATAATTGAATATTTTTTTGTTTTAATGATTTAATATGCATTAAAAAAATTAACAGTATGCAATAATCATAAGAAATAATCATTATTAAACACTCGTTAGGCAATTTACTTCCACTTTTAGAACATTTTCTTAATTTTTATTGAAAATAAAAGCCTTTCTGATGTGATGGGAAAAGGAAGAAGAGCGAACTCGGCAGAAGGCAGATTCAAACCAGTCCATCGCATCACAAGTTATTGCTCCGCGCCCAACGCTCTACTGCTTACACCACTGAAGCCATTAAGTAATGTTTTTAACCTTGTGTGACATTGGTGGTCTACTGTAAATGTGTGCTTAGTAATTGACACTCTGAATAATCTTGTTTTCCGTTTGCATTAAGATTATTTTTATTACCACACTGGCAGATATTGATCATTTTACTTAAGTAAAATGCACTTAATTTAGATCCCCCAGGAAACAAGACTAAATATCTTATATTATTTTCTTATATAGAAAATCCATCTTGATTTAAGAATCTTTTAGATATTTGTATTTGAAATAAGACAAAAAATTTATTTTTGCAGCATGAATGAATTAGTGAACTATTTAAACATCACTTGCACTTTAAAAAGGGGGAGGAGACCGAAGGAAACTCTGGGTTTACAGAAGAAAACCTGCTCCTGACCAGGTTAGGTTCACAGAGTAAGTTACCATGGTAACTGACTCTGAGTATAAGTTAACTCTCTTTCAGAAACAGGCTTGACTTACCCTGATTTGTCGGGGTTTCACATACCTCCCATTCTGAAACAGAAAACCCAGAGTTTCGGTAACACTTTAGAATACTGATCCTTCATTAATGAATAACTACACAGGAACAATGAGTAATGTATTATTAACACTCTAGTAACTACTATTAACTAACAAGAAACAGTAGTTACTGATTAGTTAATAGTGAACTACCACCTTCAACTGAGCACTGTTACTTACTAATTCATCATCAGAGTTACTTGTTAGTTAATAGTAGTTACTAGAGTGTTAATAATGCATTACTCATTTGTTCCTGTGTAGTTATTCTTAATGAAGGATCAGTATTCTAAAGTGTTACCAGAGTTTCCCTAATTTCAGGGTTAACATACTCAGAGTTCCACTTAACCTCCTTTCTAAATACTGGAATACTGGAGTAAATTATATACTGCACGTGGATCTCTTCTCTGGCTGCTTCCTTGATCCCCTTTGTTTACATTTAGGTTATATATATATATATATATATATATATATATATATATATATATATATATATATATAATTATGTCCTTCCCGAGAGGGTTTCTCCGGCGGGGTTTTCAAACAAGGTTTAACTGGAAGTGAGATGACCGGATGATAAAGAAGAGAGTCCGTCTCTACGGCAGGAACTTGTGCAGGAAAACTTGTGCATCAAAAAGACGCGTGTCGTGGTATTTTAAAGACATCAGACCAGAACGCCTTCTTGATAACGTCCTCCAATGATAGCGTTGCAATTTGGCGGTTTTCCACATCCCTTTGTCCTGTCTCCCGGATTAATTTATGGTATGTCAAATCGGTGCATTTTCTTCATAGTACTATTAAACATTGAACGATGCATTTGACAGAAATGTAACATACATGAGTGAATAGCTCGGACTCACAGCTTTACGGAGAGATCAAACTCGACAGGTGTTGCTCATCCTATGAAGAAGATACACTTTATCCTCTATTACTATCGTTTAACATGAAAACTAACCTACTATAGTCAATTCTACGATTCTACACTAGTAACATATACATGCAACAAGCACTACAATGGCAGATACATTCATATTTGCAGGTATAATATTTGTGCATACAGTCTTTATGTAGGTCTTTTGTGTGTGTGTGTGTGTGTGTGTGTGTGTGTGTGTGTGTGTGTGTGTGTGTGGTGTGTGGTGTGTGTGTGTGGTGTGTGTGTCTGTGTGTCTGTGGGTGTGTGCGTGTATTTTCCTTTTTATGACCGTTTGGAATTCGGGCCTGTCTCCTAGAAACCGGATCCATGGTGTTTGCATCTCCTTTGAAGTCGCAGAGGAGAGGTTCGGGACTTATCGAAATAGTCATAAAAAAGAGTCTCGTGATCCATTAGTGTCTGCCGGGCCGGAATCAATGTAAGATTTACAAACCAAAGTTCCGTGAATTGAGACTTAAACACAGTTTATGGTGGGACCTGCTCATCTTTGAGACTGTGCAGACCCTACACTGATAAACAAATGATAAGCTTGGGTTTTGAATATTAGATCCCTTTCTTCAAAAGCACTTATTGTAAATTAAATTATCACAGACAATTATCTAGATGTGCTGTGTTTGACAGAAACTTAAAAAAAACGGACGATTACATTACTTTAAATGAGTCTAGCCCTCAAGGTTATGATATCGACACAATCCTCGTCAGAAAGGCAAAGGGGGAGGTGTTGCTGTAATTTATAGTAATATTTACAGTATTACTCAAAAGTCTTTAAAATATAATTCCTTCAAAGTAATGGTACTTTATGTAATGTTATGTAAGATGACATTTGTGCTGGCTACTGTATACAGGCCACCAGGAGACCATACAGACTTTATCAAAGAATTTGCTGATTTTCTATCAGAGTTAGTACTAGCTGCAGATAAAGTCCTTGTGTTGGTGGATTTTAATATCCATGTAGATAATGAAAAAGACCTTGGGATCAGCATTTACAGACATTCTAAACTCCATTGGAGTTAAACACTTGTCAGGACCCACTCATTGTTGTAATCATACTCTAGATCTAATATTGTCACATGGAATCGATATTGACATCTCGTTAACCCAATTAGTCTCGTGTATACTGCATTTAGTAAAGGCTGCAAAACTGCCTCCCTGCCATAAATATGGTAGAACCATCACTTCTGCCACTAAAGATCGCTTTATAAATAATCTTCCTAATCAGTTTCATCGCCTTAGCATACCAGACTGCTTAGAAGAACTCGATGTTGCAACAGAAACTATTGCCTCTGTCTTTTCCAGCAAATTAGACTCAGTTGCTCCTTTGCGCTTAAAAAGATTAAGGAAATTAATCCAACACTGTGGTACAATGAGCCACTTGGGCCCTAAAGGTAGCTGCCAGAAAAATGGAGCGCAGATGGAAGAAAACAAAACTAGAAGTTTTTCGTATTTCGTGGAGAGAGAGAATGATGGGGCCTTAAAAACTGCTAGATCTGTCTATTTTTCAAATCTTTTAGAAGAAAATAAACACAACCCTATGCATTTATTTGATACAGTGCTAAATTAACAAGAAATAAAGCTTCAACTTCTGATGTTTCCAAAGAGCACATCAGTAATGACTTATTAATGTAAAGTCCCAACCCCCCCCCCCCCCACCACACACACCACACACACACACACACACACACAAACTCTCCTTCCCCCTGCCTCAAGTCACTGAAAGTTTATATTCTTTGTATAATGTAACTTGTATATATATTGTTTTTCCCTTTCATGTTTGGTATCATTTTAAATGTTTCAGTGTGATTGGTAAAATGGTCTCAATTTCACAGCAGTCACTGGTATAATAAAGATTGAAAACTAAGGAAGATTCTGTCCTCTTTTTGGGTGGTGTCTCTTCTCTTCTCCCCCCAAAACAGGTGTTGGTGTAATAAAAATTTACAATCCTTTTGTTCTGGTCCTGGTATAAAAGGTAAAAAGCAAAGCAGTCATGTGGGCTCTTCTGCAGCCAGAGGCCCCCACTGTAACGAAGCGGGACTGAGGCAGAGATCCATGTGCAAGCTTTATTAAGAATATCGTAGTCATACAGGCAGGGTCAATCAGGATCAGACGAGAACAGCAAGGGACAGGCAGTATCGTAATCAGGAAACAGGCAAGGGTCAGGACAGGCAGCAACGGGTCAAAAACAGGGAACAGGCAGTAACGGCAACAAACAGGCAGACAGGAATAATAATGCTCGGAAATGACACCAGGGTAATCAAGACTTCGCAAACTGGTGGTGTGAGTGTGAGTCCTTTATAGTCCAGGTAACAAGCTGCAGCTGGGTGTGGTGATTAGTGAGGAGTGTGTGCATGGCTGTATGTGGCGACAGGTGATTGGTGTGGAGTGAACATGTGACTGACAGGGAGAACTGTGGGAAATGTAGTCCGGGGAGTGACAGGAGCAGACGGTGATCGTTACATAACGCCCCCCTTCCGGAAGGCTCCTCGCAACATAAAAGGCACGAATAGGGAGGGAGGGTGGGTGCATTGGAGCTATAACGGGACCATGGTCTCCAATGCAGGCTCCAGGGTATCCACGGTGGATCAGGCGCCACGGGTAACCATGGCGGGTCAGGTGCTACGGGCAGCCAGTGCAGGTCAGGAGTGCCATAACTCCACGGCGGGTCAGGTGGCTCGGCAGCCACAGCAGGTCAGGTGGTTTGGGCAACCACGGCAGTTCAGGCGGGTCAGGTGGCTCGGGCAGCCACAGCAGATCAGGTGGTTTGGGTAACCACGGCAGGTCAGGTGGTTTGGGTAACCACGGTAGGTCAGGTGGCTTGGGTAACCACGGCAGGTTAGGATCCATAAACAGCCATAATTGTTCAAAGGCCAATGACGGCAGTGGCCGGGCAGAGTCCCCACCCACAAGCTCCCCACCCTCAGGTATACTGCCCCCCCCCAAAAAAGTTCTTGGGATTTCAACGGGGTCTGTTGCGGCTGCGGACAAGGGTTCGGGTGGTTCCGGCAGGGCCAGGCGTTCGGGTGGTGCCGGCAGGGCAAGATGCCTGGGTGGCGCTGGTAGAGCAAGGAGTTTGGGTGGCGCTGGCAGGGCTATGAGCTCAGGTGGTGCCGGCAGGGCCAGGAGCTTGGGTGGTGCTGGCAGGGCAAGGAGTTCAGGTGGTGCTGGCAGGGCAAGGAATTCAGGTGGCGCCGGCAGAGCAAGGCGCTTAGGCAGTGCTGGCAGGGCAAGGAATTCAGGTGGCGCCGGAAGGGTAAGGAGCCTGGGCGCAGGCAGAGTCAGTAGTTTGGGCGGAGTAAGAGAGGCCTTTGGAGTGGTCTCCAGGTCCACAGCGGCCTCCTGAGGGCGTCTGCGTCTTGAGGAGAGGATGATGCCGCTCTCTTCCTCCTCCTCCTCCTCCTCCGAGAGTGAGACGATGGTTCACCACCTGGAGCGGTTTCTGGAGCGGACTCAGTGGCTGGAACGCCCCCTACAACCTTCAGCACCGCAGGGGCGGCCATCTTGCCCGTGGGCACTGGCAAAGCCGCCATCTTGTCCAGGGCGCTTGAGTCCATAGCAACTAGCAAACTTGAGAGCGTGTCTGAAGACATTCACATATCACTGTGTGTATATGCATTTCTTTGAGTAATCGATGTTATGCATTTATCATTTCTGAACTGGCTTCTAATTGTCTAATTGTAATGTAATTGGCATGATATACTTTTACTTGACAAATAAAATGTTATATTTGATTTACTCTGGATTCTCCTGATATCATTATTACCAGTAAATTATGGGAGGCTAATGCTACCGTAAATCTGTGTCCAGGGTAGAACAAACTGAAGGCGCATGAATGAAGGAGCAGTAGGCACTTCATCTGAAGACCTTTTGATTTCTGTTGACCGCTGATTTAGCAAGTTGTATGGAAGTGGCTAAATTAAAATACACTTTTGTTCGAGTCAGCAGTAGGCAACCAACTAAAGGTATTAGCCAACTTATTACACCCTCTGACGAAGATCAGACTGGCGAGTTTATGTTCCGTGAGTTTACGGTTCCTACTGCACACTCGAACAAAAGTGTTTTAATTAGCCACTTCCATACAACTTGCTAAATCAGCGGTAAACAGAAATCAAAAGGTCTTCAGATGAAGTGCCTACTGCTCCTTCATTCATGCGCCTTCAGTTTGTTTTACCCTGGACACAGATTTATGGTAACATTGGCCTCCCATAATTTACTGGTAATAATGATATCAGGAGAATCCAGAGTAAATCAAAATAACATTTTATTTGTCAGGTAACAGTGTATTGTGCAATTACACACATAACCAATTAAATCCAATTCAGAAATAATAATGCATAACATCGATTACTCAAAGAAATGCATATATACATTCACCCATCTCTGTGGGGGCCTCTCCTACAGATGATCCCCCCTGACTGCTTTGCTCTTTACCTTTTATACCAGGACCAAACAAAGGATCGTAAATGTTTATTACACCAACACCTTTTTGGAGGGAGAGGAGAAGAGACAACCACCCAAAAAGAGGACAGAATTTTCCTTAGTTTCCATCTTCTTCTTCATATTCTAGTGACTGCTGTGAAATTGAGACCATTTTACCAATCGCACTGAGACTTTTAAAATGATACCAAACTTGAAAGGGAAAACAATATATATACAAGTTACATTATACATAGAATATAAACTTTCAGTGACTTGAGGCAGGGGGAAGGAGAGTTTGTGTGTGTGTGTGGGGGGGTTGCATACTGTAGATGTGTGGGGGCAAGGCATTGTCCTATGCTATTCTTTTAAGATCTTCTCTCCAGATACGCATTATTGCTTTATTGCAGGATGCTTGATCTCAGTTTTTGTTTAGCAGGAAAATCAAGCCTTACATACCACTGAGACGTTTTTGGACTTATTGGATGTGTTTGAGGAGGTAAATTCCCTATGTCCTGTGTCCCCGCTGGTTCCATCCAGCCCTGTGTTCCCTCCCAACCTCCCTCTCCCGCCTCCTAAAACCACCTACTCATCATCTCTGCCTCAAACCGCCTACTCATCATCTCTGCCTCAAACCGCCTACTCATCATCTCTGCCTCCTCTGGTACCCTTCAGCCTCTCATCAGCTCCATCACGTATGTAATGACTGAGACAAATCAGACACAATTATTTGTTAGTTCACCAATAGTTTTAAGCTCACTCTGGGATTTGACTGTCCCCATCCCCCGAGAAGTTTATTGCACTGAGGAATGTGCTGCCACATTGAAAACAGAGAAGAGACGCTGGAAATCTGCATCTTCCCTGCATTTTCCACACAGAACACAGACGTTACTGCATTAATTTATAGACAGACTATTCTCTACATACATATTCTCAGGAAATGAGATCCATTATTGCTGTTGTTGTATTGTACCCATTGTATTTACATGCTTTAT
The DNA here is from genome assembly GCA_028476615.1 of Culter alburnus. Classification (NCBI taxonomy): domain Eukaryota; kingdom Metazoa; phylum Chordata; class Actinopteri; order Cypriniformes; family Xenocyprididae; genus Culter; species Culter alburnus. The sequence goes on along the minus strand of JAOTNS010000448.1, from coordinate 6,369 downwards.
GATTTTTAAATGTTATGACCTGCAAGGTAACTTCAACTATGCCATGTTTGGTGTCTATGGGTTCGTATCGAGCAGATTTAAATGCTTGTGTATGCGGTATGTCCATACCTGCACAAGACATAAGTATTACAAGAAGCTTTAATAGTTCTTCTTCAAAGCTCAGCCAGTTTAATCTTATTTGGTCATAAAAGCCCTGACAAGGGGGTGTGTGTCACTCGGAAATACAACATCTTCATTGGCCTCCATCATTCCTAAGAGGTTGGACTTTGACCAGAGGTTAAAAACCAGCGAACAGTTCCACTCCCTCTCCTCTTCCTTGCTTCTGGACGACCGAACAGGTCTCCTTGCTGGAAACTGATGAGTCCTTTCCAGAGTGTCTTTGACTTTCCTATAGCTCTAGTAACAGTACCTCTTCCGGTTCAACTCTATCATTACTCATTCTGACCTACATATGTGTGTGACCCTTTGTGTATGTTATGTTATGTTATGTGTTTGCTAGTGTTTTAGTGTGTTGTGAGTTAGTTAATAAAGATTGTGCACATACATGTTTGGTTCTACTCCCTCTGCTATGAGATTGCCTCTTAATGATATAGACCCGAACCTATGCTCTAAATAGCACGGTGCGATAAGAATGTTATTTTTCCATAACCTGGAAATTAACATTTCAACACTAAGTGTTCCCTGGACAACAGGTTAATTGATTGTAATATTAAGATTAATGTAGCTATATCCAGTAAATCTGATTAACCGATTTACATATTCATAATTAATCATAATTAATAAATCATATTGAGTTATGAATAATTATTAATATTTCCCCTGTTAATTCGCTACACGTAAGCGGATGGACCCGACTCGAAGCTTCAGATCACCAGCGTCACCTTGGACAGAGGATCTCCTGGCTCCGCCTCCAGCCTTCGAGTCGTTGGCCTGTCGACGTGTCGCCTCCGCTGTGGCTCCTCCCTCCCTCGGCTCCACTGGAAACCCTCAGCCTCAAGACTCCACCGGGCTCCCTCATCCCACAGGCTCCGACTTGGTTAGACGTAGTCCAGCCTGCACCTGCAGTTTCACCTGGCTCCCCCTTCCCCTCGTCTCCTCCTTCGTCCTCAGTCGCACCGCCTCCGTCTCAGTCTTCAGGTTCCCGGATTCCACCTCGGATGCTTGTCGTCCCGGCTCCAGCTAGGTCTCCAGATCCAGCAGTGTCGGTTGGGCTCTTTGGCATTCCAGCTCCACCTGGATCTCCATCATCGTTGGCATCTCTATCGGCCGTCCCCAGGGTGGCGCTGCTCAACTCTCCACTATGGCATTTCCTGTCTTCGATTCCACCCTGGGGACTCATCATGGTTGGTCTCTGGACCAACATCTGGCTCCTCCTGCTTCAGGCTTCCCCTTGGCTCCTCCCACCCTACACTCCCCCTTGAACTATTTGTTGTTCCCTTTCATGGGAACATCGACGCTGCGTAAGCGCTTTGGGAACGCCTCTGCGTGTTACGTCTTGAAGCACTCGTGAAATCGAACCAATAGTGTGATGGGACGTCAGAGCGGGTGACGTCACGGACCAGGAAACTATAAAGCACCCTTGAGAACAAAGAACGCCAGCTTCTGAAGTCTTCAGCAGCGCTCTGTGTTATCGTGTGTCTTATTTGGTGTTGTCTGTCCCTTTATATTTACACAGCAAACAAAATATCTCTTCGTCCGAGGACAAGAGTATTTTAGTTCACCAAAGCACATATATACATACATATATATATATTAAGACACAAATGGCGAGTTCAAGCAAGCAACAGTTTGTTAAGTGTGTTCATCCCTGCCCTCGCTTCATCTCGGGCGGGGATACACACGAGATGTGCGTTGCTTGTTTGGGAGTGGAGCATGCACAGGCAGCTCTCGAGGGAGCTGTCTGTGTACATTGTGAAAAGCTAATGCTCCGTGTACTCTGATCACGCCGCGCGTTCTTTGTTAAAAAAGAGGACGCCGTGGCGAGTGTTCCCCAGGGCTCGGGTCCCGCTGCTGCCGAGGCACAGCGGCGGCTTCAGTCCTGGGGTTCACAGATGGATCTGGCGGAGGGGCTAGAGACGGGTCCTGCCCTATCTCAGCCTTCACCCGCCAGACCCAGGTCTCTCCCCTGGCTGCGGAAGCACGCGCTGCGGTTTCTTCCCCCAGGGTAGAGGCACCTGCACCGGCGCTTCTCTTATCCAGCTCCGAGGAGATGGATGTAGCGAGCGTCGGGGCTGGAGATGAGGACCCGCCACCCTCATCTCCAGCTCATGAGGAGCTTTTAGATGTTGTGACTCGGGCGGTGGCAAAGTTAAAAATAGAATGGCCAGAAGAAAGATCAGAAGCGCAAACAAAAAGCAAACTGGATGAGCGCTTTTCCCCGCCCGTCACAGCCTCAGCCCCGGGGATTGCCGTTTTTCCACGATCTCCACACTGAGGTGTCGAGATCGTGGCATAAGCCAGCACAATTTCGTGTTTACAATCCACAACCACTCTATATAGTAATATAGTAGGAGGTAAAGAGCACGGTTATGGGTCGAGAGGTTCCAGGAGGCCAAGACATTCGGCGGCCTTCCAAAAGTTCCTCCCTCGCCGCTCTCCGAGGTTGCTGAGCGGGAGCAGCCTCGGCCGTCTACAAGCTCCTCGACTGCGCATAGAGCGCAACAAAAACAAAGTGTTGCCACCGTGCTCCCCCGCAAAGATCTTGGGACCGGGGAGGGCAACGCAATCGAAGCCTTCCAGGGGTAAGACAGATCTGTACTGTGCATTATCGCTAGCAGGCTTCGAAAAGTCCTGACACAGGGGTTCAGACTTCGAGGGCAGCCCCTCCGAGAGGGTCTTGTAAAATTAAATCTATAACCCTCTTCGCGCCCTCAGGGGCCGTTCTGCCAACCCCGCGTCTCGTGCGTTACGGGGCGCAGCGGTCCCCACCGACCCTCTGAGGAGGCCGGTCAGCGCTTGATCGACTTCTTCCTGCTGGCGCGCCGCTCCAGGCGTCGAGCCAAGTTGCTCAAAAAACACCCAGAGACCAGCCTCGAGAGGTTGTTCCCTTAGTAGAATTTTTGGAAGAATGGAAACGTCTTCCCAATATTTTCTCAGTGGTACTGCAGATGATAGAAAAGGTTACAAAATACAATTCGGGTCTCGCCCACCCCAGTTCAACGGGGTCCTCCCTACAGTGGTGGCCCCATCAGTCTCTGGTCATGGAACAAGAAGTTATGACACTTTGCAAAAAGGAGCTATAGAGGGGTCCTCCTCCCGGCAAACGTCAGGGTTTTACAGCCGCTACTTCATAGTTCCGAAGAAGGATGGAGGGTTGCGTCCTATCTAGATTACCAGCATGTTAAATCGTCAGTACAAAGCTCAAGTTCAAGATGCTTACACTCAGACAGATCACTACACAGATCAGGTCCGAGGACTGGTTCGTGGACTAGATCTGAAAGACGCTACTTTCAGTGTCATCCATCCTTCACTTGAAGTTCCTCAGGTTCGCTTCGGGCGAAGCTTACCATACAGTTCTTCCGTTTTGCCTATGCTTTCACCCGACCTTCACAAAGTGCGGGGATGCGGCTTTGGCTCGCTGAGACCATGGCATCCGCATGCTGAATTATATCGACGATTGGTGGATTCTGGCTCAATCAGAGCAACAGGCAGTTCAACATCGAGATGTAGTTCTGTCACACATGAGAAGGTTAGGGTTGAGACTCAATACCAAGAAGAGTGTGCTTCTTCCAGCTCAAACTACCAGCTATCTAGGGGTAGTTTGGAATTCCACGACGATGCAGGCACATCTGTCTCCTGCCCGGGTGAAATTCTATTCTCTCAACCGTGAAGGGGTGAAATTAGGCCAGTCACTCACTGTAAAACAGTTTCAGAAACTGTTAGGTCTGATGGCAGCCGCCTCCAACGTGATACCTTTTGGTCTGCTGCACATGAGACCGTTACAGTGGTGGCTCAGAACCAGGGGGTTTTCTCCGAGGGGAAATCCTTTTCGCACAATCAAGGTCACGCGGCGTGGCCTTGGCCTTGGCCAGTGGAAGAAACCCTGGTTTCTGTCCCAAGGTCCTGTGCTGGGGGCTCCTTGTCGTCGCAAAATGCTAACGACGGATGCGTCTCTCACAGGCTGGGGAGCGATCATGAGTGGTCGCCCAGCTCAGGGTCTTTGGGGGGACCATCATCGTTCCTGGCATATAAATCGGCTGGAGATGATGGCGGTATTTCGAGCACTCAAATACTTCCTCCCAGACCTAAGGGGCCATCATGTGTTAGTTCGTACAGACAACATGTCAGTGGTCTCCTATATCAACCATCAGGGGGGTCTGAGGTCTCGCCAGCTGTGCAAATTATCACTCATCCTCCTATGGTCCCAGGAAAAATTTCTCTCTCTGAGAGCAGCTCATATCCCGGGACATCAAAATGTGGGGGCAGACATCCTGTCGAGGCAGGGGCCGAGGCCCGGGGAATGGAGGCTCCACCCCGAGGTGGTGGAGCTGATATGGAAGAATTTCGGTCGCGCAGAAGTCGACTTGTTTGCCTCGAAAGAGACGTCTCATTGCCCGTTGTGGTATTCTTTGACTCATCCAGCCCCTATGGTACAGACGTGGCCGAGGCTGCGCCTGTACGCATTTCCCCCGATTGCTCTGCTCCCCGGAGTTCTGGAGAGGGTTCGACGGGACGGGGTCCATCTAATAGTTGTAGCCCCGTTCTGGCCGACCCGGATATGGTTCACGGATCTAGTTCCCTCTGAGAAGGCTCCCCTATGAGATTCCAATCAGGCAGGACCTTCTGTCCTCAAGCGGGCGGCTCAATAGTTCACCCCGCCCGGATATTGGAATTGTGGGCCTGGCCCTGAGGGGCCGAGCTCATAGAATCCGGTCTCTCAACTGAGGTTGTAGAACCATTCTCCACTCCAGAGCTCCATCCAACGAGAAAACTTTATCTGTATAAGTGGAAATTGTTTGCTACTTGGTGTAGCCGATTACAGGTGGATCCGTTCCACGCTTCCATCATCATGTACTGCAATTTCTCCAAGAAAAATTCTCGGATGGTTTAACCCCTTCCTACATTGAAGGTATATATTGCAGCGATTTCTGCTTATCACGCTAAATAGAAGGCGTTCTTGGGGGTAGAAACCCTTTAGTCATACGTTTTCCTCCGTGGTACGAGGCCGAGGCCTGTGGTACGCACAAAAACTCCGTCCTGGGACCTAGCCATGGTGTTGGAAGGGTTGGCTGCGGCTCCCTTTGAACCTTGGAAGAAGTGTCTGAGAAGTTTCTCACTTTGAAACCATATTTCTTCTGGCCATAACATCTCTCAAAAGAATTGATTTACAAGACTTTCCGTTGCTCCGTCATGTCTAGACTTGCGCCTGGAATGGTCAAGGCTTTTCTGCATCCTAGACCCTGGTATATTCCCAAGGTCCCTACTGTCCCGGGGCCGATTGTGCTGCAGGCCTTTTGTCCCCACCTTTTGCAAATGCGGATCAGGAAAACTAATCTGCTCTGCCCATGAGGGCTTAGACGCTTATGTCCACAGAGCTGCCCTGTGGCGAAATCTGAACATTATTGTATGTTACGGATCTCCTAACAAGGAGGTCCGGCGTCCGCCGAGAATGAGTAAGTGGTGGTCGAGGCCATCTCGCTTGCCTATGAGTCCTCCGGGCAGCCTTCTCCGTTGGCTGTCCCGTGCACATTCCACCAGGGGTATGGCTGCCTCAAAGGCTTGATGTTGGGGGTCCCCCTCAATGACATATGTGAGGCTGCTGTGGTCGTCTCAGCATACCTTTATTAGGTTCTATAACCTTGACTTGGCTCCACTCCAGGGTCCTCAGTACTGTCGTCCTGAAAGATAACAGACATGCATTTGGTCTTATGGCCTAGTTGGGATAGCGTTCCCAAAGCGCTTACGCAGCGTCGATGTTTCCCATGAAAGGGAACGTCTCGGGTTACGTCTGAACCCTGGTTCCCTGAATAAGGGAACGAGACCATGCGTAGCTTAGCCATACTCCCAGCACGCCTTGAGCGTCTGCTTCATCCCTATTTCAGAAGCTGGCGTTCTTTGGTCTCAAGGGTTGCTTTATAGTTTCCTGTCCGTGACGTCACACCTCTGACGTCCCTTCACCCTATTGGTTCGATTTCACGAGTGCTTCAAGACGTAACACGCAGAGGCGTTCCCAAAGCGCTTACGCAGCGTCTCGTTCCCTTATTCAGGGAACCGGGTTACAGACGTAACCCGAGATTTTTCTATGGATGTTTTTTTTTTTTTTTTGTTCCTCTGCCTTCGCCCTCCTCCAGAGCCCCCACCCTCCCCCTCAGTTTGAACTCTATACGCCGCGCCTACCCCGGGGGGGATATGGTACATGCTTTGGTTCCT